>CM019148.1:276562007-276917218 GCA_009733165.1 Naja naja
GTGTTGGAGAATTTCTGGAGGCAAGTTGTTCCACTGGTTAATTGTTCTGTCAGGAAATTTCTCCTTCTAGGTTGCTTCTTAGTTTCCACCCATTGTTTCTTGTCCTGTCCTCAGGTGTTTGGAGAAAAGCTTTACTCCCTCTTCTTCGGGGCAACCCCTGAGATTTACTTGTATCCCTTTTTAATACCATTGTTTTTGACAAGATTTAATGTCATAAATATAAGTTACTCTGTCATCTAATTGGTGACAATTTTCATAATGTTCTATGTTTTGTTTGTTTGTTTTTGTTTGTTTGTTTTATTTGGACTTATAAGCCGCCCTCTCTCCCAAAGGACTCAGGGCGGCGTACATAAAAGACAGAAAGTACAAAAGTTAAAAGAAATTAAAAAATATTAAATTATGCCAAATAAACAATCAAATTAAAAACCCCGATCCCCTGTTAGTCCAGGCCGGATTGCAAAAATAGCCATGTTTTGAGGTCGCGGCGGAAGGAGCGGAGATCAGGAGCCAAGCACAACTCAAGGGGTAGTTGGTTCCAGAGGGTGGGCGCCCCCACAGAGAAGGCCCTACCCCTAGGGGCTGCCAGCCTACACTGTTTAGCTGACGGTATACCCAGGAGGCTCTGTCTGTGGGAGCGCACAAGGCGATTGGTGTTTGTCAGCAGAAGGAGACGTTCTTGCAAGTACCCCGGACCCAAGCTATGTGATACAGTATAATTTCTGAAAATCTTAAACAGATTTGTGTAAAAAACTGAGGAGGCCTACACTCAATAGGATTGAATGGAAGGATACACGAATACAGTACATCTGGTGCCTGTGAAAACAAATTAGAGACAGAAGATTGGGACAGAGATGAAGAACAACCTGAGCTAAAGCACATTAGAAAAGTTGCATTCTTATTATCAGTATAAAAAAAGAACTTTTAAGTAGATGCTGTCTTTCTCATCTTTTTACAACTTTTATCTTCTAAAACCTTCCTCTTCTGAATAAACAGTGGAAAACTTATCCAAGAGAGAGTGAAGGAGAAAGATGTGTGCTCATGTATGTGTTTGAAAAAGTGAATGAATACAATTTGGCAGCAGCTGAACTCTTCTGATGATTTTGAATAAATATTTAAAATCTAGGTCTTCAAATCTTGATATTGGAAGGTATTATGCTCTAATTAAAATGGTCTTGCAGTTTCAAAAATTGTGATTTGATACGTAAATCTATGTGAACGTCATCTCTCTAAGGAAAGTAAACAGCAAAATTTAGAACACAAACTTAATGTAGGAGAACAAGGCATTTCCTTTAATATGTATAACACCAAGTGATGCATTATTTAAGGCACAAAATTCTAGGGGCACTGAAAAGCAACATTTCTTTCCTATACAGAAGTAAAGGGCAGTAGGGAGCTGCCAGTAACAAAAAGCTTCCCTCCCACTCTCTGAATACAGTGACATTCATTTGGAGAGAAGCAGGACCAGCATTTTGAAAGCAGGCTTCTTCAGCCCAACAATAACACACAATGAGTTCTTGACTTGTTTTATATATGGATCTCTTTTCAGCAACTAACTTTGACTCCCCACAGTCTGGATAAATGATTGATTTAGTTGTTATAAAGAGACAGAGCTTTTCCACCAAACTTGATAATGCAAACATCTTTTACTCCATTTGTTCCTACATACATTAAATAGATTCTTATTAAAATGCACTTTCCAGAAAATACCTGCCTTTTATCACCATGTTTTGTATATAAAATAAGCAATTTGTCCCACTCTTTTCCTTTGCAACAGGTTACTGGGAAATTCAATCAATCCCTATAGAAACTGATTGTCACAGTATTTAAACTAAAATGTATTGATCTCCTTGTAAAACATTGTTCATGATTATTTAAGTTACATAGAAGTTGTATCCTGCGTGATTGTCTGTATGGATACATTAGCATATTAGGAAGAATCCAATCCAATTTTAAGTTCAGTGGCATTCAGTGGGAGATACATAAATTAGAATTGGAATGTGGAATTAGCCACATTGTAGTGAGGGTGTGAGTGTGTTTCTTTTGTATCATATTGTTATCCAAAGTTTTTGGAGCTGTATTTGTGGAATATCAAGCAATCCATTCATACATTACAATTTGAGTTTTGGTATCGAAGTATTCAGTTTAAAATGCAAGGAGTTATGTACTTTAGTTTTAATAGTTATGAATATAGCATTCATGCATACATGATAGAGAGCAAGTCTGGTATAGTGATTAAAGTGCTGACTTAAATTATGCTCTAGTCCTGTCTAGTTCTTAGACAGGAAAGCCAGCTGGGTGAACTTGGGCCAGTCAATCTCTCCCTCTCTCTCTCTCTCAGTCTAACCCACCCCCCACAGGACTGTTGTGGTGAAAATAAGAGGAGGATGGAATATTAGGTATGTTCATTGTCTTGAGCTATTTATAAAAAATGTGGAAATTTAAAAATTCTTTTAAAAATAGTTGAATTTCCCACTAGTATAAACAGTTGTTCTTCAGTCGCTAAGTCATGGTCAACTCTTCGCAACCCCATGGACTATAGCAGGCCAGGCTCCCCTGTCCTCCCCTGTCTTTCTGAAATTGATAAAAAAATTATAGTTCTAGTAACACTGACTGAAATTCTAAACATAAGATTGCTTAAAACCTATTGATTAAAAAATTAAATGTATTTTCTCGATTCAGCATTTACACTTTTTTGTAAACATTTAAATTAAAACAGAAACAATTTTAAAGATCTACCAACCTAATTATGAATGATAACACTCATCTGATAATTGTTAGGCATTTTTACAAAACTAAATTGATACTAGAAGATAGTTGTATAAACTATGGCTTTGGAGTAATCAACCTGTAATTGTATATATGTTACTGTTGAAAATATTTCCATTCCTAAAATTCCTCATTTTTAATCTCATTATCTTAATCTGCCTCAATCCATATGTATGATGCAGAACAGGTTATTGAAAGGATAGAGTTTATATTGTTCTAGATCAGGGGTGTCAAATTCACAGTGTATGGCGTCATCACAAGACTTTCCCCCCCTTTGTTAAACAGGGTGTGGGTGTAGCCAGCACGTGAGGCATCCAGCCCATGGGCCAGGAGATTGACAGCCCGGTTCTAAATGAGAGTAATCATATGCTTAGCTGTCTTATATTTCATATTCTCATATATATCTTAATGCAAATAATTGCCCACATAAATTATATATTTCCTTCCTTCCTCCCTCCCTCCTTCCTCTGAGCTTATCTGTACATTATTTTTATTTATTTTGCATTTTAGGGGACCTTATGAAACAGAAGCATATGAGGCATAGTTATTCAATTGGACCAACTATATGTTGTCTGTGTATAATACTACGTTTCTTGTATTTCTTGGTGTAATATTATATTCTTGTGTTTCTTGTGGTACATGAAATGATAGATAATGGTTTCATGTAGTTCTAATGAGTGATCAATTACATATATTTTTTAGCAAAGAATAATAAAACTAAATGCATAGAAGATGGGAGGATGGAGTCTTAAAAAGGAAGAAAAGAGACTTGTCTTCTTTAGATTTTAATACCTGGAAGGGCTACTATTAACACTATAATGTTTTTCAAATTTGAAAATATTAATAAGTTTCTATGTTACACTAGATATCCAGCAGTGGTAGGATTCAATTTTTTTAACTACCGATTTTATGGGTGTGGCTTGGTGGGCATGGCTTGGTGCATGTGGCAGGGGAAGGATAGGGTAAAATCTCCATTCCCACCCCACTCTAGGGGAAGGATGCTGCAAAATCTCCATTCCCTCCCCAATCCTGGGGGAAGGTTTCTGCAAAATCCCATTTCCTCCCCACCCCCACTAACCTGCTTTCCAGCTCCGTTCTCCTGTGCAGGGCAACAAAAGAAGACCCAGCCAATCAACTGGGACTCAGGAAGCAGAGAATAGATGGGGGTGGGACCAGTCAGAGGTGGTATTTTCTGGTTCTCTGAACTACTCAAAATTTCCACTACCGGTTCTCCAGAACTGGTCAGAACCTGCTGAATACCACCTCTGATATCCAGGCATCTACATACAGCATGCATACAAAGATTAAAATTTTGTAGGCCTAGTCAAACTGTACATTTTGTGAGGCATATCAATCATATGTAAGAATATATCTGAGAGCTTACTTATTAAATTTTCATACAGCATCAAACAACAGAATTTGTAGTCAGGACTTTCTTTTACTTTATGTAGGAAAATAGAGGAATGTGGAATGTGGTTCAATAAAGTTGATGGAACATACTTTGTCATATTTTAGCTGGATTTTGCCACTGATGGCCAGAAAGAGAAAATCACAGACAAGAGCATTTTATCAATGAAGAAACAAGAAATACTCTTAGAACAACACAAAGTAAGTAAAAATTATTTTAAAATGAAATATAAATCGATAGATTTAAGATGCTATTAGTTTACTAAGTGTTTTCCTTAAATTACATATATTCTATTCTATTGAAATGTGTTAAGTTCAGAGAGGAACAGGAACTTCACCAGAACCCTTCCCCTGCAACTCCCAGGGGCATAAAAAAATAAAAATAAAGTGTCCCCCAAGGCAGTGTTCTAGGACCAACTCTCTTCATACTCTACATAAATGACCTCTGTAATCATATTAAGAGCAATAGGTACAAACTCATGGTTAACCACACCAAACTTGATTGCAGGAAATACGACTTCAGCAACAGAGTGGTCCATGTCTGGAATACTCTACCTGACTCTGTGGTTTCTTCCCCAACCCCCCCAAATTTTAACCTTAGACTGTCTACTATTGCCCTCACCCCTTTCCTAAGAGGTCTGTAGGGGGCGTGCATAAGTGCACTAACGTGCCTACCGTCCCTGTCCTATTGTTTCTTTTATTTTTCTTATATGTATTCATTTCATGTATTCACAACTATGTTTATCCTTATACTTATTATCTTGTAAGCGATTGACAAAATAAATAAATAAAGAGGAGAGACATAAAAGACACCACCAGACTTGTCAATAAAATACAGTTCTAGTTTTGCTGAATTCTATTTCCTGGCCTGATCTACCTTGAAAGTCTGACAGTCAGGCATTAAGAAAACAATGTCAAAAACATAGGAGCCTGTCTTATACTAAGATTATTGCAATATTAATTACACTGACTGGCAATGGGGTTTCATTCATATTTACTAACAGTAGTACCTGAATATGTTAAAAAGTGAACATGGACTTTTTTAAATGCAAAGCATAAAAGTGTAAAATCTGTTTGCCTGTCTTTCCATCCATCCATCCATCCATCCATCCATCCATTTTCAGTTACTTCTTGTAAGACTTAATTTGCAGCCCTTTACTCGTCTTTATCACCTTTCTCTGCAGCTGTTCCAGTTTCTTTGAAATGTTCTTAAAATGTAACCCCTCCCCCCCAGAAAAACAGACAGAATTTGAGATGGGATCTGACCAGTGCTTCTTCTGATTTGAAAATTATGTCTTTATTGAGGCAGGCAATACTTGCATTTGCCATTTTAGTAGCCGTGTCATGTTATTGACTCCTGTTTCACTATTTAGGGTACTTCCATGAGGCCATGTTCACAAACGCCATGGCAGCAGCTTATGATTATTAATGAAGTCACATGAGAATCATCAGCAGTGACCTGTGTATTTTCAAACCGACAAATAACAATCTGCAAAAATTGGAAGCACCTCCTCTCCTCTCTAGTTGCCATATTAATTTATAGTGGAAAGGGGTCTGTTTGTAAAAGGCTTCAAAGCCAACTGCAAAGATTGACACTCTGGATTCAGTGCCGCTAAACTAGGAAATCATGAAGAAGAACATTTCCACAAAAAGGGAAGTTACCCACCTCCTATATTCAACAGTGGAACAAGCTTTGCTGTTTGAGATTTGGACAGCCAAGTCAGAAGGAAATCAGCTCAGCTGCCTGTGGATGTTGTCAGTGTAAGGACAAAATAGCTGTAGTCAAAGTGTAGCAATGGCATTGAAAAATTGTGGGTACAGGTAGTCCTTACAAAGATTCATTTAACAACCATTCAAAATTACAACAACACTGAAAAAAGTGACTAATACCTGGTGCTTGTCCTTGCAACTGTTGCAGCATCCTCACAGTCACGTAATCAAAATTCAGGTGTTTGGCAATCGGCATGTATTTACAATGGTTGCAGAACCCTGGGATCACATGATCACTATTTGCAGCTTTCCTAGCAGGCTTCCAGCAAGCAAAATCAATGGGGTAAGTCAGACTTGCTTAATGACCACATGATTCACTTAACAACTGCAATGATTTGCTTAACAACTGTGGCACAAAAGGTTGTTAAATCATGCACAGCTTACTTAACAACTGTCTTACTTAGCAAGGGAAATTCTGGTCCCAATTGTGTTGTACATTGATGATTAATTGTACCTATGAGGATTTAAATGTAAGGAAAAGGCTGCTTTGAAAAACCAACTCTGCTCACTGTACTTTAGGTTTGTTTCATACATTTAAATATTTTAAAAGGTTATAAAAATTGTCCCTAACAATTCACACTGAATAAACTCATCAAAACTGTATAGCAAATTACAGTATTTTAAATCACTACATTTAATAGTTTTGGTTCCTTCCTTTTTGCTTTCATTTACTACTATAATACTAAAGGAAATGTTAACTAAATTCTTATTTCCATAGAAAAGCTGCAGTTTACAGTGTCAAGACATAGTGTGCTAATCATAAGATTGTTCAGGAAATATTGTAATGCAAAACTATTAAATCAAGGTTTTCTTTGCAAAGCTTCATGCTGTGAACTTGACAGCATATTCTACAAATGAAATAATGCAAAATTGCTATAAAGCAAAGTGGAACATTATCTTCATGCAGATTTTCAGAGTAGTCTAGCTTATTCTCTCAGAGAGAAGATTAGGAAGTGTTACTAATGCTATGGTGCTATTAATAACTACCTTTCCCCTGCTCTTTTGATCTTCAACAATGTACTATTTTTTTTCTTAAAGGTCGACAATTAATTAATATATTGCATATAGGGTACATTGGAATACAATAACTACAGAGTATTCCTCTGATTTGTTTTTGTTTCTTTATGTGGATGCTTCTGATAAGTTATCTCAGTAGGTATCTTAGGAAAGGTTAGTAGATCTAAAACAAGTTCTGCAGTTACATCCTTACCACACTGATCTTGAGCATAAACCACGATGAACATTTTCACATTAAGCTACCATTCAAATCCAGTCATACAGATTTCCAAGGCCCTTCTCTTTCAATAGCAACTACTCCTCAAAAGAAGCTTGAGTATCAGTCTGAGAAGGTGGAATGAACTAGATGTGCACACTATACATGCTTTTTAAAACTTGTAGATAAGATATTACTTTATTCTGGAAAGAAATGTTGCTGTCGTCAGTCATTCAGTTGTGTGACTCTTGGCCATTCTATGGATGAGCACTCTCCATGCCCCTTTGTCTTGCCCCACCTTCCTCAAATCCATCTGGTCATCCCAGAATCATCCTTTATACTGTCCAGCCAGTGGGGTGCTAGGGCGACTTCTTGTCCTTTTTCTGCTAATCACTCCCAGCATGATTGGCTTTATGACATGACCAAAATGACAGCCTCTATTTGGCAGTCTTGGCTTCAAGTGATATTTTTGGTGAGGTTCGGTCTAGGACCTGTTATTTTTGCAGTCCATAGAATACATAGCAGTCACCTCCAGCACCACAATTCAAAGGCATCTTCTGTTCTCCTATCTGCCTTTTTCAGAGTCCATGTTACACAGCCATAAATATCAAGGAAATAATAGTTTTTTATTAAAAATTATACTAGTCACTCCAATAAGAAAAACTATTTATGCTCCTTTGTATTACAACCTTAACTTTAGTGAGAAAAACCTAAAAAAAGTATTCTCCTGTATTTTGGTATTTTTAGAAAAAATGCCAAATTGCTTTTCTTCTATTTTGTTAAAAACCCTCTTTATTCTCATATATATGATTATTAATAAATATATATTTTATAAGGTTATAAACAGAAGTAATTTATTTTATTTATTTCAAGAGGCTTCTCAATTCTTTAATTGTGGGTTACTTAAAAAGCATGAATATAATACAGATAAAATACAAATGGGAAATGTCCAGGAAAAATCAATTCTATGAGCCAAAAGAAATGCAGAGGACCTTCTGCTACTCACTGCAGTCAAAACTTGAGGGGAAAGTCAGTTTTTGAAGCAAAGCCAGTCCTTTGAAATATAGTCAAAGCAGGGGCCAGATAAATCTAAGAAGAATGGTATTCTTAAGTGCAGAAATAATCAGAAGTGGCCAACTGAAATGTCTCCAGATGAAAAAGTAGGATTAATGAGCAAACAGATAAGTGAATCCTTAACAAAAGTTTTTCAGAGGAGCTCCCTCTGAGAAGAAGGGAGATGTTACGTAAGAGGATGAGAAAGACCTGGGCGGAGGGGTGGAGATTGTAGATTAGTTTCCACTGATTGTTTCCTATGCAGTGCTGATTGATTCCTCCAGTAATTTCTTGAAAGCTGCTGACTGCCTACTATGACTGGAGCTTTGTTTTTAGCTGATCTAGTTGAGGCAGCTTCAGAGGACATATAAGAAAGGCAGCTTTCAAAGAATAAATTCACAAAAGGAATAGAACAGGGAGATGACTGAGAACCTTTATAGACAGGAGAACAGGAAGTTTCACCACACATCTGGTAAGGAGGTCTGGAGAGAAGAATTTTCTTTGTGGTTTATTGTTCATCAGAGGAAGAGGGACCTAGAGAACTTCTCTCATGATCCACAGGGGATTTGCCGTTTTAATTTTGTTTCCTAAAGATGACGAGACTCCACATGCGACAGGCTGGTTGGCCTCTTGACTAAAGGCCCATCTCTCAACTTTTGAGGGAAGATAAGAAATGTTTCAATTTAAAACAGAAAGTACATATGAGAAAATGACACCAAGAAGCCTTCCAGAAGATAAAATAAAAATGGAAGGAATAGAGACATGAAGAGATGTGACATAAAGACTCTGGTCTATAAATAAAAGAACCCTTATTTTCTGAACCTTCAGAATTGATTCCAGGGCCTCCTTTCTGATTACCCCCTAGATTAAAAGCATTGCCACAAATGTCAGGAAGTAAGGAAGAAAACTCTACAACTCTACAATTAGTGCAGGCTCGAATCCCACCAGGCTCAAGGTTGACTCAGCCTTCCATCCTCTCGGGGTAGGTAAATTGAGGACCCAAGATTGTTGGGGGCAATAAGCTGACTTTGTAAAAATGCCACTTAGTAATAAGCAGGCATATACAATGGAATGAAGGCTATTGCTGAGCGCATTGGGTTGTGCTCCAAAAATTGTAAGCTGCCCTGAGTCTTTGGAGAAGGGCGGCATATAAATATGAATTTTAAAAAAAACTCTGAAAAAGGTAAATATTCCTGCCTCTGCCCTGAAAGGGAACAAGTAATAGGCAGTGGTGATCAGAGACTCCTTATTGAGAGCAGGAGACAAAGTAGTAATCTTTCAGTTGGATAGTTTACCAAGAAAAATGTGCTGTCTTCCTGGGGAAAAGATTCAAGATATGAAGAAAAGATTTCTAAGATACTTTATGCACTCTACAATCATCCCTTTCTCCTCATCAAATGACATAACAATGGGAACAAATGACATAACATGATGGAATCATGAAGATTATGCAAGAGATTAATGAAGGAGGATGAAATAGCTGGGGACACAAGTGGTGTTTCCTTCAGAGTTCTTGTTGAAGCATATGGCCCAGGAAGAGGCAGAAGAACATAATAGAAGTCTCCTGAGGGCCAGGAGGAATGTTTTGGGAAGGTTATTTGCATCTTTGCATATGGAAGGCTTTAAACTGAAATCTGAAGGACATGAAAAAGATGGCATGATGCCAAGTACTAGGAACAGAATTGGGAGGCATGCATAGGTTGTCTAGAAGGAAAGAACATTAAATTATGTCACCCAAGAAGTCTAGTGATTCTCAAATTTGCAGAATGTGGGGAAATAATGGGAAGAAATAGAAGTCTTAATGAATGAATTTGAATATAATTTAGTAAGCATTACTGCAACTTAATAGAAGGAAGGTCATAAATGGAAATGCAAACATAGAAAGGTGTAACTTATTTAAAAGGAATAAAACAAATAAAAGGAGAGAAAAGGCATTTTATGTGAAGGAGGGGCAGAGGTTTGTGGCCAGCCACTGATAAAGATGGCCTGCTGAGCTCTCTGATTTTCCCCACCTAGCTATTTTTTCTAATATAGTTGGTTTATCTTCCTAAATGTTTTATCACGTAGTAAGGTAATTTAAGCAAAATTTTAAGGAAGTAGATGCTGCATAAAGAAAAGGGATTAAAGCTTATTTGGAAGACCTGAAAAAGGTTCAAGAAAACAAAGAAAAACAACAAAGGAAGAAAGCACTCCTCACAGAGTGGACAGAGATCTGTTATGGACATAATTGGACAAATAAAAAACAACTCCAAAATGAATTGAAGACAGTATGGTATGATGTGGTGGGAGTAACTGAAAACTGGGCAGGTACATATGAGCAAATGAGTAAATAATTTAAGGAAATGTCACGAGAAATAGCAGATATAGCTCAGGTAGCCAACAAAGCTTGTAATATGACCACAAGTAATACTTTAGAGACAAGCAAGACTCAAAAGGATATTTCTGAAATAAAGATTGAGTTGGCAGATTTACAGGATTGTAACAGGAGAAATAATTTAAGAATCAAAGGAATGTCAGAGAAAACTGGAACAATGATTTGACTACAGTACTTACTTGATATCTAAAATTAATGGCCTGAGCTCTGATTTGAACCTGACAAATAAAGATATTGAAATGCTAACTGTGGTTGCTGCCTTAGGAATATCCAGAAACCTAGAATCATTTTGATCAGATTTGTAAACTCAAACATAAAAGTCTGTGGACATTCTCAGTCATCCAGGTCATAGTTGTCTCAAAAGTGCTTTTTCGAAAGGCAGTTCTTCCTTGAGGAAGAACAAAACATTTTGTTTCTCATCCAAGAAACTTCATCAGTTGTGATGAGGTGGGGTGGTGGGGGGTGGTGGAGGGATGGAGGTTAGGTACTGACAATTGAGACTGGGTGGTGGGGGATGGAAGGATAAGTTCTGATGGGTGGGGATGAAAGTTTGTATTTCTTTGTGGTCATCTGGTCCCCTAGTATTCTCTGTGAGAGCTGCTTTGTAGATGGGAGATAGGTGGTGTCAGATGCCTCCCCCTCTGTTGAGAGAATCCAGTGTTAACATAAATGGACTCTTTTACTCCTTTCATATCAATGATCCAAAATGTGGAATTTACTGTCTTCAAAAGAGTGCCTTTTGTCTTTCAAATGCAGATGGGCAACTGAATCTTGCCCTGTTGGGTTTGATCTCCTATATTGTGCTATGCACTTGTGGTTGTTTTGTTTCACCAATGTACAGACCTGCACATGTCTCACTGCATTGTATTGCATATAGCACATTGCTCAGTTTTTGTCTAGGTGTTTTATCCTTGGGGGTGGACAAGCTTCTGCCTTATTGTATTCTTGGGTTTAAAGGGTTCATATATGTTGTATTGGTTGAAAATTCTCCTGAGCTTTTCAGATATTCCTGCAATGTATGGAATGACAATGTTGCTAGGTTTGTTGATCTCTTGTTTGTCTATAATGGAGGAGCTGTTGGATCTTTTTCTGGATTTGATAAAGGTCCAGTTAGGATAACCACAACTTCTGAGGGATCCCTTGACATGTTTTAGTTCTTTTCCTTTTTCTTCTTTACTGGTAGGCAATTAAGCCCAATTGTGTGGAGTTCTAATCACTCCCATTTTGTGCTCCAGTGGGTGGTGAGAATCAAAATTTAAATACTGATTTGTGTGTGAGGGTTTCGTGCAAACTTAAATGTTAAGGCCCCTATCTTCCTTAATGTGCACAGTAGGAAAGGGAAACAATCAAGATATTGTGTGGGGGTATATAACAGACTGCCAAGATAGGCAGAAAATCTAGAGAATGCAATCCTGAACTAGATCACCGAAATTTCACAGAAGAAAGCAGTAATAACAGAAAACTTCAATATCTGAAAAACAACTTGACCACAAGAACAAAACTATTCCTTAGTGATTACTGTTGCTTACTGTTTCATTTCCCACAAGGTTGAATAAGAAAATAGTTAGACCGACTCTGATTTTAATTACAAGTCCAAACAAACGAAGAAATAAACAATTAATTAATTAATTAATTAATTAGCTGGTCAAAAAGGTAAAATCTGTAGGAGCTCTGGGAGAGAGAGGGATCACATCATTTTGAGATTCAAAGTACTAAAAATTGAAATTTAATTTGGGGCAAAGTTGTATATGCATACTGAATTTCAGGAGAGCGAATTTCAACAGATTTGGAGAAGTATTAGGCAGGATCCCATGGTCAGAAATCCTTCAGTCAAAGGGAATATAGGAAGATTGGGAACTGCTGAATCATAAGAGTTTTCCAGTGAGGAAAAAAAGGGAGTAAGAAGCTGCTTAGGTAGCTTCTATGGCTGCATGAAGTGCTTTCAGCTGAATGAAGAATTAAAAGGGACCTGTACAGAAAATGGAAATGGGGTATAATCATGCAGAAGGCATACCTGCAATTATTGAATTACAGATAAAAGCTAGTATCTGCAAAAAGAAAGTCAGAAAAGCTAAAGCACTTAGCCTGAAAGTCTTAGACTAGTGATGGAAGCTAAAAGGCAACAAAAGGGGTTTTTTTTTGGTCACATCAGTAGTAAAAGGAAGAAAAAGGGAGGAATGGGTCCACTGTTTGGTGATGACATTGGAGAAGGATTCTAACAAGTGATTTGGGAGGGAAACGATTCAAATGGATTTAAGGAGAAACAATGACACAAGATAAGACTGATAACCCAAGATAAGCAACAACAAAAAAAGTTTAGGGGAATACCCAGCCATTATGAATGACTGGCTAGATTAGTTATATCCAAGAGTCTTGTAAAAATTCATGTATTCATCTTAAAGTCTTAGGACCTTTGAAAAATTTGGAGTATGAGTATAGTGTCATAAGATTGAAGAAAAGCAAATATTTTTCCCCTTAAAAGGGGACAAAAAGAAGAGCTGGGCAATTACAGAATGGTTAGCTTAATATTGGAACTTGCACAATGTTGAAACATATTATTAAGCAATTTGGGAGAATTTGGAAAAGAATGCATTGCTTTGCAGAAGCTACCATGTATTCCTCAAGAACAAGTTCTGCCAGACCAGATTGACCTTGGTTGATGCACTGATCAGTTCAGTTGTATCATAAAACTGCACTGGACTTCAACAAAACATTCAACAAAATCATCTATGAAATGTTACTAGAGAAGATAGCAAAATGCAAGCTAAACAATGGTCTCATTAAATAGATAAAGACCTGATTAAATGATTTATTCCAGTGATTAGTAGATCTGTGACAGCCAAAAAAGCAATACAAAAGCTCTGCCATTTTTTTTCCATGGAAGTCCCAGAGTGAAAAATGGAGAGGCCAGAGAGTCTTATCCAAAGTATTGTTTGCCCAGAAGCTTCTTCTGCTGTGCCCAGCGTTGCTTTGGGTGAGCTGGACAGAGCATATAAATTTGATTAATAAATAAAGTAGTAGCTTAGTAAATAAAGTAGTAGATTAGTAAACAAATAACATACATTTGATTAATAAATAAAAAAATTCAAATTTCATTGTATTTGTGGAATGCAATGACAATAAAAGTATTCTATTCTATTCTATTCTAAAAATTTAGGCCCCAGATATAAGCTGCAGCCCTGGAATTTCTCATTTTCCCACTGAGCCATAATGGTAATTGCCCACAATCAGTCCCTACATTCACCTGCTAATAAAAGCCTAACCCCCAAACTCATGGTTTGATGAGTTGAATGAAATGTTGTTTGGCAGAGTTATTGCATTTGCCCTTAAAATTTACACATCTCTCAGTAAAGTTACTCAGTAAAGTGACTTGTTAGTTTTAACCTAATAGGATCATATCTGTTGTGTTTTTAAGCCATGGTTTGTCTTAAGACATTGTGTGAACTATGTAATTTATGGTTTACTAATTTTACCAATTTTATTTTTAATGCACTTGTTCAATTTGTAAGCTGCCTCAAATATCCAAGCAAATCTAGACTATATACAATATACTTATTGTATATTTTGATTAAAAAATAGGTCAGGCTCACACTTAATTATATGTATTTCAGGGGACGAGACGTGCTGGAAGGATAAAAATTTTATTCATGCAAAGTAGGCTTAGTCTATAATAACCCTCTTATTCCCTTCCTTAGAACCTAATGCTTCTGTAGTACATAAACCTTTTCTGTGTGATCTTTTGCTCATAATTCTGAGTATTCTGTTTGAGAATTTGGTAATGGATCACTGAGAGTTAGAATATACAAAAGAACAATTTTTAGAAACTAACAACAACCAATAATGAGATCAAGTGCCCAGTGAGGACTTAGCATAGTAATCATGGAGTGACACTTAAAGAAGTCAAATGAATCAGATGGCAAGGGAGGTATAATTTATCCAACCCAGAACATGAGCGTACTTTTAAGAGGGACAATGTATTTGTTGTGGTTCGCTGGCAGCCTGTGCAGACGGCAGCAGAATCAGATAGTGGGGAAGAATAGGGACCAGTCCAGGAGTCTGAGAAGGACTCGGAGGAGGGTCCTGCATCTGATACAGTGATGGGGCCAGGACCATCTGGGAGTTATGTGCTGACTCTGGAGTCTCCAGAATCTGGCAGCAGCAAGGCAGAGGAACAAGGGGAGCCTGTTCCCAGTGCATGTGTTCGCAGAGCTGCCAGAAGGCAAGAGCAGCTAAGACAAAAGGGGTGACTCAGGAGTAAGGCTTGGAGGTGATTGCCCCTCCCATAAGGTATAAAGGAAGTGCAAAGGTAGGAAAGCCTTTGCAGGAAGCAACGTCCTTTGCTCTGATCAGTTTGGACTCTGAAAGCTCCATGGTGAATTTGTTCTCAGTTTGGTTTTAAAAGACTAATTGGGACTTTAGTCATTGGCAGCACTTCAAGTCAGATAAGGTGCATTCTTATCAGTATTCTTCTGAAGAACTTTGGCAGACATTCCTGGAACTATTTATAACTGGTTGAAACTCATTCCAGCCTGTGAATGATAATAATTCACAGCCATTGAACTAAAATAAAAGGGTTTGGGATTTTATGTGTGTTTGTTGGTGTCTCAGGAAGCCTTGGTCAGAACAGTATTATCATATTTTATTTTTATAGTAATCTATTTTTTAATAATAAAAATAATGTATTCTGTTTCTGAGAGAGAGTGAAGGAGAAAGGGAGGCAGGGAGGCACGCAAGGAAGGAAGGAAGGAAGGAAGGAAGGAAGGAAGGAAGGAAGGAAGGAAGGAAGGAAGGAAGGAAAATGAAACATTGCCCATATCCTAAGTATGCCCATAGCGTTGTTAACTTTACAAGGCACTTGATGTACTTGTTAGGTCTAATATTGCATCAAATCTGATTAAAACACAAATGTGATTTTAAGTCAAGACATTGATTTCAATGCCTACTACAGAAAAGCCAACACTCAAAGAGAGCAGAGTGGGTTTATCACTATAATTCTGTTTCCAGTGACAATCTCCATGCCAAACAAATCCATATCCTTATTTATGCACATGCATTCCACACTGAAATAGCTGTAACATATGATGGATGCATAAAAAGTACAAGTACATTCTATGTACCGGGCTGCTAAAGCCCAATCACAGAGATGAATTTGCTGCTATTCTAATGAAAGCGTCTTATCTCGGATAGAGTGATAATCATCACTTCTACATGGCCACAAGGACTAAAAGCCAGAAAACTACATATTTGCATAAAAGAAAAAAATTAATCCAACCAAGTGAAAAAAAGATAGGTGGCCTTCTTAGCAACTACCTTTCTTTTCATCCTAATACTTGCAATACATCCACTCAAATTCATGCTGAGTTTTCCTGGAGAAGGAGGAGTAAAATGTGTGTGTTTTCTGAAGCACAGTGAAACCGGGCCTCCCCCCCCCCCAAATTATGCATACATAAATCCTTCTTTTGTGAAAAGGATTCATAGGGTCCGATAACGTGTAAAGGAGAAAGCTACATATCTCACAGGCTTCCATGTTTCCACATGGATGCTTCTCTACACACAGATTGAAGACTGAATTATGAACAGACCTTTAAATACAGGGGTCAGGAAAGGTCAAGTTTTGTCTTCAAAAGTGTAGTTGAATGAGAAGGATGGGTTTTATTACGGGGGCAGGAAAAGATTCACAAGGTGGAGTTTTTGAGGATTTTTTGCTTGTTTATTTCTTTGTAGCATACCAAAATACAGGAAAATTAATGCTTAGCAATATTTTAGTTTAAAAGACACCATGATGATGCATAATATAACATACAAGGAGGACTAAATGAGCGAATTTGTTTAGTGCTAATATTACCATCTCACAACATAAACATTTTTGCATCTGTCCGCCTAACTTCGCCGTTTACCCTCAGTGCTGGAAAGCAGGGAGATCTATGTACAATATATTTGTTCTCTTTTCTGCCATGTTTACCTAACTGTCATCAATACAAAGCTTTCCACATAGTTCACAAAACTGAGAATAAAATACATATTTAAAAGAAAATGAAATGGTAGACTAGTACATACTTTATGAGCCACTTGAAGTGGAAAAAGCAATTTCCTTCCCCATTGCAGTCTTCCTTGAAAGTTAGGCAGCATCTTATGCAAAGGAATATGGGGAGGAGGAAAGGAAAATCACATCCATGCAGTTCAATGGCTACACTACAAAACCAATTAGTTGCAATCTGTAAAATGTTTTCCAATGTCCAATTATGATTCCTATTTCCCATTGCTTTTTGGGAGGGGATTAACTGGTTTTGCTTGATAAATGTAAATATGAAGGCAGTGATGTTTCATGCCAGGGCAGGAATATGCCATGTAATGTAAACAATCACTTTATATATTGTAGCATCTGCCCTTTTGGAGGTGTGGGGGTGGAACCAATTTGATAGTGAACTATATTTTATTTATTAATTTTTATACCACCCATCTACCCTATTTGGACCGAGATGTCCTACGCACGGTTACCCAAGCGCTCGTTGCTTCCCGTCTTGACTACTGCAATGCTCTCTATTTAGGGCTGCCCTTGCGGACTATATGGAGGCTTCAGCTGGTGCAAAATGTGACTGCGCGGGTTGTGATGGGAATAACCTGATACTCCCATATGACACCCCTCCTACGCGCTCTGCATTGGTTGCCGGTTGCCCTCCATGTAAGATTCAAGGTGCTGGTATTAACCTATAAAGCCCTACCTGGCTTGGGTCCGGGGTACTTGCAGGAGTGTCTCCTGCCATCATTGAGTTCCAATCACCCAGTGCGCTCCCATCAGCAGGGCCTCCTCAGGATGCTGTCGGCCAGACAATGTCGGTTGGTGGCTCCCTGGGGTAGGACCTTCTCTGTGGGAGCGCCCACCCTGTGGAACCAACTGCCCCTGTGGCTATAGTTAGCTCCTGACCTGCGTTCTATATGTATACGTATATATATATATATATGTGTTCTATATGTATATATATATATATATATATATATATATATATATATATATATGTAGGTCTTGGTGTATTCGGTCTTGTCCCTGTAAGATTGAGAATACCTTGGCAACGTTTCTACGAAAATCTCATCCGCCATCTTCAGGCTGGTGTCTTCAGTTCCCTAGAACGAAGCGAAGATTGAAGATGAAGAGAGTTTTCGAAATGCAGATTCGTTGAGATAAGATTAATAAGATTTACTCATGAAATCAAAAAATATATATATATATATATATATATGTTTTCAGATTTTCACGGGTAAAGGTATGTAGGTCTTGGTGTATTCGGTCTTGTCCCGTAAGGTTGAGAATACCTTGGCAACGCTTCGACGAAATCTCATCCGTCATCTTCAGGCTGGTGTCTTCAGCTTTTCTCCTGGGAGAAGTGTGATCGTGGCTGTTTTTCCCTTTTAAACTCTAGAGTGGATGTGTTGTTACTTTTGATTGGTTTGTGGAGTTGATGTATGCAGATTGGATGGCTTTTTCCTGAGACCCTGTGTGGCTGAGGTGCTGGAGGTGTGTCTCTCAGCCTTTTGTGTTGTAACACCTGGGTAATGGGCTGTGTGATGACCTTCTGAGTTCTATTGTTGTGATGTCCTGGGTGTGGTGCTGTAATCTCCTGGTCGTTGTCTGTGCTGCAACCTCCTGATGTTTTGTGTTGTGATCTCCTGAGTTCTGTGATGTAGTATCCTGGGTGGAAGGCTGTGATGTGGCTTCTGGGCCTGGTTTGGCTCCGAGTTTGAGGTCTGGCTATGTGTTTATAGCGTGTGTCAGTTTGCTTAGTTTGGGGTTGGAGGGGGTGTAGCAGCTGGTGTTGCAGCCATGGTCTGGTTTCTGGATGGTGGTTGCCTTTCATCTGTGGCTGGGCTTGGGTTTGAGTCTGGTGAAGGAGATTGGTGGTGGCATCATGTGTTATTTTGGGTCCGTGTTGGTTTTTGTGGCTGGGACTCGTTGTTGATTAGGGCTAGTTTCCAGATGTCTGGTAGGCGGAAGTATCATCCCGCTTATTCATGTTATGGGTTTCTCATTTCGATGGCTTCCCTAATTATTCTCTTGTTGAAGTGTTCAGTATTGAGATAAGTTTGGATCCCTCAAAATCAATTTCATGTCCTGTGGCTTTAAGGTGCTGGAAAAGGGAGGAAGTTTTTCTTCTTTCTGACTGCTCTTGTGTTCTGAGATGCATTTATTCTCCTGTTGGTTTGTCCAATGTATGTGGCTGGGCAAATTTTGCATGGTATTTTATAAACTCCTTGGTTTTCTAGCTGATCTTGTCTTTGGGGTTTCTTAAGATGTTGGCTATTTTTTGATCAGTGCCAAAGGCTGTCCTGATATTGTGTTTGTGGAGAATTTTGCTGATTTTATCTGTGGTGCCTTTGATGTAAGGGAGGAGGGCGATGCCATTGTCCTGTTCTGTGTCTTGGTTAGTCTTTCGGATTAGGTTGGTGATTGTGCTTCTTAATCCATTGGACATTATAAATTTAGTGAGGGTGAATTGTAAGGGCTGTTCTCAAGTGGTCTTTGTCACTACTGGTTCTGGAGATGAGGTCTTGGCTACAGTTGATCTGTGCAGTAAACTGATGATTAAAGTGCATTTAAGTAGCGGTGTGTTAATTTTAGGTAGATGGTGTGTCCTAGGAGCCGCTGGGTTTTTGTAAATTAGGACATACGGAGTTGATTGTTGGTTTCTTTATCATGGTATTGTATTTTAGGCTGTCTAGATGTGTGAGGTAATTGTCCATTTTTTTTCCCCTTGACCATAATTCCACGAAAGGTCATCTACATATCTAAGCCAGAGTTTGGGTATTGTATTTTTGTCTAGAGCATTGGTTTCAAAATGTTCCATGTATGGTAGCTATGATAATATATATTGCTTTTTGTTTATAACTTTGTCCTTGTATTGAAGTCTGTGAAGAATGGTTGTTTCAACAAGAATGTGCATTAAACTGAATAATGGTTTGAAACTGCTGGATGGATCCTTGAATAATAGCCAAGGAAATATTATGTGCTAAGAAATCACATCAGGCGTTACCTCCTCAGTCCTCATAAGGAGATGCACAAATCGGTGATTGATTGTAATGCCTCCATTCTCATTTTTCTATCACCTTCTTCCATAATTACATCATAACTAAATAAATAGTTCCTGTGCTACTCTTCTGTGATTTTAAACATAAGAATATGGAAGTAGAGCACTAGTTCAAATTAGTGGCCTACTCAGCCTAGCTAATTTTCTATCAAGGCCACCAAAACAGCAAAAAAACATAATTATTCTATTTAGAAACTAAGTTCTATTTCTTATTTTTATCTAGAATCAACAGTTCTGGTTATGGCATAGGTTAGTTTTGCAGCTACAAGTGCTTTATCCGTATTCTTAGACCACAACAAGTAGTGATTTCATAAAACTTGAACAGATTGTGCTTTGGATACCTCAGCCAAGTTTCTCTAAAATTTGGCACCAATGTAATTCAAGTATTCAGCAAATCTCTTGCAAACTTGTCAAAGCAATCACCAGTTCACATATTAGAAGGTTCTGAAACACATGGTTAAATTAGTCATAATATAAATAAGTCTTCTCTGCTATCATAAGTACAATCATATTCTGTACTGTGCAGTCATATTGCAGCATTTTTTCTGCTATTACAACTCTATCCATCAGCAATGTTTCAATGTTCATAATTGCACTAGGATGTTTATTTTTTAAAAAAGTATGTTAAACAAACCTAGAAGACCAACAGTGATAGCCATGTAGCTTAACTCATTTGAAGTTAATCAGAGAACATATAATAAGGTTGTGTCCCAGACATTCTGATTTGCCTATTTTCTCCCAAGATTAACATAATTATGCTAATGTAACCTGGAGTTTGAATGGAGAATAAGGAATATACTTTTATATTAGAAGAAAACTTCTTTTTTGGATTAGAGTACAAAACTATTTAAAAACAGTACATTCATATTTGAATGAGAATTTAAACACATGTCTTTTATAGACAACTGAATTTATTTTTTTACTTCCTTCCTTTGACACTACTGCATCTACATAAATAAATATTTTTTAAAAATTGTGATAAATATAAATAAAATCTAGTAGTTTGACAATTTCTAGTGAAAATGATAGAAATACCAAAATATAAAAATTTAGTAATTGTAATAATTGCAATAATGTGAAGTAAATAAAACAACATAAGATAAAATATTAAATAAACAAATTAAACCAATTTAACATAAATTTAAAGATGGCAACAGCAATGCTAAGTCTAAGAAGACTGATCCTCATTGAGGGATTTGGTTGACTGATTGATAGAAATGTTCAGAAATGCAGAAATGTTATGAATAGCATGTGAAATAAACCAAGTTTATGTAATACAATTATAGACATAATTAGATTAAAAACCAATGAAGAAAACCATGGACTGTTGATGCCAGATGTGAGGAAGCCCTGAACAAAATCTTTCTAGAGATTCCTTCATTTATTTCTTTGCTTAGATATCCCTGACTATCCTGTTCTTCTTGGCAAGATACTTGGGTGACATATTTTTCCTTTGATGCTCTTCTATCAGCTCACTTTCTCTTCTGCTATACCTGCTGCTGATCGATGCTCCAGGCACTTGCATGTTCCTCTTCCTAAAATGCTATATAAGCCTGAGGACATTCTGCAGATATGGAGATATTAAGAAGGCTGAGGGCAGTCAAGTCAATGGTTTTGTATTAAGTCACTCTGGTATTGTTACTTAATGAACTTAACACAAAAGAGAAAACAGCAATTTTCCAAGTTATTTGTTCACTTTTGAATTAATAATCAAGAATAAACTTGTTTATTGGTAAATTGTATGCAACTGCTCAGACTGTAGATGAGGATGATTAATTTCTGTGCAGTTAAATACAAAACCTCTTTCGCATTGTGTATGTTTAGTCTGAGATCTTATATTTTAAGGCAATCGAGGATTTATATAAAAGAAAGGGCAAAGCATCAGTTCAGCTTAAGCACTATCATTCTCCTCTGTTTTTGTATTACTATGTCTATTTCCACTTCTCTGAACCTGAGTAGGAAATTGTTTTGGCAGTAATACAGGAAATAAGAAACTGTTTGTATAAAACCTACTGTGAAGTTTAACAGAACTTTAACTGTTTAGTATAGTGGAAGAACTAATGCTGCCATTTGTCTCATCACTATTTTTTTTCCAGTTGGCAGCTGCATTGGAAATAGCTGTAGAGATATTCCATTGTATTCTTGTATTTTCAAACAGAGAATATGTTATAGCGCTAATGTTCTTCTAATCTAATTTGTTATAGAAGTGTGAGACAGCAGATGCAAGACATACAATGAGAGTGTGGTTCCAAAGTGTAAATGTTCTGTAATGCTAATCAGATTTTATTTATTTATTAAATCTGTACAAAGCCTAGAATAGAATAGAATAGAATAGAATAGAATAGAATAGAATTTTATTGGCCAAGTGTGATTGGACACACAAGGAATTTATCTTGGTGCAAATGCTCTTAGTGTACATAAAAGAAAAGATACATTCGTCAAGAGTCAAGAATCATAAGGTACAACACTTAATAATAGTCATAGGGTACAATAAGCAATCAAATCATACTAGGAAACAGTCAATATAAATTGTAAGGATACAAGACAAAATTACAGTCATACAGTCACAAGTGGGAGGGGATGGGAGATAAGGAGTGATGAAATTAATAGTAATAGTAATGCAGACTTTGTAAGTAGTTGGACAGTGTTGAGGGAATTATAAACATTATAGTCATTATAAACTCATAACAGGTTACTTAAAATTAACAGTCAAAACACCTGTGATAATAATATAATAGTAAAATATTCACAGTAAACAAAATTCTACAATGATATTAGAATAAAATAAATAAGTGATCACTAACCAATACTATAATTTATTTATTTATTTATTATTTATTAATTCAACTTGTATGCCGCCCCATCTCCGAAAGGACTCGGGGCGGCTCACAGCTAAAAATACAACAATAAATAAGTTACCTAAAAACATATTAAACAATTACAAGCCAAATCAAAGTTAAGAACCCCAAAATTAAAACAATCAAACCCCCAGAGGGTCAGCACATAATCCTAGAACCATAGCCAGATAACCTGATAATCACCACCAAAATCACAATTCATGGATGTTATGTTTTTCTTATATTT
The DNA here is from genome assembly GCA_009733165.1 of Naja naja. Classification (NCBI taxonomy): domain Eukaryota; kingdom Metazoa; phylum Chordata; class Lepidosauria; order Squamata; family Elapidae; genus Naja; species Naja naja. The sequence continues at coordinate 276,584,755 of CM019148.1, forward strand.
GCCCATATATGTACAAGTTCTGTTTGTGAGCTTCCTCTGGATTTATTCCAGAAAAAGAAGAAAAGAGTAGTAAAATTTCAAAAGAAAGGAATTTTTCATTTCCAGACTGAAATAAGGTTGAATGTGGGTATGAATAGCTAAGCTGATCAATGTAATAACCTCCTTAATCTCTGTGTCCACTAGAGCTGCTTTGGTCTTCATTCACTTGTTTGTCAGCATCATTAAATGGCTACCCATAAGCCCTATCTTACCGTGTGTGCTAATGGAATATTACAGTTTTGTACTAACTCAGTTAGGACTTCATAGCTTTGAGTACTGCTAGGCTGGCTATGCGGAATATAGGCATAGCACTGGTCCAAACATGTGCATATATAGGGGGTGGCAATATTATGAGAGATCCTGCCTCTACAAAAGCTTTTTTCTGTGTCCTATCTATGTAGCAAAACATGTATCTCCTGTATTCCAGCTTGCTTCTAGATAATTTATAACTTTACTAATGTAAAGAATTGGCAGCAAACCTCAAATCGGACATAACTGAGTCCTGCATAGAAGAGTCCAAACTCCTACTACTACTACTGAAATTTTTAAAGAAAATTTCAGAGAAATTAAAATATTGTAGTTTCAGAACAGGACAGTAGAAACAATCATATCACAAAGCAAGCATGCCACTTCTTTGTACTGAACTGGCTTAACATGATGTGTGAACATGACCAAAAGCTAAATTGGTCCCCACTGAAATATGTACATTTTGTCATTCAGCGGAAGTAAATTGCTGACAGCATTTTTAATAATGTCTCCTTTGTACAGTATATGTGAGCATCATTATACAAGGGATATAAAACTACAACATTCTAAGCCTTTACTACCATTTGATGGTTTTCCAGAATTTTGCAGCCTTGCCCTATCAAGTTTATTCTAAAATGACATCTGCTGTTTTAAACATTATTAAGATATTGCAGTATCAAGAACACACTGTTTCTGCAAGGGTAAAGATCATTCGACTGACCCTATTGCCCTCAGTTGATTCCACTGTTGTATTTCTTCATCCATCCTTCTCTGGTACTTGGAAAATAGATGTTAGAATGACCATGTTGGCCAATTCAGTGGCAGCAAGGGACAGATGTACGTACTACGCAAGATATATATAAAATAAATAAGTTGATATATAAAATAATAGGTGATGTGTCTTTGGAGTTTTTATTTCACAGAGCTAATAAATGAAAGAAATAGTGTGCAGGAGAGCCTTCCTGTAATGATAGAAGAAAACATTGCTATATTGTTAGACATGCATTTATAATATTTTAGATTTTATATTTCATATTTTGAATTTTTATCTTGTGTTTTTTACTTAAATGTGATATAATTGTGCCATACGATAGATAATAATTGTTATATTGTACACGTCAGTATTAAGATAAAAATTATTGTCAATATTTAATCAATAATTATATGGTTGTTACTACATGTATGGACTTGTGCTGAAAAGGTGGCTTACAGATATTTAAACAAATACAACAAAAACAATTTTTCTGTTAAGAATAAATTTAATAAATTACTGATATAGTGAAAATTACTCACACTTATTGGTGACAATAATAGTAATCTCAAATCTATGGTTCCAGAATTTCAGAAAAACATTTCTGTATCATACCAATATTGGAAATAATAATTCCTCTGAGGAAAAAACAAATACAAGCTATAAGCTAGTAACAACACAGCATAATTTTAAAAGTAGCCTCTTTATGTATGGTGAACATTTCATGTGCCATGTGGCTAATAAAATCTGTACAGAAAGACTGCTGAAGATATTTTTTTTGTGGTAATTCTAAATAGTATGCCATGATTTTTAAATATTGAATATGTGTTATTTTATATGAAAACTGTTTCTCTAAAAAGGTATATGAAAATGGCAAAGATACTGGAGAAACACTTATTTATATCAGTAGAAAAGAAATGGAAAGCAATTATGGAGATCAGCCTGGTATTATACTGGAGAAGGTAGGATATTTATTTCTAACTATAAGTAATTTTTAATGTATGATTTATTTTATAGTATCCAACTGTATCCTTATTCTTATAGTTATACTTTGTATAAATATGTTATCTGATTCAAATTCTTATATTCTCTGCATTTGGTTCACTAATATTAATTTAATAACTGACATTTGAGCTATACACAATATACTGCAAACATCTTGCCTCCATTGTGAGCAGCTTGTGCAGTTCTTTGTGGATAAAATCATTTGAATTTGTGTTGGGCTTAAGGCCATTTGGGGCAATGCCATCTCTTAGGTATCCAACCTACCATCTAATAACATCTGTCTGAGTCAGTTTCATTCCCTCTTGCTGAAAAAAATGTATCAAATTCTTGTATTTGTTCATCTCATATTTTACCTATTAGATTTCTTACCTGCTTGATTTAGAATGCTTCCAGTGACTCTTTAAGTCCATCTAGAGTGGACTTAAAATATATCTCTTTACCAAAATCTTTTTGGTTTAGAATGTTTAATGCTACTGGAGTTTTAGTAGTTAGTTGACTTTTAAGTGCTTCTGTTTGGAGAATATGTAAAGCCATAACATTGGACTGAATTGCATATACATTTTAAATAGCTACCTGAATTAATCTGATATGTCTATCATTATTCTTATTCTCAAGATGGTTCATTGCTTTGAAGGAATTTCCTCATTACAGTGATAGTTTGATCCTATTCAGGCTGTTTAGCTATCACAACATACATAAGATAAATATTTTTAATGTATAATAGAATGTCATAGATTAATTTATATACACAAACTTAAAATTCAAATGATTGCTTAGCTATTCACTGGGTGATCTTAAGAAGTCAATTTATCTCAAATGCTTGTTGGGAAGATAACTGGTTGTTTTTTGCTTTTAAATGAGTAATAACCAATTCTTCCAAGTAAAGCTGGTTGTATTGTGGGATTTTTCTCTATTCCCACTCCTTCACCTGTACTCTTCTCAAAATAAACTTAGTGGACATACATGGGGCTGCAGTTGATGGAGGATTAACTCTACTTTGTTTCAACTGATAAAATTTGTTTCATTTGAAAGTGTTTTTATTGAATTACAAAATAAATCAAATCTATGAATGATATGCACAATTCAAGTTTTCACAGCATTTCACATTCATTACTCTGTGGTCAGATATACCCCTTTATGTCTTTTGGAAAAATGATGGAGATAGATCTCTTCAGGGCACATTGGATGAGATATTCTTAATGGTAGCTATAGGTTGGTTGTAGTAGTTTTTTAAATTAACAGCGCTTAATGGTTTAACTGATTTTAACTTTATTTATAGAAAGATACTTAAACATGTTAGAGGTTAACAAATTAATGTAAATACATACCTCGTTAAATAGTAGATAGTTTAGAGGGATCAATCTGGAATCATAGTATTTAGTATCTAGAATGATAGAATAAAAAAATCCTGATAATACCATCTGCCAAATTTTCTTTTATTGATATAATACATGAAGTGTAAAGCAGGAGATTTATAATTACACTAAGACATTGCCTGTCATTTTACATAAAAAATATAATCTTAGTTAACGCTACTAACATACTTCCAAGAAATAAAATAGTACTAGATGGCAATTCATGTGTTTATTGTATTTATTATGTTTGAAATATAATGTAATGTTCCTTCAAGAGAAGATTGTTTTCTTCCAAATCCAATGTTTTATCCACTATGGGATTTCACTAGCAATAGATTAGGGTGTTATTCTTCTATCTAAATCAGCAGTGGAATGAATGCCTATATTAAAGGAGGTGTCACTAAGATTTTTATGCCAAATCAAAACACCAACCTCCTCTTCAAAGTAATCTGAAAATTAAATATAAAAGTTGTACTTACATGGAAAAAACTGTTTTGTATTTTTTGCTCTTGTATCATTTATATCAACACTTATATGATTTCAGTATATATGTATGAACCTTTGTATTCTGACAAAATAAATAGTTTATTTTTAAAATTCACAGAAAAATCTAATACAACAGACAGAATTTGTAAAAATAATTCCTGGATCTTCAATTCCCACAATTCTGTGAGTTAGATTAAGCTAAAAAATAATGCCTTACCCAGAATTAGCCTATTAGCTTTCAGAATATGCTAATGGGAGTAATATCACTAATTTGTTTTGAATAGCGTATTTCCCTAACTGCTATGGACATCTCCTGTTCCTGAAAGATTTCATTTTGCATTAATGCAGTTAAAACTACAGGTAATGTTACTGCATTGCTTTTTGTCATGTTTATATTTCTGTAATACTGGGGTACCATCTCTGTTGTAAATACTGTCACAATAAGGTCATGGATATGAGGCCTTTGTGATATGCTCAGTTGCAGAAGGTGGCAAAGGAGAAGGGAAGATGAACTAATATGTTAGAGCCTGCTAAGCAGAGAAGGGTGACAAATAGGAGAGAGTAGAACAAAGTGACTCTGTTTAGAGCTATTATTGCAATGCCATGAAATGGCAAATTGACCACAGTATAGGCACTCTAGTAACATGACGGATCTTTATCAACAATTCTTTAAAAAGGAAATTAAATTTTGAACAGCTATACCAACTAAAATTAGAGCTGTAAACCGCATCATAAATAAACCATTATGTTTTGATGTTCAGTTGAATTATCTTGCTTAGTCCTATTTTCTTTGGGTCGCAGTACAGGATTTGAATAGTTTCTGTCATGTCTCAATAATATTTCCTCAAGAGTCCTGAAATTGTTAAATGAGTCCTGCTTTATTCTTGTTCATACATTGATCATCTAACGCCTGGCAGGAGAGTGCAGGAAAGCAGTCCTTGTCAAACCTCAACAAGCTCCGTTAAAAACACTAACAAAATGTAACTCCAAATGTGGACTGGGAAAACATAACCTTTATCCAGAGCTGTTACTGTTAGTAGATGCTAACTGTTCTGTAGAACTGTCACATCTGCTTTCAGTCTGTGTGCCAAAGAGGTCAGAGCTCAACCATAATCCTGTTGCACCCCCTGCTGGTTAAAAGCCTGTGCTCATTTTGTTACTTTACACTGAGATAAACATTGCAGGGATTTCACACTTCTTTTAACATTCTATAGGAATTTAATTATCGTTTGGACATTGCTGGTTACAGAATACAAACAATTTAATACAGATGTTTTCATTTTGTGTTTTATCTTCCATGGCCAGGTACGGCACATGATTCATCAGCGGCTCCAGCTTTCAGCAGATTTCAAACCATCAGGCCTTAGTCATTTTCCTACACATCTTTTCGATGAGACTGGGCAAGAAATTAAAAACCCTCTTTTACTGCAGAATGAGCAAAAAGTTTGGGTTTCTTATGGCGAAGATTACAGGTAGGAGCATGGAGTTTAGCGTTATGACTGTCAGCAATGTTGGCATTATCAAATTGCTATAAAAGGAAGTTGAATAGCTTCCAAACCAAAAAAAATCTTTTATTTTATTGTAAGTTCCAGTGAAATTTCAGAGGTCTTGTTTTAGGCAGTCTTTTTGAGGAATATGACATCTCTGTCTCTGACTTACTATCTTAATGCCTTGTCATCGTTCTTGATGTCTGCCTGTCAGCACAGCAAGAGGGATTTTTTCATGTCTGAATAGTCACCTTAATGATAGCAGATGGAAACACCACAGGGGTCCAAGCCCATCACCCTGTCATTGTCACCGGCTGCCCTGACCTGTTTCCACTCCTCTGTTTTTTTCCCTTTGGTCCCTTTTTAAAGGAGAAATGGATGGTAATTGAAAAGGAACTTAAGCAAGATTTATGAAGCTGTAGACAACAATTCCCTGTTATTGTTCTATGTTTTCAAAAATAAAGTCTTAACCTTTTAAGCACCAGTGAGAGAAGAAAGAAAAATAAATTGGTAAAACTCGTAAGGTCTGGACGACTGAATCTAAAAATAGAAGAGAGCTAGGCTGTATAATAGTTTGTTTACAATATTTCAAGAAATGTGGTTATATTCATGGAATCATTACTATACATGCATGTCAGAATTACTCCGATCCCAACCTGGTTTGACTGAGATAAATTATTGAACAAAGTCTGCATAGATATCAAGGAAACTTTCTTGTTTATTTAGTGTTATGAGTGTATTCATAAAATACTTTTTTGGCTGTAAATATGGAAAACCTTTATAGTTATTATATGATAGTCACCATGATTATATTTTTGTAAAAAATATTTAATCAATTTATACGCAGATTCCTATCTTTTGGATATTGCTGGTTACAGAATACAATCTACATTTCCTAATTTTATATATAGATTGCCATTATATATAGATTATATATAAATTGCCATTTAATATAAAACACAATCAGTATGCTTTCATTAAACTTTCTGTTTTGTTAGTGTTATAAATATTTTCATAAGATACTTTTTCAGCTGTAATTATGGGACATTTTTATAGTTCTTATATGATAGTAAAATTATTACTTTATATGTATGTAAAATTATGTAATCAATTTATATATAAATTCCCATATATTTTGCCATTTACTATAAAAATACATCTGTATGCTTTCATAAAAACTTAATTTTCTAGAAGTGTTTTTTTACACTTTTATTTGTAAATATTTTATCTGTAAATAAAAACAATTTTACAGGCAGTTATAGAAATATTATGTTACCTCATATAAGTGTTTTCTTTCATTTAAAAAAAATAATAATCAATGTGCAGTTCTCTACATTTTTACTAAATTTTAAGTTCCATGATATTCAATGAGTTTAGGTGAGCACAGGTGATGGAATACAAACAATTTAGTACACAAGTGGAGTAGAATTATGACTAAAATGAAAATAAAATACTATAATATACATAACATTTAAAATAAAATGTTATATATCTAATAGTAGGTACATAAATATTCTACATCTACTTCCCATTTTATCTTATTTCAAAATAGAAAGCCAATTAACTAAATACCTTAAAATGTAATCATTTTATAAATAAACGTATCTCTCTGTAATATACCAACAAAATTTATCTTCTGTAGAAACCAGGCTTGTTTTGCTTTCGGTAATGGCCTTGTTATGGAACAAGACCGATGTTATGATTGGATTCTTCCTGCACACCTTGAGTGTGATTGCTCATAAAATGAGGGTAGTTCTCAAAGAATGTGACTTACATAATTATTTTGAAAAGGGCTATGCTAAAAAAAGAAACTGCCATTTATTCTCAAACTTAATTATATAGTTATTGTAATGAATCATGAAGATGAAAGAGAAATGAAGTCTGGGCCACCAGAGTTGTCAGAATAAAAATTCTGTGGTAAATTTATGAAAATTAAAAGTTTCTGTTTTTCAGCCTATAGATTTCAATTGTTAACACTGATCTTTTGTGGTATTCATGAAATGGCCACCAATTGAAGAAATTAGCATTTGAAAAAATCAATATGAAATGCAGGCTATGTTTCTAAAATGCTGGTTTCTTAATTTCTAAAAAGTTTTCAGTTTAAAAACTGTATATAAGTAGTTATATACATCAACTTTGTGTTGACATAGATATTGTTTTTCCATGAGATTATTTATTTCTTTTAAAGATTAGTGTACCTATTTAGCAATATTTTTTCCAAGCAAATAATTTTCTGAATGACAATGCCTGCAGTTTAAATGATAGCATGTAGTGGACTTTATTCACTCAAATGAACTTGAAAGCACTTCCCTGAAGCTGCTTCATAATTTGACCTCAAATACAATATTTAACTATGATTGCTGCTCTATTAATAATTAATTACACAGGCATAAGAGAGAAAAAGATGTAGTTGCCCAAAAGAGTAAAAGTGCTGATCAATGCAGGAAGCATTCAAACTAATAAAAACACATTTAAGCTACATTCAAATAGAAATGGAAAGAAAAGAAATATACGCTTTGAAAGAATCAAAGAGGAGATAATAAAAGCTTCTTGAGGTTTTTTTTTACAAACAGTAATAATTTATGTTCACTACTGGAATGCATATGTATATATAAAAATTTGTGAATTGTATATGATGTGTACCTTGTAATTTGATAAGAAAAACATCATAAATGCCCCTTGCACTAATTTATGGATACAACAGCTTGCACTTCATATTTCCTTTTACCATCAACCTGTGACATATTTCCAATATTTCTGTCTTTTCTTTTCCCCCATCCTTACCAGCAAGTGAATGGCTTGGGACTTGCTCTGAAGGTAGAATACACATGAAGCTTGTGAAGAAAAATAATCTTTTATAGCACTCTGCACTCTGCAGAAAGCATTTCAAAATCATTCTTCTGAAGGGTTTGGTTTTATTGAAACAACATCCCTATTATTCCTCTCAAGTCATGAACTCCTTTTCCCCACAAATTCCTGGGTCATTGGTTGCTTCCAGACAGAGGGCTCCTAGTGCTACCAATCAAGCTACATTGTGCAGCTATTCTATTTTTCCCACTCGTTAATAGATTTTCTTCTATACTAAGAAAAATGGAAGCATTGGGGAAAAAACAGCAGATTTCAAATGGTAGATTGTCATCTGAATCATTTGTAAAATCTGTGAATGAGGCAGAATAATTGTACAATTATGAGCATTATTTCATTTTGGTATGTCAAATTGCCACTATTATTTAACCACGTTCAAATATTTGAGATCAGCAGCAAGCAATGTGCTTCTGTACATTGAACAGCTACATTACCTGTCCCTAAGCAGTACTAATGTTTTAATATTTTTAATACTCATAACTTTAAGACCCATAATTTTGTTAAAAAATGATTAAAGAAATGCTTTAAAGTAAAGCGATCAACTGCACCTGCAAGGAGATGAAATAAAGACTTAAACAAATAGAGAGAGATTTTAGGCAGATGGAAATGCCAGTAACAAAAATAATGGAAAGATGTGAGAAAATATTCCATTGGAACTGATTGTCGGGAATTTTGAGGACAATTTGCATTTGGATGGGCTGAGGTAATGGCATTTGGCTTGTTAGAAATGTAAAATGTGTAACAAACAAAGACTGCAAGTATGGCAGGATCGTGAATGGGTAATTTTGTTTATTTATTCAAAACCTGCAATTTTATCTCTGAATTTGGTTTCTAATGAAGCAGAAAACTATAGTTTCAAATGAATAGTCATTGTTATACATTCTTCCCGCATAACAGAAATTGTAGAAATTGTATGTGTATTTTGTACTTGTATTCACACCTGAACATTCAATTATTCAAATACAGCTGTTCTGTAATTCTCTCCCATTTATCAGGTAACTTCTAGCTTATTGGAAATTTACTGTAAACCTCCAAACAGGATTTATATGACAGTAAATCCATATTCAAAAATGACTTTCTTTTCTTCACCATGCTGGATTGCTTAAGATCTGCTGAGAATTGGGAGGCTTTCCAGATATGATTCTGAGTGGATGTAATGATTTCAGGAGAAGGAGAATTGTACCATTCTGTTCGGCCAGCATAAACACCTTCAGCTAATGAGAACATAACACTGGATTCCTTTTAGATGTAATTGCAAATGTTTAGAGTTCCTAAATAGCCAGAAATTTATTGGCCTGGTCAGGATTTTGCCCTCCTAGCTATTGATTAGAATTGGTGAGTGCATAGCTGGAAGGTATAACATTCAATCCACTTTTCTATTAACATTGATAAGCACTGGCAATATCTGTGACTAAAGACTACTTTCTGTTGTAGCATGCATATATGGATATGTAATGGAATGTAGGGGTGGATGACCTTGGTGACAAGGGAAAGAAAAAGACCTGTTTTGACCCAAACGCTTTTCCAATAAAACAAACACGAACCAAAGGGAACAGAAACCTTTTAATAATTCTTACGAATCCCCGGTTAAAAGGCTGCTGCAAACTAATTAACTTTGATAAGCACAAGCCTCGCCAAAACTGTGCGAGGCTGCCAAGAATAACAGATAAGGTTACCTAGAAATATTTTACAACAAAAGAGTCTTCAAAAACCAACTTAAGATACTGCAATGTCCATGAGGCTCGAGTTTCAAAACCTTGTAGGAAGCTTTGCTTCCTACAAAGAACATCCACCTCACAGCTGGCTTTTATCTTCTTGAAGGAGGGGCCATTATCTTGCAGCCTTACTCCTGAGTTGCCTGTGCTGCTGCAACTGCTCTTTCCTGTGAGCAGCCCTCCTTGGGAACCTCCTCATCACTGCTGCCAGCCCCCCCCAATCACTGAAGGCAGCAGTCCACTCCCTAATGGTCCTGGCCCCTCATCTGAGTCCTTGCTCTCCTCAGCCATCTGCACCTGCTGCCGGCTAACCACAACAAGACCAGGAAACAATCGGACAAGAGAGGCAAGGCAGGCTTAACAGTCAGAGAAAGAAACTTAGGATGGACCTCTCCTCCCAATTGATGGTTAAAAGTGGCGGCAGGAAATCTGTACCTTTAGGCTTGCAAGGATTCTGTTAATGTAGATTTACAATACAGATTTAGCTCATCTAGTTGTGTTTCCCATCTTCTTTATCCTGGAGGGCAAATAGGATGCATGTGGTGTAGAAGTTTTGTATTATGAATGCAAATGCACCCAGATTATTAAAAATTCCTCCCTTTAATAACCTTGAAAATGAAATGAGGCATTTGTAAAAAATGTGTACTTTTATGACAGTGCTGAATTGTAATGCAATTTCATAAGCATCATAAAACAACCTTCTTCCCGCCCAGTTTTCCAATATCCCAGCTTGCTACATAGGACATGACTTAAACTTGCTTGTTACCTCAATTCTTAAACATATAGAAATGTCCTAGACTACTTACCTCTCCAATAATCTTTTTATCCTGCTTCCCACATTATATCCTTTTTTCCAACATTACAACTCAACAAATTATGGAGAATATATTCAGCAGAAATATTACGAGCTTCTAATTCTACGAAATCCCCTATTTCCCATTCCTTGAATAGTTCATATTTATAATGAGAGAAAAGAAGGATCAGAGGCCAGAATATCTGCATGGTTTCTAAATTTCTGTTAAGTTTTAAATATGAATTTATGAATACACTGTACAGAAAATTGGCAGTAATTACTGCTATGTTTCAAATAAGTCATATGCAATTATTGCTTCTTAAGCACATGAGATGTTACCAATCAAAGGCAACAGAGTAATTGAAGAATGTTGCGCACTTATACAATTTACATTCAGAGGAATGTCTGCAGTATCATACAAACCTTTTATAGTAAATCAATAGGCTTTTTTAAAAATGGCCTAAATATATACTATGGAAAATAGAACTTGGAACTTCTTATAATATAAAATTTCTTTTGTGTTTTATAAAAAAAGGTTGAATTTCAACAAGATATCACTATTTGAATATGAAAGTCACTCACAGGTGGACACATCTTGAAATTGTGTAAATTTTGTTGAAGGGTTGCAATCAATTGATTTTTTTTAACTCAGAGTTGTTTTGTAGAGTGAGATAGGTGGCAAATAAATTTAATAAATAATTTGCCATTTCTTGTCTCTCATTAAGTGCCAGAATCTAGCTGAAAATAGATAATCCCCCAAAACTAGGCAGGGGCTGAACTAAATTAATATTTGGATGATAGACTACTAGAAAAATCCATGGTTGTAACAATCAGCACTTTCGTGAGACCCAGTCAGGAAACAGGAATGCTGAAAATTTCCTTGTAGCCTCAGGCTTGAAAATCTGACTATGTTTTCTCTTCTCTGACTCTTATATCGCAGGGTGTTAAGATGGAATCAGTTTGAGTTTCTTTTTAATGCTTTGTTTATTTCACAGTCTTAATGTTTTTATAACTACCTTTTCTCAGGGAGGGGATGTGGCTTGATGGCTCAGTACTTAAAGATGCTGAACTTGTCAGCTGGAAAGCTGACAGCCTGTGTTTGAGACCTGAGCACCGCTCAATGTGGTGAACTCCTGTTTCTTGCCCCAGCTTATACCCAACTAGCACTTTGAAAGCATGCAAATGTGAGTAGATAAATAGGTGCCACTTGGTGGGAAGGTAAAGTGTTCCATGTGCCTTTGGCATATAGCCTCCATGTTGGCCACACGACCATGGAAATGGCTTCAGACAATGCTGGTTCCCTCGGCCAGGAAATGGAGATGAGCCTAGAGACGGGACAGGGAAACTTTTACCTTTACCTTTCTCCATGGTCATCTCTATTGCTGCCCATAATAATTAAGACTACATTTAAGCAATAATTTCAAATATTTTAGTGAATATTGAAAAAAGTTACACAATTGGTTTTAATAATGAATGCTAGAATTAGTATTCATTTGTCCTAAGATCCCATAAAAACACAATAAATACATTCCATTTTATCATTATCTTCAGATTTACTATAACATAATACCAGAAAATTAAATTACATATTTTTTTAGATAATGAGATTTAAAGTATGGGCATTATGTTGTAGAAAAGTAACTTTATTCGTCTTAATATTTATTTCTTTTAGTTTAATCAATAAATTAATTCCTCATAGATTGCTTTAATCTATACAATTTTTCTTTGGAATAAAAACATTGAATATGAATATTTATATAAATATATCTGCAATATAAAATTTTAAAATGTTTGTGCTTTTATTGATTATTTGTTTTCCTTTTCCAGTTTTTGTTGATCTTAATTTAAAAAATATTATCAAAGGTTTCTTTTTAAGTTACTGTGTGTTTCATTATTTTTAAAACAATACTATCTCTGAGATGTATAAGCCCTTCTAAAAAATATCCTATGGATGACTCTTCCAAACTGAAAATGATTTCTTAACATTATTTTACAATTCTTGATTACCCATGCTAATGTTTATATTCTAAAACATTAGCATGCAGTTTAGCATATTTGAAGAAACATGTACGATGGAATAATGTTGGATCTGCTTTGATACCTCCAATTGCTAACCTCTGCATAATCCACATGATATATTCCTATTTTAGCTTTATCTGTTACAGTGCAAGAAAATCATCAATGTCAACATAACCTTAGTATAGCATTATTAATTGGCAACTGGATTTGTTCTTTTGCAGATGACCACCTGGTAGGTGGTTATTGTTTTAATTTCCAACCCGCTATTTCTGCTTGGAGATGAGCGGGTATTTCAGGAATAATTCAATTTCCTTGCTGTCCATAACCTATAGGTTAATAAAGATGACAAGCTTGCTGTGGTGAAATTAATTTCAAAGGTAAAAGTGTCTGAACAGTTAACAAGGTTTTATCTGAGAGGTTACTTCCCTCAAATCAAAAGTTGAATAGATTTGAATACTTGGTTCTGAATTCATTCTTAGCTTCAGTTCTGACATTCACACCTTTAGCTACCTATAATTGCTGGTTTTGCAACTGTTTGATTTCCTTTCCATAAATGGTCATTTTGTATGATGTTTCCATTTTCAGGTCTCCTTTCAATCCTGTTCTGAGTTTGACCTTTGACAAAATGACAGCAACAAAAATGAACGGCATCACAGTTATTTATAAAACACTTCTGGATCCTAGTGTTGATTTGCTGCCTAGATACGACAGGTACAACAGTTTCTGTTTATTTGAGTCTTCTCAATTGATATACGAAAAATGAGAGAAGGGAAACCAGAGATGAGATTTAACTGTAAGGATAATTTTTGCTTTTGTTATCACAAGGAAATGACCAGAGTTTGCTATAAATCATTAAAAAATACTGTCTTCAGAGAATTTGAAGAATAACTCAAAAAACTTCCAGCTTCCATTAGAATATAGGGAGATTCAATATGAGGACATTTTCTCTTTCAATGTTTGTGGTAAAATTAAATAATAAATTATGTTTTATAAACTCAGAACTGAAATCCTATTACCATTCACTTGGTAGTCAGGTCCTTTGATGTTAGCAGAATGAAATGCAATGATAGTTCTCAGTCACAGAATGGAAGAAGCTGATTTTTATTTCTTTTTATTTCCTGATTAGATAGAGATTGCAGAAGACAAACACACACACGCGCATACACATATACAAACACACACACACACACACACACACATTTGTAATGCCTTTGGCAAAGAACTCAGTATGAAATGGGAGCCACCTTGTCCTTTTTTTGTTATTAACATGTGTCCTTCAACATGTGATACATGAAGAATGGCAAATAACTGAAAGAATCCATTGACACTTGGAATAACATGAAAACACAAATGAGAGGAGCAACCACGATATATAGGAATCAGGAATCAATCATGGGATTAAATTTGCATAGGATTATACAATTTTAATTGTAGCCCTCTAAAGAATAGTTACACCAAAAACACACTTGTATAATAGCAGGAATGTGGTTGGAAACTGCACTTATCATTGGGTGATAATATGTAATGCATATTAAAAGTATATCGCTGTGCAAACAGTAGAGTGATACATATCACTTAAGGTTACTATCAGTCAATACTCATACAATATCAGAATAGACAGTAGTGTTTATAGATATAAAAGTATGTTTCCCCCCATCATTTATGAGAAATAAAATGTAGGATATATTTAGATTACTAGGAGGGAACACTTTTCTGCATAGCAATCATAAACTATTAATAAGAGATAGCATGTAGCACATAGGGTTTGGGGTGCCTTGTAGTATACCCAAGTAAAACTACATGAGAGCTTTGAATTCCAGGTGCAATTCAGAGTTCTGATTATCACCTTTAAAGCCTTACATGGCACAGGGCCAGGTTATTTGTAGGAGGCTTTCTCTCTGAGGGTATCTGTCTATCCTACTAAGTTAGGGTGAGCATGTTCCAGGTCCTCCCCCCTTAAGTGTTGCCACCTGATGGAACCTTGGAGATCCCTGATAAGGTCTCTGGGACTGCTCCAACCCTTTGAAATATCCTCCTACCTGAGGCTCAAAGAATCCCTATCCTTTTAGCTTTCCAGAGAGCTATGAAGGCCTGGCTCTTCCCCCAAGCAGTGGGAAAGAGAGGGATTGAGCTGGGAGTTGTTTGATCTCATGCCTGCAGAAAATAGTACGTATCGATAGTTATGAGCTACCTAGAATCATTGCATGAGATAGGTGGCCACATAAGTCCTATAAATTAACATTAAAAATTTACCTGATTCCTCTGTGCCGCAGCTGAATTTTTCCATTTTTGTTATCCCTCTTTTTAAAAATATTCTAGTTCCTTATTGTTTTTATTTTTAAAAAAAGAGGAGTTGAAGAAGCAAAGAGTACATCCCTTTGCTGGGAGGGAAGAGGAAAAAACAACAGCTCCAGTATAGGCTCGGACTTCTGCTACTAGAACAATCATACTAATAAAACACTTGTGATGATATATTAATGTAACTATAAAAAAATTACTTTTGGTTTCTTGTTTTTAGTTGGGAAGCTTGTGATGGATTTCCAGAGAACTTTCAATTCATTAAGGCTCCAGAACATCAGGTCTTGGAGACTGTGGAACCAGACAATCTTTTTTTCCAAAATAAGGTAAATAATGACAATAATTATATGCCATCCTATATTCTTGGGAAGAACTCAAAGTATCTGAAGGCCAACCTCCTACTAAAAAACTGGCAGTTGGGATTTCACATTGTGGTGTATATAATAATAACAATGATTATTTCACATATAGATTAATTTTTTCAGGCCTTCAAGAGCTGTTTTCAATTGCACCTGTTTAGGGCTAGCTTCTCCATGTTGAGGATGAGATTTTGAATTCAGAAAAGCTTGGTAGGGGCATCTTGTCAATGAAGATAGGAAACATCAACATTCAGAGTAAATAGTTACCTGTCGACAACAGAAATAAGTCAGCCTCTATCAGTCCCATGCTGACTAGAGATTGTGGAAATTGTGATAATTGTAACCCAGCACTTCAGAAGGGATACATCCACTCAGATGTCAAAAAACTGAACAAAACTAAATAAATAAAATAAAGATAAAAATAGAGATATTTTAAATGTTGGACCGGTCCAACCTTGTTCCATTAAATATTAGGCGCTGAACCCTAACACCAGGGTAAACAAGCCACAGGACATATAAAGCTTCTCAAATGCCCAAGGTGACAGTATTGAAATTTGGTGGCATCATAAATGAACTTCAGCATTATTTTTTCTTGCACAAAATTGATTCCCCAGATGGTGAATTCAGTCTATTTAGGAAGTAAATGGAAAAAAGGTTTTGAAGTTGGAATGGGAGACATTTGCTGCCCAGAATCTTTCCATTCCTAATCTTACCCTTTTGATTTTATTGAAATAGTTTAGTTTGATTACACCCAGAGTAATTGAGAGTTGGGTGACATAATAAATTACATAATAAATAAACTACAGTATTAATATTAGTGTTTATCCCTTCCTGGCTAAAAGATATGATTCCCTTCCAGTGATGTTATATTGCTTGATTGACTCTTGCAGCTCTTGGTTGAATGGTTGCCTCCAGTCTCTTCAGAGTTTGTCCATTATTACATTAAACTTTGACCATAACTGTCCATGATTCTGGACTCTTGATGAAGAATTACATTTGTTAAAGCGATCAGCTATCTATCATTGAGCTTATAACTTATTTTTCTATCATCTCCAGATATTGTATGATGCAGGGAACATGTTTGGCACATAAGTGTCCTAGAGATTGCTAGCTTTTGTATCAGAGACTAAGTAGCAGTGCTATTCCTCTGGAATGCTTTTCTACTCGTACTTAAGCTGGCACCAACTTTGATTGCCTTCTGGAAGCAGTGGAAAACAGCTTTTTGAGAAGAGTTTGAGTCTCAATGCATGGTTTGGAAAGATTCTGCGACTCTAGTATATTTTAGGGTTTTTATTAAAATACTTTAACTTGTCTATAAATGTTTTAATGATTATTGTATTTGTCTAAAACCACTGACTATACTGCAGGATTATAGCAGGGTATAAATATAATAAATAAATAATACTCCAGTGCATCTATTAATGTACCTGGCCCATCTCCCTTTTAGCCATTCTTTAACTTATTGCTGGTAGCGTGATAAGACATTCTCTTCACCTACTCTAATATGGAAAACTTTTCCAACAGGAAAAAGGGACTTGAGTGTACAAAGAACTAATTAAACTGATGACTTAAGAGACACAGTGACTTCATTTGAAATAGCAGCCTCAGAATACATTAAAACTATCAGTGCCGACTTACTTTACTTGTTGACAAAATGGAGTATAAGATTTTCTTCAATTCACATTCCAAATATTCTCAAGGAACCAAAACCTATGTAGAACAGATTTAGTTCAGAGGAATGCAGTAAAAGGAGAAATGAGGGAAGTTTATTTCCTTTTCATATAATCATTGCTGTTTATTATCACTATGAATTGATCATGTATTTTGAAATTTAGAATGTTTACACTCCTAATTATAGTGAACAGAAAGAAATAATTACTACTAATAATTTTTGATGAAGAGAAAAAAATTGAAAAAAAGCAACAAGATGAATTTTTCTTACTCTACTTAAACTTAAAAATGAAAATATGCATAATAGTTGTGACATCAACACATTTATATGTAAACACTTTTCTGAGAACTAATTTCATAATTCAAGGGCAACTTTATAAAAATTAATTTCAAGAAGGTCAGATGTTGATAGTTTTCTTTAATACTTTTGAAAGTTAAAGCTCACTGGGATGTACACAACACTAAAAGGATTATACGTTAAAGCGGCAAAAGTCTCGTGTTCTGGATACTTACACATTATGATTGTCATTGGGCCTAGATAGTAATGCTCAACCGTCTGACTGTTCCTTTTCATTCTTTATTGACAGTCAAACCCTTTCCAACAGTGTGTGATACATAATCCATGTTCATAAATCTGAGGATAGAGGTAACCCAGGCAATTATAGCCTGTTGCTTTTTTATCTCTGTTGAGAAAGTCTGACAATATATCAGTGATTTGAGATAGATTATGGTACAAGCATTTTGTTTTGATAAGTACAGCCCCTGAAAATAATATCCTTACAGGTGTTTGATATTTTTCCCAGACAGTTACTTATGAAATTTAAATTTTTAAATGTATTTATCCCACCCTTATTACTTTTTATAAATGACTCAAGGCATTGAACATATCCAGTACTCTTTCTTCCCATTTTCACAGTCACAACCCTGTGAGATGAGTTGGGCTAAGAGTGACTGCCCCAAATTTTAAATCACAAACTAGTAAGCCAGTGTATATAATATGAGAAATTTTTGTTTTATAGCACAGTGTTTGTATTAATGGATTTCTTTAATGTCAATGTTTTATTTCCCTACTCCAGTTTTTTTTAAAATGTATATGAAGTATTAAGTGGGGATTGTTTTGCAGTATGTCAGTTAAGGTTTTTTTTTTTAAAGAAGATGGATTAAATAAATAAAGCCTTACACACACAGTGGCTTTAAGGGAGGGCTGATGGGCATCTTGGTGGCTGTAGTTGCTAAATTATCTATTCTGGGATAGGATTAGACTATATTTTCCCAAAGCTATGTCTCATAGAATTTCCTGCAGAGTAAAATAGTAATCAAAGGATGTTAATTACTGATTACTGAATCAGATGGACCATTTCACTTATGACATAACCCTTTCCTCTACTGTGCAATATGATAGAATACATTTAAGCACAAGATGGAAGGACTTATGCAGCCAAAGAATTGATACTTAATATAATTATTTATACTATCTGTTATATCCTTGCTCCACACTCTTGGGAACCATAATATCATCTGAAGCTGGGTTAGAAGGATATGGTGCTGCTTTCTTATGCAGTTTTTTTCCCAGGTAATATCCAGCATTGTATCTCTTGAAACACAGCATGGTATTAGTGCTGGGTACCAACCTCAAATAAATACAAAGGAACAAGATTTCCTCCCCAGTGCACCACAAAATCAAACATGATAAGATTAAAGCCAGTTGTGTGACTAAGAGGACACAGGGACTTTCAGCAGGAGTTATGCACATCATAATACTATCCCTCACTAATTCCACCTATAACAATCTTCCACACAGTTGTGTTGCCTCTGATAGCAACATAAAATAGAAAGGGCAAATACATGTGTTGCTTTAAGCTCCTCATCCTTTTGTTGGGGATTAGTTCCCATTGTATAAGAACTGTGGGGTTTCTTGTCTCAATATTATTGCAGCTGGCTAACAGGTAATATCAAATTGAGCATTCTTTTCCCATAGTTTGTGTCTTTGATACCTTGAATATGCCTCTGTGAAATGATTGCTAGCTCTGAAAATAAAATGTAGCTTTCATACATGACTTTCAATGCAGTCAGAAGATTTTTGAATAGTGTGTCCATTACCCCAGTTATAAACCTGTAATGTAGCTCAATGATTTTACTATTGTAATGTCCCCTGATTTGGCTGATTTTCCAGTCATATTTAAGTGGATACAGTTAATTCTCTGCATACTTTTATTTATTTATTTTAATTTTATTTATTTTTAATTACATTTATATGCCGCCCTTCTCCGGAGACTCAGGGCGGCTTACAATTTTTGGGATACAACCCAGTGTGCTCAGCAATAGCCTTCATTCCATTGTATATGCCTGCTTATTACATAGCGGCATTTTTACAAGGTCAGCTAATTGCCCCCAACAATCTTGGGTCCTCAATTTACCTACCCCGAGAGGATGGAAGGCTGAGTCAACCTTGAGCCTGGTGGGATTGGAGCCTACAGCAGTTGTAGGCAGCTGGAACTTAAGTGCAGGCAATTAACAGCCTGAGCCACCAAGGCCCTTAGGCTTTAATCTAGGAATAATCCCATGAATTGTAGAAGAATTTACTTTTGAGCAGCCAAAAATAAAAAAGGGGTGAATTATTATACAGAAGTATGTAGAATTTAAACTGGTAAACATTAACAATGTGACATCAAACTGTTTTCACCATACAGTACATACAGTGTAAAAATGCTTTATTTAGGTTGTTGTGGGATGATACCACATTATAATAAATAAATATGTTAAATCTGATCTGTTGTTACCTTTACTGCTATCAAAGAAAAAATTTAACATCAAATTCTCTTATGGTATGCAGACTGATCCCCAGATGGTTCTCCTCCTGTCAGTTACCATAGAAAACATGAGGAAAGGCACTGCCAGAAGAAATCACTGTCAAATTCCAATAGACACAGAACATTGGCCTCTTTCAAATATATGGCTCATCACAAAGGTACTCCAGAAAATTTTTTAATAGTGCTCATAATTCAAATGTTTGTTATACATGAGTGTCTGGGGGAGGGCAACTTCCATCTAATGCATCAGAATGTCACTGTGCAAATAATATAGGTTATGTTCTGTACTATTTGTGTAGTGATGTTATTGTGGCTTGCACCAAATATCTATAGTGTTTTTTTTAATTGTTTCAACAATTTGGTATTTCATTCATCTTTTATAGAGTCACTATTCAAATATATCCCACTACAGAGAAGTGAATCAACTAGAAATCAGATTTAAAATCTGAAACAATGTACATGTGAGTGTACATGTGAATTTTATAAAGAATTCTATATAAATTGTTAATTATTAAGATTATAAAGTTACTAATTTATAAATCAATTTATTAAAATTATTAATTATTTTAATAATAATTTTAATAATTATTATTAATAATTTTTTTTAATAATTATTAATAATTATTTTAATAATTATTAAAATTATTAATTTATATAGAATTAGAACAATGGTGGCTAACCTTTTTGGGCTCCTGTGCCAAAATTTTTAGCATGCCAGCACCCAGAAGGCAATATGTGTGGCCCCCACATGCCCCCTGCACATGTGTGTGATCCCTCCTGCCAGCCCCTGACCTGCACTGCACATGCACATGCCTCCCAGCTGATTTTGGCCCATTTGAGGCTTTTTTTGGCCTCCCAGAGGCTTGAGCAGCCTTTGGAGATATTTTCTGAAATACTGGAAGTGACAAAACAGGCCCATTTTTCAGCCTCCAAAGGCTGCAGAGGCTTCCCTCAAGCCTCTGGGAGGCTGAAAAAGTCCTCAAACAGGCCAAAAATCAGCTGGGAGGCACGCGCATGTGCAGTGCAGGTAAGTTTAGCTGGGGCTCATGTGCCCACACAAATGGCTCTGTGTGCCACCTGTGGCACGTGTGCCATAGGTTCGCCATCACAGAATTAGAAGAGTTAAAACTAGTGATTTATAGAAATGTTAAAAAATGATTTATGGTAATTCCTTGATTTAATATTTTAATAAAATTATTATTATTATTATTATTATTATTATAATAATAATAATAATAATAGATTTCTATGCCACCCCATCTCCCAAAGGACTTGAAGCGGCGTACAATCATAAAAACAGTACAAATACAATACAGAATTAAAAAAGAATTAAATATGAAACCCAATAATCAATTAAAAATGAATAAAAACCAATTCACTAAAAAACCCCATCCCCTCCATCAGTCCAGGTTGGCAAGTTGGAACAGCCATGTTTTCAGGCCACGACGGAAGGATCGGAGGTCAGGGGCAGCTGATTCCATAGGGTGGGTGCTCCTACAGAGAAGGCCTAGGGGACTCCAGCTGACACTGTCTGGCCGACGGCACCCCAAAGAGGGCCTGCCTATGGGAGCGCATGGGATGTTGGGAAACCGTTACTGGTAGCAGGGCCTCCTGGAAGTACCCCTGTCCTAAGCCATGTAGGGCTTTATAGGTCAGTACCAGCACCTTGAATCTCACCTGGAGAGCAACTGATAACCAGTGCAGCTCACGCAGGAGGGGTGTTATATGGGAGTATCGGGATGCTCCCATCACAACCTGCATCACATAAATACTATTTTAATAAATAGTAAAAAGATAGTAGATTTTGATGGAACTCAGATCACTAAATCCAAGGTAATCTTGTCTTTGCAATATCCTGCATAAAGATGCAGTTGTCATTGATTGTGGATTGGTTCCACTCACCTACTACTCACCTACTACTATAGACAGAATTTTAACAGAAATCTTGATTGTAGTGATATAAAAATGCTTCTTTACAGGATACATCAGGTTAATGTAATGGTAAGATGAGTAATTGCTAGGTATATGATAACTGAATACCAATATCATATGACATCATTGCAAAATACTTAAGCATAATCCTGTGTATCATAGGAGAGAAAATGTACACCATAACAGAAAATTGAGCTATTAACAGGAGAAGATATGACAGAAATGACAGCTTTTCTATATAAAGGGCAACATCTGAAATAAATTGTGAGAAGAAATTCAGATAATCCACCTATATAATTTTAGTAGCCCATATCCCCTTGTTACACAAATATTATAACCTATGCTATATGCCAAATTAGTTATTTTTACCTCAGGGCAAATCCTAATCATATTGGTGGAAGTTGCTGCCAAATCTAGAGTTTAGGGTTTCAGCCTTAATTCCTAAAAGGGAAAAAAATCAATAAAATGATTGCACAGTTGTCTTATTGCAGAACTACTGCTGTTATTTATTTAAACAGATGTGGTTATGGATGTTTAACCAACATTCTTTTAGACTTGAGGTAAAACTTTAAATTGATTCAATGACTATAGATGTGTTGCAGTCTTTGCAGTTCAGTGAACTTTTTTCCCTGTGCATACATATTTCAAGTAAATGCAGTAGTTATAAGTATGGCAAGTGACACGTTATGGACCCTAAATCACTGCACTGTGAAATATGCAGAGGGAAAAGACAAATGAAGATATCAAGGGTCTCTTCTATTTTGCACTGAACTGTAAATGCCACCCTTGTCGTACAGAAGATCACTGATTCTGAGCAAGGCTCATTGACTGCTAAGTTGTGGATAGTGTTTCAGTTTTTCCAACTGTTAATATCCTGAGTTATCCAGGCATAATGACCTCTCTATTTGTAACACATTGTTGAATTTTCTGGTTCTTTTCACTTATTCATACCCCCTTTCCCCCATTCATTGAAAGGCTGGGAAGATTGTAAGTCGAGCTATGGCACAAGGCAGTCTGTCTGTTGGTCATCCAATCAGAGCTATGATGCAGGATGGCAGACCTCTTGAGGGCTATAAGTTAACCCTGCAGAAAAGGTACTGATACAATATATTCTAAAGGTACAATTATTGAGATGAAATGAAATGTTATCAGATGATCTGCTTTCAGATGATTATGATTATGATTATGATTTAGTGGAAAATATATGCGATCTAAATTATATTTAAATAGCCTCTAAATTATATACCCTTATTAGATGTTAGTTTCTTTAAACATTTTAACCATCTTTGAAAGTTCTTCCTGAAATAATTGGGAAATAGTTTGTTATAGATTTGCTTCCTTTCTGCACAGAACAGAATAAGAACTCAACATCTTAACAATGAATCTGAAACATGCATGGTATGGAACTAGGTATCTTAGTGAATAGTCTAGAGTTCAGTCATAGATCATTTATATGCTTTTGTTTCATTTACACCTCAATTTCCTCCAGGGGGTTCAAGATGGAGTAATAGTTTCTTTCTATTTTCACAATAAATTTATTTGAACAGGGTTAATGACTTGTTTAGTATCATCTAGGCAGCTTTATAATGTTTTGCCTTCTTATTTAGAATATAGGTCACTAATTGGAACACTACAACCAAGTCTGATATATTTTCTAAATAAAGTAAATTTAGAGCATATGACGTGAATTGTGTTATAAATAGAGTATCTTTGTGTTTAGAGATTTCTTAACTTTAGAAGCATTTTTTTTTCAGAGACAAAAACAATATATGTCAGTACTGGGAATTTGGAAATGATGGTTCTATCCATTCTAAGGTGTGTATGTGTAAATATATATTTAAATACCATATTAATATAAGCTATTTATTCTTGCCTAGAATCCATTAATGTATGTGTGTATGTATATATATATATATATATATATATATATATATATATATATGGCATTGTTGAACGTTTGTTTTATGAATAATAATTGAAATATTATTTTTACTTTTGCAGTATTATGCTGGCTTCTAAGAATATCATAAAAGCATTTTATTAAAATATTCCTCAAAATCTTTTAAAGCTTGAAATTTTCACTTTATTGATAATGTTCACAGTGATGGATTTTATTATGTTGTTTTAATCTGTTAAGGTATCTATTTAATTTTCAAAATCTGATTGCATTTAAAATTATGCAATTCGATCTTTATTATTATTTTTATTCCTAATCAAACTATTTATAATTTTGTAAGCTTATTGTAAGATACAAGAAAGAAAAAGAGGAATAGAAATCATGTGCAATGTCCCCATTTCTTAACTCCAACTGAAATCAGTTCTGGAGATTGCCTGTACCCTAAAGTGTGTGTGTCTGTGTGTCGGTGTGTCTGTGTGGATACCTTTATATATGTATTTATGTTAGGCATAGACCAAAGTACGGTACACAGTGCAACACAATGTATGAATAAAACATGTAATATTAAAATTATAGCTAATGGTTTTTGATCATGAAAGTGATCTATCAAATCCTATTTATACCCAGACTTTCCTTATAGTTACAAAATTTTGCAACTAACAGAAACAGTGACCTGGTTAACAAGGGGAGGGAATATTATTTCAGAATGCCATCTATGGTATAATGGAAAACTCAACAAAACATGCACTGTAGATTTGATTATACCCTCTGTGCAAGGACAAATGCAATCTTGAAAGGAGATCTCAACATGGTCCACCCTTCAGAACCATTGATGGAGAAAGTATTATGGGTGGCAAATGTATTTGCTGTTCTGAAAGAGAAGAGAGGATATTATATGTGTAACTATGAATAGGACAAGTTCCATTCCAAAAATTACTCTTAGAGTGGACAGAAACTCTGTATAAGTATTGTGTTTGTGTGCTGGAAGCCAAAGTGTAAAAAAAAGAAGGCATCCCCCATAATATAAATAATAATTTCTGATTATAACTAATTGTCTTAACATAACATGCTCTATGTAAAAAAATGGTTGATTTTTGATCTACATATTCCAACCACTCTCTGCTAGACACATAACACTCAACACAAAGACACACTTAAGTACATATGCACAAATATCCATCTCCTTTTTCCTAATAGACAGAAAAAAGGGAAATATCAGGTTGGAGAGGTGATGAGAATGAATTATTTCACTGGAAAGAGAAAAGCAGGAACAAAATTTGGTGGAATTGTGGCAAGGGAAAGAAAAAGAAAAGGGAACTCTGGTGTTAAAAAAAAGTTGACCTTTACTAGACAAGCAGCCTCTTTTAAATCATAGGCTAATCTTGGATCCATGTTTTTCGGTGACGGTGTGTGTTGAAAATAAATGGCTAGCATATAAAGATTCTACAGGAGAAATTAAAACAGGCAAGATGGTGCTTATAACATGATCAAATATATCTATGTGAGGAAGGGGGGGGTCAGAGTTTGATCATGATGCTATAAGCACCATCTTGCCTGTTTTAACTTCTCTTGCACAATCTTTGTAATCTAGGCATTTATTTGCTTTCATTTGCTTATCTATTCTTGTTAGTGAAGATGATTTCCCTAATACACAGGAATTCCTAGTCAGTGATTATAAGCCTATACTCTCTATTATAAACCATCCCGTATCTCAAAACTTTCCTGTGTATTGTATAACCCACACGAGATTTGGGTGAGCAGACTTTAGCACTTGGAAAGTGCTTTAATTGGTTTTATTTGTACTGAGTAATGTGTCATGAATTGAGTCATTGATTGTCCTCAGGGTTATTGCTACTGATCTAGAGAACAGGCCCAGGAATTCTAAATTTTTAAATTTTCTAGTATTTTATTTATAGGCATTCACAGTAGGAGCAAGGGAGGCAATTGATGAAACATGTTTTGTGATGCTGCTAATGCAGACCCTATCCCTTATGTACTGGCATGCGAGAGAAGTATGAATGGGAGACTTCTAACCTGGAATGTAGAAGGGGTATAAATCTGAATGGAGGCATTCTGATCTTGCCTAGTGGTCAATACAATCAGTACATGTATGGAAGTGAATGTGAAAATTTAATTATGAACAAAAGGGCTAAAATCTATGTCAGACTGTCTGAATTCAAGTCAACTGTAGATGAAAGTAAGAATTCATAGGCTGGTGATAGTTACATGTTATGTTCCAATGAATAATAATATTGAAAGAACCTAACATGAATCTAAAAAAAATATGCATTAATAAATAAACAAAACGAAAAGAAACCCAAATAACCAAATAAAAAACTAAATGACAATGGAAAAATCAGGAATATAAATTTAATTTAGAAGTGGTTTTTGGCAAATAGTGCTGCAATAAAATACAAAGGCAAGCAGAGAACCAGCTGCATGGGTGCACATCAGCTTTGAAAAGTAACAGGGAAGTGAAGGTCTGCTTGAAAGCTGAGTGCACCATAGGCAATTTAGAGTTCAATTGACAGTCAAGCCATATAACACAAATGCAGCACAGGTTCATAAAAAGGAACTGCAGTGACAGAAAGGTACTATAAATGTGGTCCATGACAATCCAAGAGTCACTCTGAGGGGTTTTTTTTGCTTTCCAAGGAATGGACAAACAACAAACCTGTAAACAATGCATTATTTCACAATGCTTCCCCAACAATAAATAAAATAAATTAAAATAAATAAAATAAAACATTTACATGGCAAGAATTAAAAGTCCTAGAAGGGTGGAGAACAATAGACTGTTATTCTCCACCCTTCGAGGACTTTTAAGGTGCTGTTGCCATGTAAATGTTTTATTTTATTTATTTTTATTTATTTTATTTATTTTGTCAAGCAATTATAAGATAACAGGTATAAGTATAAACATAGTTATGAATACATGAAATGGATACATATAAGAAAAATAGAAACAATAGGACAGGGACGGTAGGCACGCTGGTGCGCTTATACACGCCCTCTACAGACCTCTTAGGAAAGGGGTGAGGTCAATAGTAGACAGTCTAAGGTTAAAGTTTTTTGGGAAGAAACCACAGAGCCAGGTAGAGTATTCCAGATATTGACCACTCTGTTGCTGAAGTCGTATTTCCTGCAATCAAGCTTGGTGCGGTTTACCTTGAGTTTGTATCTTGAGTTTGTATAAATGTGCCTTTAATGCTCAGTCCTTGAATATTTACTTCAAGCAAAAGTCTGTAAAGTGGCATATAACCTTCATCTCCTTCCAAAAGATCGTACATTAGTTGGGTTGCGCTGTCTTAGTACGGTTGTTCCTCTTCTAGTTTCCACCAAGCTCTCAGCAAAACTCCAAGTAGGACTGGTAGGTTATATTGTTCACCGTAGCTTGTGGTCCTGGCAGTAGACTGATAGTCCTCTTGCCTGCTTGTAATAGACGCCAAATTCCAGACTTCATCTCCATTTCCCCATCTTCATATATTTCCATATTTCTTCCTATCCCTCCTCATTCTGCTTCTGTAAGCTAGGGGTCTGGGTGGGATGAGGATGTCTCTGGCCCCATCCTTGAAAATATCAGAGAATGGTTTAATAATTTATTACTGGCAGTTGGAATGCTGGAATGGATGCTTGTGAGTAAAATAGTGACTGGCTGAATTAATGTATGAAGGAAATGGGGTGGGAAACATTTCTGCCTGGCTGCAGCTATTTTTCCCAACTGCAGATAGCAACTCCAACTTCATTCCCTCTCAGTCACACACCAGAGAAGTTAGTCAGACAGTGTGGATCAAAGAGCAGAGAGTCAAGGAGCAGAGCAAGAAACAAAAACACAAAACACAGCTCTGAGCTTAGTGAGCTGTTTCCAACAGAGAGCCATTGCTAGTGGCAGTTCTTAAATGATGCAGGTAAGGTTCAGCTAGGCACGGACATCTTTGATTCTCAAGAAGCTTGCCTAATTTGCCTTTGCTTGGCTCTCTGATACTGCCAACATGTCCTAGGGCTGGGATCCCACTCCTTGTCACTTGAATCCTCTCCTACCTGCTCCTGCTATTTGTTAAGACAGCCTGAGCTGGTTAATTGAGGTTGATAGTTCAGCCTCCTTAGTCCATAACATAAAGAAATGTATAATGTAAGTGAACACAAGTCTGGCTATGATTTGACTCAACAGGACAAACTGCAGGTAAAACTCAAAGGAATGAAATGATCAACAAAGGAACAAAACAAAGAAAACCATCTTTAAAGAAATAAAGTACCCAATTCAAAAGTTTTTTTTCAGCATTTGCATCCTGGACAATAGCATGAAAAAGGATAGTTTGCTGCCAAATAATACCAATAACAGTAACTATTCTGCTATGTTTATTTTATTTTATTTATTAGAATTTGTCAAACAAAAATAAAAGAATAAAAATACAATGACAGGGACAATAGGCACGTTAATGCACTTATGCACGCCCCCTCTACTAGCCACTTAAGTATAATGTAAGGTCCACGGAAGTCAATTTGTGACTGAAACTGTGAAAATTTGTAGCTGAAACAACTGAATCAGATAGAGCATTCCAGACTTTGACAACTCTATTACAAAAATCTTATTTTTTACAGTCAAGTTTAGAATGATTTACATTGAGTTTAAAGTAGTTGTTAGTGCACATATTGTGATTAAAACAAAAAAACAACTCTATTACAGGCAAAACATTACTACATATAATTCTGTTGTTAGTGCACATATTATTGCCATTAAAACAAAAACACAACTCTCATCTACAGGTAAAACATTACTACGTATAATTTTGTATGCAATACCTAGTCTGACTGCAAGTGACACAGTTCTAAGTTATCCAAACTGAGAATTTTGAGCCTAGTAGCATAGGGAATGTTACACAACAGTAGGAACTAAATAATTTTTATTAAAGAAACTAGGTGTGTATGTGTGTGTGTGTGTGTGTATGTATGTGTGTGTGTGATCAGCAGATGCATTACAGGCTTTCTGTAATTCTGTTGAAATAATTGCAAAAACACTTTCCATGAAGATGATTCTAATAAAGGAAGAAATACCCTACTTCCAGGAAAAAACTAAAAAAAATTGTACTATATTAGAGGATTAGATACCTCATTGAGTACTGTAGTGTTTTCCTTTATCTAAAACAAACACCATATGAACCATAGTGGAGGAATGAGGTGCATCATGGAAGTACAGCAATAATTTGGCCTCCTGTGGCAAACCATTGCAGACAGGAATGAAAAACCAAAGGAATTTAAGCTTGAGTTCACAAAATGCCAGAGAAATGGGAGAAGTCTAAGCTATAGCTGAAAGGAAAAGGAAAGACATCGTAATTCTTGCTGAAAGAAAGCTAGATTTTTAAAAAATGTTTCCTGCCTCAGCAGACAGAGAAATTTTATAAGATGATAATATTCATATATACACATGCACTAAAAGAAAGCACCTTTCCATAGGCATCACTTCACTTAAGTATATAAAAAAATAATCTTTCCTCTGAAGCTTGGAAACTCAGTTGAGTTGCAGAATAACAAAGCCTCCTTAACAAAAACTACCAAAAACAAATTAGAAATTAAACAAAACTTGATAGAAGAGCTGGGTGCCTATTGCTTTAAATGACTTAGTACGAATTCACAGTTCTGGAAACATTAACTTAGTTTTTTGTTACTTCTGTCACCAAGACCCAGCAATCAGTAACGTAAAAGGGAAGAGTTGAGCAAGACGTCTGTGTAATACAGGTAGTCCTCAACTTAGAACAGTTCATTTAGTGACCATTCAAGCACTGAAAAAAGTGATTATGACCATTTTTCACACTTACAACTCTTGTAGCATCCCCATGGTCATGTAATCTAAATTCAGATACTTGTCAACTGATTCATGTTTATGAGTAATGTTTATGACGGTTGCAGTGTCCTGGGGTCATACGGTCACCTTTTGTGACCTTCTCACAAGCAAAGTCAGTGGGGAAGCCAGATTCACTTAACAAGGGTAGCGAGAAAGGTTGTAAAATGGGGCAAAACTCACTTAACAAATGTCTCACTTGGTCACATACGTTTGGGACTCAATTGCGGTCGTAAGCCCATAGTGCTTTTTTTCTTTTTTCAAACTCACATTCATATAGATATATAAAGCCATTCATCTAGAATGCCCCGTATGTTAACATTCAAGAAAAAATGATGAAAATAAAGTTGAAAATGTTAACAGTGTTGATAAATTGTAAGAACATAGATAAAGAGGATAATAGAAATACTAACTGTGGATATGTTTGCATATGGAGGCTTTCTTGCTTAATATGTATATGAAGACTGCATCTGCACCTGATTGAAAGATTGCCCTCGTTGTTCCTCCATACAAATAAAAAAATAGAGTGACTACAAGAACTGCCAATGATGATTTAATATTAAATGAATATGGATTGAATATGAAAATGAGCAATCAATACAAAAGAATTGTGTTTAGGTGGTTTCGTTATTTACACTGAATAAATAATAGTTTCATTGCAAAGTAAATATATGAAGGAAGAATGAACAGATTAATAAAAAGTAGGTGACCGGTAAATCATGGCTCGATAAAGCTGATGCTATCCCAAAAAGAGACTGATGACATGTTTAAAGAACAATGAACGAATTGATGCATAGACATTGTAAATTGCGATGGTTTGCAATGATAAAAAATAAAAACATATATAGCGAAAAGTGTTTAGCCATATTTCCTTTTTTCTTATATCTTTAATTTCTTTTGCTTATAAGTTCTTTAAGAAATCTGATTCAGATATTAATGAAATATGCTGTCTCATGCAGGTTTAAACAGCCAGTGTTATTTTCTCAGGAGTTTTCTTGAAGTCTGGTAAATATCAAGCAGACCTCAAAGCTTTCACCCATTAGAGTTTTTCAATCTTACAGATGACACCTGGCTTCTGTGGAGGAGCTACTTCAATACAATAGTAGCACTTGAAATGGCTTCTTCCTGGATGCTGGCAATTGAGGTATCATCTCTTGACCAATGGATTTTGGGGAATCAGCTTCACTTGTCCCTGAATTTTTCTCATCTGAAAAAATATCTTCAAGTGCCAGCTTCAAGAGAAGTGGTGGTGTTTAACCTGATGCTGTGGTGTAAAACATATCCAATGAATGCCAACAAGTGGAGAGGATCCAAACTCTCATTTTGGTTTTTTTTTAAAAGCTCGTGGGTTACAGTCAGTTACTGGTGTCTTATACCCAGTAGAGCCAACAGCAAAGAGCCACAAGGTTACATAGGACTTATATAGAATTTTTGATGAAAGGTGATTTGAACATATGTACATATTAATGGGACACCCCTATTTTATAACTTATTTTATAACTGGTAAAGAAACAAGATAATTATAAAAAAGACATATATATCCTTCATAAATGAACACATTCTTTTAAATGGGAGATAGCAGTCTTCAAATATGACAAATATTATTCTAGTGAGCTAATTCTGACCTCATTAAAGAAGAAAGGAGAGAAATAAGAAAATGCAGCACTACATTTCTTTGAATTCACTGCTTCTTTTCAAGCTCTATATTCCATAATCAATGAATCACTAAAAAGTTCAAATTGGCACAGTAACAAATGTTTACAGCAGTAAACATTTCATTCCTAAAGATGGCATCAAAAGAATAAGCATACACTCTACTTTTATAATGGATTCACTCTGAGTTCTTATTCCAACTACCTGCATATATATATATGTGTGTGTATGTATGTATATATATATGTAGGTCTTGGTGTATTCGGGTCTTGTCCCGTGTAAGATTGAGAGTATCTTGGCGACGTTTCGACGAGATCCCACTCGCCATCTTCAGGCTGGTGTCTTCTAGAGAGAAGGCAGCTCTGATCACGCTTTGCTGGCAGAAGCACAAAGCCGAAGACACCAGCCTGAAGATGGCGAGTGGGATCTCATCGAAACGTTGCCAAGATACTCTCAATCTTACACGGGACAAGACCCGAATACACCAAGACCTACATACCTTTACCCATGAAAATCTACAAATATATATATATATATATGAAGCAAGGGGACACTTCAACCATTTCTAGCTGTTTCCTCTTAAAGAAATGGAAGGGCAGGACTATCAAAGAAGGTTTGAAATAGAAGAAAGGTGCCAGAGGTTGCCCAACTGTACTATAGCTAGCATATTGTGAATTTGAGATAAATTCATCATCTTGCTCTTCTCATAATGAGGGAGGGGCAAATATGAAATATATCTTTCAATATTGTATGAGTACAATATTGAAGAGCTTTGGTGGCTCAGGCTGTAAATGCCTGCTCTTAAGATCCAGCTGTCTACAACTACTGTAGGCTCGAATCCCACCAGGCTCAAGGTTGACTCAGCCTTCCATCCTCTCGGGGTAGGTAAATTGAGGACCCAAGATTGTTGGGGGAAATTAGCTGACCTTGTAAAAATGCCGCTTAGTAATAAGCAGGCATATACAATGGAATGAAGGCTATTGCTGAGCACATTGGATTGTGCTCCAAAAATTGTAAGCCGCCCTGAGTCTTCGGAGAAGGGCGGCATATAAATGTAATTAAAAAAAAAAATTAGTATTCTGTCTGAAATACATAAATAATTAAAAACTCTCAGTAATATAAATTAAATTTACTCTAACTTTCACATATGATGCTGATATAAGAAAGAAGCCTAAAACAGGATTTAAAGATGGAAAATGGAAATATGAAAAAACAAAAGAAAAATGGGATAGAAACATTATTAGGTGAATATGATAACACAGAAGCAGATTTGTGCATTAAGAAACCAAAGGGATAAATTAGGTCAAAAAAGCAGGATAGATTCATAGATTGAAGAAAATAACTTCCATCTGTGGAATATGAGATGTAAACCATGAATATGTTTGTAATACTGATTAAACAAAGGACATTTAGGAAATCATATTTTGGTTATATTTAGTGTGCTGCAGCCAGCTTTATTGGCTCATGAGATTCAAATCTTCATGAATTTTGTGAGCTAGCTGAGAGCAGAGTTTAGCTGTACCATGTTGCATATTGATCAGCTGTTTGGTGGCTCGTAGCAGAGCCTGTCTTCGGCAATAAATTATGCATTTACTAGTATATCACTGGTTAATTGTTTACAAATTGAAGACATGCAACTACTCTATTTCTCACTACAGGCTTACCCTGAGTTTGTCCTAACTTACCTAGAAGAGTTAAATGTAAAAGAGATGGTCCAGATCAAATGCTCCACACATGAGGTCCAGTCTGTACTTCACCAAAAGATAGATGACAACTCAGAAGACATCTCTATTCCACACCAGAACCAGAGCGAGGTCAGAGCAACTGGTTTTTTTCAGAGGAAAATCATTTGAAGGGAGATATTATAATTTAACATACATGGCTCCAGAAAAGAGAGCATCAATACAAAAGAGAATACTCAATATACAAATATCCTACTTTTTTAAAAAAAGTATTTTCCCCATGGTTTATATTAAAATTCTCTGATTGCTGAGTTTTATTCAACATAAGCATTATGATTCAGTATATGTTAATTCCACAGGTTTTTGAAAATAGTGACCGCAACAGCAAGGAGAAACAACTTTCCAGACCTTTGGACGCCCATTTAATGCCTAAAGGTACCTCAGGCGAGAATTGCCAGCTGACAGTAGCATTGGTGAGGAAACTGGAAGAGAAACATCCTAAGGCCTCAGCTCAAAGGTAAGCTAGTGACAGAGTTGATATTTATTGTTCAATGACATTAGATGTTTTCCTTCAGTTTTATGTAAGATTGATTTCCTGGATCTTAGTGAAATATCTCAAAAGCCCTCTGGCTTGCAAGGAGAAATGGAGTTTTAACCAAATCTAATGAAAGGGGGAGGAAGGAGGTGACATTTATGCAGGTTTTTTTTTAAAAAGATTGATGTCTACACTTATCACTGAGGACAAAGTATCATTACATATTATGCATGAATTGTAGCATAACCCCATAAAGTGTATAATTTATGGTATTTAATTATCATTTATTAATTCTACATATGTGAAATAACAGTTTCCTAGATTCATATAAATAAATTGTTGTAAATTCCCTGGATGTTTTAAACTGGTGTTATATTGACTATTGTAAGAAGATAACACTTATACATTTAATACAGATTTGCAATGAAATTACTGAAGTGCTTTAAAAGGTAATATAAAAGAACTTTACAATTAATAAACAAAAACATATACATCTTTCAATTCTTATTTTAGCTATATAAAATAATACTAAATGCTTCTATTCTATTCTTTCTTTAAATATGCATTTCTTACAGTTTTCATAATAAAAGTATGGCGCCTATTTAAGGGTTATTAGTTTTATATTACATAAATATGAGCTTTGCTGAAATAAGCCCAGCATTAAAATCAGTACTGCTATATCAGTTTTCAGAAGGATCTTGTGTTATGGCATTTCTGTTTCTTTTCATCTATTCATCAGCTTTTAAACATGCTTTGTGGAATAATGTCCTGAATACCTGCTAGTTTACATTATGGTATTTGTGGCTGGATTATTGCAATGTACATTATATAGAACTGCTCTTGAAGACTATCAGAAACTGCAGCTGGCCAGAATGCAGCAGCATGGGCAATTCTGATACCCACAGTTTGCCCAAGTTACATCATTATTATGTGAGCTGTAGAGTCTTCCATTTGGTTTCTATGTGCAGTTCAAGGAGTGGTTATCACTTTTAAAATTCTACATGGCAGAGGGCCAGATTATTTGTGGGACTGCATTTGCCCATCTTTGGAATAGCTTTCCATCTGAGATCTGAGACATCTACCCTTTTAGCCATTCAGAAGGGCATGAAGATCTGGCTGTACAACCAAGCGCTGGTCTAGGATGTGGCTAGTGCCTGGTTTTATTTCTCTTTAATTTGTTTTATTCATCTTTTTATTGGTTGTTGTGAGCCACCTAGAATTGCTTTGTGAGGTAACAAGCATATAAGTGCTTTGTGAGGTAGAAATATAAATCATTTTAATAAATAAAAATATATATTTAATATCAAAATAAATTTAGATTTAATAGTGCAATTTTTAAATGGGCCAACAGTATGTCAAATTTCATTCTAGTCTTAAAGGCAGACACAGGCTATACTGTGTTACATGTACTTCAATGATTGTGGAGCTAGATAGCCTTCAGTTCTGGGAAAAACCTTCTTGATAGGTAGAGTTTGCCAACCTTTGATCTATACTTCTTACCCTTTTCTCCTGGTCAAATTGCACTTCTCCTATAATTAGATACTATATATTAAGTATTATATATGACTGATGCCAGCTGTGGTTAAAACAGTTCTGGGATATTTTGGGCCTTTATTTAGAATTCTGATTAGAACCAGATTTTGAGAGTGTGCTTTGGAGCATATTTTGGCTTTAATGCAGGGCTGAAATCCAGCCAGTGGTAACAGATTAAAAGTTGCAGAGGTAAGTGATGTGTAACAGAAGAAGAAACTCTTATTATCCCAGGAGCCACTTCTGATTCATTAGCTCCAATCAATATTCCTGTAACATCTTAAATTTTTCATTTAAAAAATCAGTGGATTCACTAAGTTTTGTAGAATAAGGATCCCCAACCCCTGGACTATTGTGTTGTGGCCTATTTGGAATTGGGCCATGTGAGTGGCTGGCCAAACAATATGCATGCATGCAGCTCAACTTTCATGAGCAGCGAACTGGCAGGGACTCACACAAGTCGAGCTGCATGTGTGCTAGTCCACCACTTGTGCAAGGGCTACTTGCATGCATGCATACGCACCGGCCCACTGCTCATGCAGCTTAGTTCCCCTCTCTCCACCCTCAACTGGGATGCCAAGCTGCAAAAGTTGGGGAACCACTGTTTTAGAAGATGCATCCTATATTATTTTTCTGTATTTTAATGTGATCCAGGTTGACAATATGATTCACTCTAAAATATTTTTTGAAATCTCTGAGTAAATGTAATTAATGAAAAATAAGTTCCAAAATGAATTAGTATGGTGAAGGAACATATTTTCCTATCATATTATTTCTTCTGAAATGTCTAAAAAGTGAAGATCTGTAATACTAAATATGAATATGAAAATATTCTGTTTGTTCTTGTTTCTAAGGGGATGGGAGGCAATATAAAGCTTTTTCTTATTATTCCAATTTTACACTAGTAAGAATTCTGCCATAAAGGAGGACTTAAAGGATGGAACACATTTTTTCATGACTCTTTCATGACTCTGTCAGCATTTTGTCTTCAATCAAAATGACCTTTTGCTGTTAAGTGCAACTATTCTTGAACAACAGGCATTTCCCACGCCTTTCTATTTCAGCCCCACGTGTCAATAAAAGGCACAATCAAGGAACTTTTTGAAAGGGGAATTCTAATGTGAGGAGACAAACAGCAGAAAACTTTTCAGAGGTGTTTCATGCCAAATCATTCAATATTTCGGAATGTTCCTTGATCTTCAAGAACTGTTTTTAGGTTCCAAGAAGATACAATAGAAATAGCATTATGCCCACTGATTTTTATCTATAAAGTATATTCATCCAATGCATAGTTATTTGTTGTACTTGTTGCAATTCTACTTAAAAGGAGCACAGGAGATGATTCCAAGTAACTTAAAGTATATTAGGAACAAGGCACAAGATTTGTAGGATATCTTTTCTGCTTAAAATAAAGACTTTGTTATTCTTTTTTAATTATGTTATTACAGATTGGAGATGAACACTATTTTCTAACATTAATTGTTTAAAAATTATTATTTTTTACTTCATTGAGTTGCCCTCAGTATCATCCACATTTTTTTGTTTCATTGATTTTGGTAAAATTGGACACCTATCTACTGTATTCCCACTGGGTAAGCAAATTCCTGTAGTTTAAATTTAACTAAAAGCAAATGATTTGCAGTATTGCTTTGCTTTTCAAATTATAGCATACAGACGTTTATATTTTAATATATTTTTTTCAACATTGCCCTTTATTTTACTCTGTGAGGAATTTATGACAGATTCTTTTGACTGAAAATCCAAGGTTTTCCTCATGATTTATTTGCCATCTAAATGTTCTAAAGGTTAAAGCTTTGAATTGGGGACTAATTAGCTTTCATTACATGTATTTTGACAAAATTAACTTAGTCCTCTGTTTGAGGTAGATAATTCAAATCCATTTTTCCTCTCCCTTTCTCAGGACCACAGCTAAACTAATTCAAGATGGTACAAAACTGGGTATCATTTTTTTTTCTCCTGACAATGTGAGGATGCAGTTGTTTGCATTATTATATTAAATTGAGCAACTTACCTTTATTTAAATTGAATAGATATTGTGGAGGGAGAACTGTAGCAGCCAACAAAGCATGGTGACCCAGCTTGTCACCCAGTGACCTGTGAGAAGGAAATAATCAACTGTGAGTAGCTGTCATCTTAACTGATTCTGACAGTTTGGCTCTGGGCACATCTGTGCTAGTTGCATGGAAAGGCCTTTGTTGTTTTCCCACTAGTGACTTTGCTGACTGCTGTAGGGGTTGCTTGTTGCCCTACTCCTACTCTTCCCTCCCCTTCAGGAGGGAAAGCAGCTGCCAGTTATGGGATTGACATTTCTTTCAATGATTTACTTGGCATTTATTTAATTATAAAGTACAAGTTCACATTGGATATTAGACCTTTGCAGGGCACTCTAAGTGAAATTAGGATCCTTCTTGGATTGTACTTTTTCAGTCAAAAAATTATACATTTTTAAATTTGCATGGAAAATAGTGAACTGATGGTCTCTCCATTTTATAAAAATATATCAAATGTTTATCTTACTATTTTAATAGTGCTAACCGTTTGCAATGCTTAATATTCCTAAATTCCCTTTAACCAGCTAAAGTTACCATTTTGTCTAATT
The DNA here is from genome assembly GCA_009733165.1 of Naja naja. Classification (NCBI taxonomy): domain Eukaryota; kingdom Metazoa; phylum Chordata; class Lepidosauria; order Squamata; family Elapidae; genus Naja; species Naja naja. The sequence goes on from CM019148.1 coordinate 276,622,342, forward strand.
GCTTTAATTATAATTGCCTTTTCTAATTTCAATATCATAGTTTCAGTAATGGAAAGTAAATTGATTATAATTCTTTTCCTTTTCCTTCAGGACTCTTATATGCTAAGACTTTTTACCTGAATATACAAAGTTCTTTTAACCTCTTTTGGTTAAAAGCACATAATAAAATGGAAAAGCAAAAGAAAATAAATGCATAATTTGGCATGCAAACTTTTTATGTGCACTTTTCTTTATAGGAACACAAACTGATGTTTACAATGGTTAAAACTGGATTACACTCATTAGTTAAGGAGATTTGCACTCATGTGATCTCCTGCTTATTACCACATATGCTTCCTGGATCTGCTCTAGAGATCCTCCAAGCTTTCAGAACAGATGTGGGGGAGGGGGAGAGGACTGAAGGGGAAGGGAAATCTGTTAGACCATCATTTTATTTTTTTTATTGGCAGATAGCCAGTATTGGATACAACCCAGTCTTAATTGCTCTTCCTTAGTAATAATTTGTTCTGGAATAAAGCAGGTGTTTTTCTTCCTTCATGGAATAAAATAAATCTGGAGCTGTAATGAGAGAAAAAGTACAGTCATGATTCTTTGTTTGTAGACATACTGCAGACCTAGTCTTTCATGCCAATTTTGAGGAAAAAAATATGAATAATTTGACCATAAGTACTTTTATAACGTAAATGATGGAATGGAGCAATCCATTTATCAGTAATATATGTATTATCCATTTATGAAAATGGCAATTTTATGAAAGCTAACGTTCTTCTTACAGAAATGTCTAAGGAATAAAGTAGATAAGATTTTATATTGAAATAGAAAAAAGGGAGGATTTTCTTAATTTCAAGCACAATACAAATATTTTACATAAATAAATGCACATTTAACTTCATTATTGAAAGGTCTTTTTTCAGTTTGGCAATGATCCTATTCCAGTTCACACCTATCCTAAGGGAGAATGGAACCTTATTAGTTTTGGGAGATCTCTCAGATGTTTCAGGTTCATCAACCACAGTAATATTTCTGAATAGATTCTAACTGGAACTGGAAGAGCTATGTTACGCTATGCTATGCCATCCTGGTTTCATTCTTTATGTACCTGGCCTATTCTAGAAGATAATCTAGATAAAATGGGATTCTCATTTTGCTCTGACAGCAGATTCTATAAGTATCTGCACTATCCCCTATGCTTTTAATATTTACATCAAGCTTATGAGAAAGTTATCTTGTGATTGGGACTGAGATAGCAATATATGACTGACATTGAGTTCTATTTCTCTTTTTCACTACACTCATGTTCAGTCCTAGGATGTTTTAAACCAGTGCTAATAGATGAGCGATGACTCAGTCAGGATCCAGATTTGAGAGCGAGACTGTTTGACTCAACTGTCTGCATGAATTATATTCAACTTGTTTTGAAGAAGATTGCCTTCCTTTTATAACATCAGAATCATAGCTTTGCTCTTGATACCACACTCTTTTAGAGGTACAGGTTTTCTCAGTAGTTCAATGCACTTTTTTAGCCCTATTGGCTGCTATACCAGTTTTGAACATTCAATTATTCATGTTTTGGTAACTTCCTGTTTCGATTACTGCAGTCATAAGTGGAAGTGGTTTGGAAAGTTTATATAATCTAGAACAGACAGCCAAGAGCTTTAGCCTTATTATAATATTTCGTAGATATTTTACTTACTTCCAATTAATTTCACCATTGTAGTGGTAGGAAAAATGACATTGGGAAACAGGAAGGAGAGCCACAGATGGGACAACCAGCTTGTAAAAAATAACTCAGGCCACAGAAGGGGATGACCAATTTGTAATTGGATCTTATTTCCTAAGAGGTGGGAAAGAGAGATGTAGTTTTCATGGGGAAAAAAAAAATGTAACTGACAGCTCTAAAAAGTTTGAAAACAGTGGAAGAATTGAATACGGATAAACAACTCCTTTATGTTCCCGAAGAGAAATCTATATATATTGAGAGGGGCCTATTCAAAAAGAAGCTTCTTCATTTATGCTCATCAATGGTGTAACTACCATTGAGTAACATTGCCAGTGATTGCCTAGATATTGGCCCATCATCCTACATCCAACCGGCTTTACATTCTCCCTGTGGCTCTTCACGGTGACGCAAAGCCCAAGTCTATGGAGATTGTTCCAGGCAGAGTGGGAAATTAAATGGGTCTTGATGTGTGCCCCAGCACAGAAGGACAGCAGATATTCCAATCCAGTGAATGCTCTTGGAAAAAGATGCCAGAATGTACTGTATATAACATCATATGCATTACACTTACCTCTTGGAATGTTGGATTGCAGTCACTACAAACAAGCAAGATAAAGTGCTACTCTAGATCTTTCTCAAAAATTTGTAAGATGTCAGAAGTTACTATAATATCATGCATAACAGACATTACACTAAATCTAGATTGTTGAATACCAAATAACCTGATAAAGTGGGAAGAATGCATGGACCGCTAAAGTTAGGGATATAACTTTATAAGAAATTTTCTAAAATGAAATTAAATTCCATCATGGAAAGACTCAAGTTCAGGTTTACCCCAGCCATGAAATTCACTCAGTGACTTTATGCTACTCAGTCTATCTCAGCCCAGCCCATCTCCCTGACTTCTTTTTGGTGGGGTAAAATTGAAGAGATTAAAAACTATCTATACATTTGCAGGGTTGGAAGTGTTTATCAAAACAAATAAAAGCATCATGCCATTGTGTTACAAGTTTTATCCTTTTGTACATATGTGTGACATCACCTAACAAATAGCTTGCTTCATAGTTGTGCAACACTAATATTATAATTTGACCTCTCTGCACTCCCTCCCCTTTCATATGCCTCTGACTATATATTTCATTGAACTCCTGGAGGAAAATAGGATATAAATATAATTAATAAAAATAAATGGTCTTTCTTTAATAATTTGTAGCAGAAATATGTACATTTATGTGAAGATGTATCTTATTGGCCTTTGTCCCAGATTTATAAGTACTTGTTAACTTAAGTTGAATTTTGTTGCTTCATGCCAGCTTGCACTCAGCATGTGAATATGTTTGCACAGGCATGTGCACAGGTGGATGTGTGCACACTCAACAAACATACCTCCAGCCCTGATGGCTCACAGTGGAAAGGTTCTAACCTGCAGCGAAGCTATTTGGAGAGAACAAAATACATTCACATACAAGCAGACATTAACAAGTTCAGAACAAATTTAGCCATCTTTTTTTCTGATTTGCAGGGATGATAATAATAAGGTGACTGATGTATATGGTTCTAGAAAAAGTAACATTTTAAGAAGCATATTGTTAGTTCTGGCTCCATTTATTAATGAAATGGAGAGGAAATTTTTATTAATCCCTACAGTCCTTGGACTCTTTCCAACTGGGTTACAGTCACTCGCCATGGTCAGTCTCATCTTCAGAAAGGGAGACCCCAGCCTAGTTGAAAATTAGAGACTAATCTCTTTATGCTGCATCACCTGTAAAGTCATGGAATCAATTATTAACCAATCCATTATCCTCCACTTAGAGACAAACAACTTACTCTCTAATAAACAATTTGGTTTCAGAAAAAAACTATCCTGTAATCTGCAACTCTTACACCGCAAAAACATATGGACTACACAACTCGATCACAGCAAAGCAATAGACACAATCTACATAGACTTCTGTAAAGCCTTTGATTCAGTGGTACATGACAAACTACTCCTAAAACTAAAATCTTATGGTATCTCTGGACACCTTCATAACTGCATAGAAGCATTCCTGTCAAACATACAACAAATGGTCAGAATTGGGAGCGTCCTATCAAATTCTGTACCTGTCAACAGTGGTGTTCCCCAAGGCAGTGTTCTAGGACCAACTCTCTTCATACTCTACATAAATGACCTCTGTGATCATATTAAGAACAACTGCGTTCTCTTCACTGATGATGTAAAGCTATTCAATACCACCAACAATACTGCTACCCTTCAAAAAGACCTTGACTATGTATCAGAATGGTCAAACGAATGGCAACTTCAAATCTCAACAAATAAATGCTCTGTCTTACATATTGGCAAAAAAAATCAGAAAATAAAATACAAGCTGAATAGTCAAGACCTTGTTGATGGTCCAAACTCTGTCAAGGACCTTGGAGTACTCATCTCTAATGATCTAAGTGCTAGAGCCCACTGTAACTACATAGCCAAAAAGGCATTAAGATTTGTTAACCTAATCCTACATAGCTTTTTCTCTGGTAATATCACACTATTAACTAGAGCATACAAAACATTTGCTAGACCAATATTTGAATACAGCTCATCAGTCTGGAACCTGCAGTATGTGTCTGATATTAATACAATTGAGAAAGTCTAGAAATATTTCACAAGAAGAGTTCTCCACTCCTCTAATTGTTGTAGAATACCTTATGCCACCAGACTTGAAATTCTAGACCTAGAAAACCTAGAACTATGCCGCCTTCGGTCCGATCTAAGTATAGTATATAAAATTATATATTGCAATGTCCTACCTGTCAATGAATACTTCAGTTTCAACCATAACAATACAAGAGCACACAATAGATACAAACTCAAGGTAAACCGCACCAAACTTGATTTCAGGAAATACGACTTCAGCAACAGAGTGGTCAATGTCTGGAATATTCTACCTGACTCTGTGGTTTCTTCTTGAAACCCCAAAAACTTTAACCTTAGACTTAAGAAGAAATGGTCCAGCACCTTTTCAAAAAACCATTGCTAAATTCAATGGAGTTGGACAATTTTCACCGTCATTTCTAACATTAGCAATAGCAATAGCACTTAGACTTGTATACCACTTCATAGTGCTTTACAGACCTCTCTAAGTGGTTTACAGCATATTGCCCCAACAATCTGTTTAACGTGGTTAAAGCTGCTATGTGAGGCCATCCATCAACACAGAATTAAGTACCATTTGTAGGCTAATGAATCAGCTGTATATCTCTCTCCCTGACCAGGAAGGTGATGCTGTCTCTGTCTTTTCTCAGTGTCTGGAAGCTTTAGATGTAAAAGAAGATTTCAACTTAAAGTAACTCTGGCAAGACTGGGTGGCTTTGAGATTTGTACTTCCAAGAATCCAAATCTGGAGAATTTCTATTTAGGGCTCTCAGTGAGGTTGCACTTCCATATTTAAAGTCTTTGTGCAATTTGATGGTCCTCCTGAACCAACAACTCCTGCTTGAGAAGTTGACAAGCAACTTTTGCACAGTTCCATCTTCTGTGCCAATTGTACTATTTTCTGAATAAGTAGACAGACCAGGAAATCAACACAGGAAGCCTAAAGCTATGAGATTGGCTATTATAACTGAATGCAGGTAGTCCTTGACTTACAAACATTCATTTAGTTCACAGTTACAATGGCACTGAAAAAAGTGACATGACTGTTTTCCAACTTATGACAGCATTACCACAGTCATGTGATCAAAATTTGGGTGCTTGGCCATACTTATGGTGGTTGCAGTGCCCCGTGATCATGTGATCATCTTTTGTGTCCTCCAGATAAAGTCAGTGGGGAAGCTAGATTCACCTAACAACTGCAATGACTCACTTAACAATTGTGGCAAGTAAAGTCATAAAATGGAGCAGAATTCATTTAACAACTGTCTTGCTTAGCAGTGGAAATTTTGGGCTCAATTGTGGTCATAAGTCGACAACTTATTTTGATCGTACTATACTTCCTTCTCTTTTTTATATTTCATATATAAAAATATATATGAAATATATATGCTTCGAAATGTCATCTTGTTGTTTTGAACTTTAAAAAAAGTTTGACCTGGGTAGTGGTTCCTGCATATATTAGGCAATTGGGCCTTGGTGGTGCAGGCTGTTAATAGCCTAGCACTTAGTTCCAGCTGCCTGTAATTATTGCAGGCTCGAATCCCACCAGGCTCAAGGTTGACTCAGCCTTCCATCTTCTTGGGGTAGGTAAATTGAGGACTCAAGATTGTTGGGGACAATAAGCTGACTTTGTAAAAATGCCGCTTAGTAATAAGCAGGCATATACAATGGAAGGAAGGCTATTGCTGAGCGCATTGGGTTGTATCCCAAAATTGTAAGCCCCTGAGTCTCCGGAGAAGGGCGGGATATAAATATGAATTTAAAAATTGGATTTAATATTTTTAATAATTTTAATTTTTGTATTCTATGTCTTCTTATACTTGTGAGCCGCCCTGAGTCCTTCGGGAGATAGGGCGGCATATAAATCCCATCATAATATTAATAATAATAATAATAATAATAATAATAATAATAATAATATATCCATCAAGGTCATCTTTCTAACTCTTGACAATAGGTTGTGGTCACTGTCATTCATACCTTCATCACCTTCCAATTGGATATTCAATGCTTGCTACATGTGGCTGCCACTGACGAGTCTGGAAATGGCAACTTTTGTCTAGGATGCCAGCTACAGGTAGTAATGGGTGCATCCAGGGGTGAGATTCTACCAGCTCTGTCCAGCTTTATAGAACTGGTAGCTCTGAAGAGCAGCAGACATAGAACTGGTTCTATGTCTGCTGCTGTTTTGGCCCACCTGCTCACCCGGGCTCTTACCTGACCTTTATTTCCTGCTTTTTCAATCTCAGCTGCCGTGCGAGGCACAGCTGTGGTTGAAAAAGCAGGAAAAAAGTGCTTTTTCAAACGCTGCTTCCCTGCATGCAGCGCTGCACAGCTGTCCAGGGAGCAAGCTGACGAAGATTTACACGTGCACGCAGTGTGCAGGGAAGCACATCGTAAATCACCGAACCGGTAGTTAATCCTGTCGGATCCCACCCCTGGGTGCATCTTGTGCTACACCCAGTAAGATAACTACTTCCCAAGTTGTGAACACTCCCAGTAGGCTTCTTGTTGCAATTCAATGTGCTGGTTATCACTCATAGAGCTCTACGTGGTATAGAGCTGAGTTACTTTGGGGATGATCTATCCTTGACTATATTTGCCTATCCTATTAAGGTGGCATTCTCAGATCCTCTTTCTAACTCAGTGTCATCTAATGGACCTAAGAAATGGGCTTTCAGTATTGCTGCTCTTGCCTGTTAGAATGTTCTGAAGGTTTGGATAGTGCTGACTTCTTTGCCATAAAGACCTGACTTTTCTTCCATGAATTGGTTCAGCAGAATATTTGTGGCCATTCTGCTGAGTGAGTGAATACTAATTCTGCCTACTTGGCTATACATATTTATATCATTATGGTTTGTTATATTTTACATTATTTTTTGTTCAGTGTTGACTGTTCTTGATTGCTGCCCAAAATAACTAATTAGAAATTAGGAAGTATTACAAATTTCTTAAATTAAATTAAATATTGTAAAAAGAACACATGATCTTAATCTGTAACACATGGTAACAACATTAAAATTGAGACCCAAAAGCCAAATAAAAGATTATTTTAACTTCCCTAGTTAATGGTGAAAGAACCATTTTTCCATCAAAAGGCAAAGTTTTTCATAAGAGGGAGGATCTTCAATAAGCCATTGTGTATTTGACATGTAGGGTGGGCATAGTCTACTGGGAGCAGATAGTCTCAAAGGACATCTGGTCTCAAGTCATGAAGGACATTCTAGATAATATCCAACACTTTAATTTTTTAAAATAGAATTTAGGATTTTGATTTCATATTCGGGAGATGCACACCACTCAAAATGAGTAGATAGGAGTGGACCGCAAAGCTGAAAATAAAATAAAAATAAAATATAAAAAGCAGTTGGAAATTTATAGGAAAATTGTGCAAATATCAACAAAGAGGAACAATTCTGCTTAATCAGATTTAGCCTGTCAGCACATGGGCCAAAATATTGAATTGATGTTTTTGAATAATCTTTGAAGGCAGCCACAGCAACAGGATACTGTAATAATCAAACTGTGAAGTGATTAGAGTCCAAATTACTATAGCCAGACTATCTGGTGCCAAGAACAACTGTATCTGGTATACCATCTGAACCTGGGCAAAGGTTTTCCTAGTCACCATGGTCAGCTTCCAGTTCATATAATTAATCTTTTAAATTTGAAATAATATGCTGTGCCACCTCTAATATGAAATAAAAATTAATTACTGAACCATATCTAATTATGAATTTAATTAAATATTATTTCTCAATTAAATATTACATTGAATCAAAGTAAATACCAGTCAGCCCTCTCAGGTAAAGCAGACAGGAAACCATGATCTGGTGTGCTAATTGTACTTTATTGTAAGGCTATATTATTGTATTTTTTTTCAGTCTTAATGTACAAATCTCCTGCCATCATTTTTAGTAGCCTGATCCATTAGGGAAGGTCCTTCCTAAATTTCTTTCTCTAACTATTAAGCCACAGGAGAGTATCCTCTCTCTTGCCTGATTGCAAGCAGCATCTTTCCTCCCGTCTCTTCAGATCATTTTCACATACCATTACAGTACTAATATTTTTTAAAAAAATATATGATATATACTAGGATACCAAATAGATTTGATGATGCAGAGAAACCTAACTTTCACACTTAATTTTTAAGTAGTACCTGCTTCCTTATACTAAGTTATAATCTTGTTTTCTTAAGCTTATAAAACCCCTGGTAAAAATAACTACATTTAGCACAGTTTCCTGTCTCAGAGGGGGAAATTTCTAGATTAGTATTTTGTTTCCCCTCCTTGTAAATATCTAATAAGTTGGCCTTTGAGTAATATCAATAAGACAATGAGGGCTTGATGGGAGTTAAATATCTCTAAACTCTATGAATTGATCCGTAGGAGCCATTTTCCACATGAGTGGCAGCTTCACCGAGGCATACATCCGCAAAGAGAGGAGGTCAGGGTGCGAAGGAGGAGCAGGCTTGGCACTATCTTCCTGCACTCTCTTACTGACAGTGTCTTGCTTTGGCAAAGGAAGTGAAGCGCATAGACCATGCTCAGTGGCATTTCCAAATGCATCTCAGCTGGGGACTTGTGCTTTATTGCATCAGCAGCACACACCGAAGGGGTGGGGGTGGGGAGGAAAGACATAATTTTGTCAAAGTAGTAGATCACAATCTCCCCTCCTCCTTCAAAATCACCAGCACCACACACTAATAGCTCTAATAGATTCAGATTTTTATGCATATTTCAGTCACAGCAGTATTTCTAATGCATATGTGAAAGGGTTCTAATTTATGTCCACCAACTGTGTAGTGCCCTTCTTTTGGGTAATGTCATCATCCTAATGGTGTTTCTATTATACTCAAAGGTAGTAAATGAGGCTTATTGCAGGAAGGTAATTGATTTTCACTGAATGAAAATGTAAATAGCCATAAGAAATCCTGTGAAATCCTGTGAAAGACAAGCAGTCTGAAATTGTCAAAGAAATGAGCCACATACATAACTTATTGGTCGTTATAATTGTGAAAATGCCTGCTCTTCCCTCCCCAGTCAGCAAAAAACTAGTAATAACATAATTCATTTCATTTCCATTTTAAAAAGCAATATAATGGCAGGATATAGATGATTTTGTGCTATGTTCACAGTTTGATTTATAAAATATGTATTAATTGTGTTATAAAAGAATAGTTCATTTTGTTAGGTTCCTCTCATGTTGGAAAGTCTGTAAATAATGTTTTTGAAAGAAAGGTATAAAAAATTTTCTTCCCTGACATCTCTATACTGTAATAAAATAATCTAATAAATCTGTCCCCTGATTTGGGAAGCTGGGACTTTCTTGCTTTAGAATGATTACTGGGCATGAGAAGATTTGTTCAAACATCAGAAATGATGTGGAATGGATGAGTTACTCTTAACAGAACACATGCATTTCTCATGCTAAACTGCAGGAATCATCCATCCATTTGTAGAACTGTTTTAGATCAGGAACTAAAAACAGCTGTGGTTCAGAACTGCACTTTTACAAGTTTTTAGTATTTTGCCTAAATTATTAGCATTCCTAGAGTATACTTCATCTTAATATTATGATGTTTTATGCATATGCTTTGTGTAGTGCTTTCCAGAAGTTTTGAAAGTTGCTTTTGCTTTGTATGGGAAGGTGAGTTACATATCCACAAATTAACATGGAAATTCAAATGCAATCTCTACAAATAATCTGTACTTCAGTCATGCAGAATTAACCAATAAAGACAGTCTTAAGATCATATTCAGAACATTGAGAGCAGAAGCAAGAGTTGTGTTGGTAGAACCAACCCAAAAGTGTAGCATTCTTTTAACCCAAGAGAAAGCAAAGTTGAGAGCTGATAAAGTATTTGGGAACCGAATATTGTCATAACTAAAGAATTATGATAAATGCAGAGTTCAGTCACAGGTTGGATTGAAAGGCACCTTAGACATCATCTAGTCCAAATCTTTGTTCAGTGCAGCAATATTTTACTACATCATTGTTTAAGCATTTCCAGTAAAGGAAAGTTGATTTCCACCTCAGTCTCTTCCACTGATAAATAACTCTTACTATTAACATTTTTTAATATCCAACCAAAATCTACTTCATTGTTATATACAGTAAAACCTATTGTGAAAACAGCTACTGTGTGTTTTACTGCTGTTTTCTCTGTTGTAGATTCAGCATCTCTACTTTTTGCACATGAAAGCATAAGAGCCAGTTGGCACAGTGGTTAGAATGCAATAATGCAGGCTAACTCTGCTCACAACCAGGAGTTCGATCCTGACCAGCTCGAGGTTGACTCAGTCTTCCATCCTTCTGAAGTCGGTAAAATGAGGGCTCAGAATGTTGGGAGGAATATGCTGACTTATAAACCTCTCAGAGAGTGCTGTAAAGGAGCGGTATATAAGTTTAAGTCCTATTGTATATGTTTCATTCTGAGCTGTTTCTCATTTGGTTCTTCTTGGGACAAACTCATTTTTAAAGTTTGCCGTAAAATGTGGTGCTCAAAATCAGATACAGTATTCTAGGAATTGTTCTCTTAAATACTTCAGTCAGACAAGATAGATCAGAGATTCAGGATTTATAGGTCAGGATAAAGACAGATTTAACCTGTTTGATAAAGAATTGTGCCCCTCTTCTTTGAATATCAGTCTACAGTTTGGAATCCATTCTTAGAGTTTGGGAGTCATTCTAGAACTGAATATTCAGGTACTAATGATTGATGAGAATACTTTCAGTTATGTTTGTTTATTTGTTTATACAATTTGTTTTACTACTATGCTAGTAAAAATTAAAATTGATATGTTTGAAAATGAATGTTTTAAAATGTCAATACATAGGCAGTTGTAGTTAGACAAAAAATGAAAAAAGTGCATCATCACATCATGACACATTTTTCATTAGCCCCCTATTCTTTTATGAACATCCGTATTTTTGCAATAAATCTGCCAGAAAATATTCACTGTACTGCAAACTGATGAGATTTCAGTATTGATGTACCATTACTTGTGCAAAATATACCAAATCTAGGCCAATTTCTAAAATATTTTATGTGAATATTTCAAGTGTATGCTGGTAATATTTTTATTTCAATGAATAGAAGTATATTAGAACTAAGTGATCAATTATACTGTATTTTTTTCTTTATAGTATACTTGCTTTAAAGTCTACAAAATTAGCTCACATTAATTTACTTTTAGTTCTTTATCTGGTGTTTTATTATCAAGAAAGCTTGTGGATTAATATATTTATCTGGAAAGAATTGGCACATAAATATCTGAGTACTAATATTGTCCCTTGCTTTGAATTCAAACATTAAAGCATTACAATGTTGGTATAATGATATTGTGCAGCTTTCGAGAACAAAGTTTTTCACATCTGCACCTTTATTAGGGAAAGGAATTATCGGGAAGAGGATAAAGGCTCTGTTTGACCTTTTCCTCCATTCTCCGCCCCTTATATAGAAGACCCATAATATTGACTCATTAGTATTCATAAGAAGTCATCAAAGTGAGATGATTTTCCTTAGAATAAATATGAATTAGAAATGCACAGTACTGATACTATGACCCCAAGTAAATGAGTTTCTTCTTGCTTTAAAATATGTAAGTTGCTATGTTTGAAGTTCTTTATTACTACAGAATTATGATTATATTATTCAGACAAATGTCTGTTTTAGTTTCCACATATAATTTTAAAAAGTAAATAAAGGTTACATTGAGGATGTTAGAGGACCTGCACATATTATAAAAGATAAAGTAGAAAATAGAGAAAATTGATGCATACTTTAACACATAAATAAGGAATTTGCAAATATTTTGTATTTCTTAAAAATATGGTGATTATAACTTGTTCTGTTTAAAAAAATAAACACAAAATATGAAAACATTTTTATGCTGATATAATCTTCTGCTGTGAATACATATAGACTCTAACAACGGTGAAAGTAGTTGAAGTGAGTAAATAAGTAATAAAAAGCACATCAATGTACTTAAAATGAGACAGCCAGATGGCAGAGAATTGCAGTTCTTGCTGTAATTTTATCAAAATTACTATTGTCATGGCATGTTAGTTTTCATAAGAATTTGTACAGTCACTGATCTTATACAGACAAATTAATTTCAGGTTCTCTCATGTGTAGTCACATAACAGCTACACTTGAGCACGCACAAAAGAAAATTAAATAATCATAGTCGCATAAACTTGAAATGCAGCACAATTTTTAAGTTTATTATTCCATAACATCTCACTGGAAATGTTCAGTTCTCTTGTACAAAACTCAGTTTGATCTATAAAGGTATTCCCATTATATGAATTCTGCTGCATTTGATCTTCCTTATGAAACTATAAAGTATTGTTTAATATAGTAGGGTTTTTGGAAACTATATGATTTTAAAGATTGCTTAAGACTCTTCAGAACCCTTCATAAAATTTAACACTTACCTTCTGTCAAACAATTGAAATGAGTTATCTGAATCTAAGCCAGTTGGACCATTTAAACTTCTGATGTGTATTATTATTATTACATGTCTTTTGATGTAAAGATCATTTGACAGTATGAAATTTTAAAAATCTGATAGGAAATGTACATTTCCTCCTCCAACATCACTTTTACTAGTTCTTCTCCTTCTTCCAATTCTCTGAAGCTGATATTGGAATTCTTCACATCTTATTTTAGAATGAGGCAATCTTGGTCACTATGATGGATAACTTAAAATAGGAAGTAGATAATAGTGCAAATCAATGGTTCTGTTTAAACTTTATGTGCTATTCAGTTCTACCCATGAATAATCCTTTTGGTACTTTTCATGTGCAGGATTTAGAAGCAGTCTTATTTGATCTGATAGTCACAGATAGTGGCTAATGTTTAATATCTTGGCACTGAAGTATATTTACATTTATTTATTCAGCATTCTATTTTATGTGCATGCTTCTTAAGTTCTACATGAATCTGTTGGCAAATGCCACAAGAATTTGGGGGTTGGTCATATTCTAATGTTCCAGGTATATGTATCTCTTTTTCAAGAAGAAGCTGTCACTATAATAAAACTAAATGCCCATTACTCAGCTGGCTTTGTAGGCTACATCTCATTCTCTGGAAATAAACTTTTTCCTTCCTCCTTTATTCCATAGCGTGGAAGGGCCTTGGTGGTGCAGGCTGTTAATAGCCTAACACTTAGTTCCAGCTACCTGTAATTATTGCAGGCTCCCACCAGGCTCAAGGTTGACTCAGCCTTCCATCCTCTCGGGGTAGGTAAACTGAGGACCCAAGATTGTTGGGTGCAATAAGCTGACTTTGTAAAAATGCCGCTTAGTAATAAGCAGGCATATACAATGAAAGGAAGGCTATTGCTGTGAGCGCATTGGGTTGTATCCCAAAAATTGTAAACCGCCCTGAGTCTCTGGAGAAGGGCAGGATATAAATATGAATTTAAAAAAACCTGCCCTACATCATGTGAACTAGGAATATACTATTCTGAGCTTTCCATAATTCTGGGGAAAATACCCTTCATTTTTACTGGGAGGATTTCTCCTATAGCAACATTGCCCTGAGGATTGTATTGTATGCAATATCTATTATTTGAGAAAGTAACCAGGGTTTAACATTTCCCTTCCAGGCACTTTAACTATCAAAAAAATTTCTAGAGGAATTCTGTACAAGCAAGTTCAACAAGCTCCCTCCACAATATAAGGGTGGGGTGCTGTGTAAGACTTATTCTTTTATTCAGTCACTTCAGGATCAATTCTGTGTCTAAAATATTGAAGCCATTGATTCATTATTAGTTCTTCCAGTGATATGTCTGGGATTTTTTCCTGGTATTGAATGATTTGTACTTGTAAAATTGTGTACTGAACAATTTTCTCCTATTTAATGGCATGAAGTTTTCTTCATTTGGAATCTTTGAGGGTTTAGTTTTAAAGATATATGGGAAAACCTTGACCTCGAAATACATATCTTTGTGATCACTATGAGTCTCCCAAGTATCAGGAATCTCTTCATTTCAAGTCTATCATCACCATTCCTGTGAATTTTTCAGCTTATCCCCATAAAGTGCGCTGTGTTTCAAATTCTTTTTCACCTATTTGCATGGCTGGCATTGCCTATTGACACAGTTTCTTAATACCAAGCAGCAGATCAGCTTTTGCATTTTCCTGTTTCATCTTCAGCAAGAACTCTGTTAAATCTTTCTTGTTTCCAGCTTTCCAACCATAATCATACATATACCAGAAGCTGCTGATGTTAATTCCAATTTCTGTTTCATCTAGTCCTACATTTCTTATTCTGCATATAACTTAAATAGGTGCAGTGAGAATTTACCAACTTAGCACATTTCTTTCCCAATTTTGAACCATTCACTTGTTCAATATTATATTCGAACTGTTTGGTAATGCCATGAGTGGATCTTCTGAAAAAAAATGTAGATGAAAGAAAAGAAGTGAAATAAGAGTAAAAGCAGAATAACTTGAGTCTTAAGAATGTTGAGTCCCATATTGTAAAGTATTAGAAGACAAAACAATCAGCCAATGGAATGAATGGAATTTGGATTTAAGGAAGGAGGATTTTGAAGTTTCTGGAAACAATGAAAATAGGTATGTTATAGATTACAGCTGAAGAGTGCGGATTTATGCTAATAGGAATGATGAGAAAGGATCTTTGGTGAAATGATAAAATAGAAAACATGGATTTTAAAAAATATACAATTGACAACATTCATTGCAAAAGAATGATCAGAGATGCATATTGTATAATGTGTATATGAAGAAAAATATCATAACAATGTAATTAAGGAAAATAAGGAACTGTTAAGATGGAGAAGGAAAAGAGATTTTGATGGAAGGAAAAATGGAAGTATGTAAAAAGGGCTAAACAAGAAGGCCCCAACAAAGTAAAGAGAATTAAAAATATATAATAAAATGATCTGGAATGTAACTGAATTGGAAGGAGTAGCTGAAAGATTTTATAAGAATCATACTAATATGAAAATATTCTCCTGAAAAAAGGACAAAACTAAATGCAATGGGGTTCATTTGTAAAGTGTGCGTTGGAAATTGTTCGGCATAAGAAAAGACAGTAATCAAAACTTAGGAAATGGTTTAGTTTTATATAAGGCAGGAGGTATGAAGGCCTGATTTTTTCCTTTTAAACAGTTCATTGAGGAATATATGGGGAAAAGTTCTTTGTGAGGAAAACATTAAATTTTATTAATCAAGAGAAAGTGTATATTAAAGTAAATAAGCTTAAATTATGAAATGCTTTGTACATATGGAGTTGAAGTTGTTGCTAAATAGGAGTGATATATGATAGAAGTAAGGCATGAATAAAAATAAGTGAAATATTTTGCAAATGGTTCCACCTTAACCAGGGAGTAAGGCAAGGATCTGTAATGATGTCTTGGTTGTTTATGAATAATAAATAAGAATTAGAGATGTGTTGGATAGAATAAGAATGTGTGTGTGCTTTTGTATGTAGACAATGCTATGGTGCTGGATAAGTATTTTAATAATTTCCAGCAAATATTACATAGATAGTATTGTTACAGAACCCTTGAGTATCAAGGATATGCACATGGAAATGTTTATGTGAATAGTTGTGAATAAATGTTCAGCCACACATAGATACACTGAATTGGGTTAAAGTTTACTTTAAGACATAGCACAGTCCAATAAACAGTCCAAGTCATAAACGTTTAACAGTCCAAATAATATCCAGTTACAAAGTCGTCTTACCGGTTGCAAGTTGTTTTCAGTAAACAAAGATATCAAAATATAAACACAGCATACATACAACAGAGAACCTTAGATAGCAACAGAATGTCAGAGAGCATGTCAGAGAGAACAAGCTATGATCTCTAGCTCCCTCTTATGGTAATTTGCAATACAATCAACCAATCAGAATCAATACAATGATTCTGTCTTAAAGACACAAACATTGTTGGTTTATATATTGCCAATCCAGCTAGTTGATTTACAGAAACCTAAGAAGTATTATGAAATAAAGGTATAAATCTGAAAATAAAAATGACAAGATAACTGGAGTAGATGATTGCAAGTTATAGATAAATGCCCAAAACAAGCAAGAGCAAGAGATAAATTTATGTACCTTGGTAGAATTTTACTAAACATATAGAAATGAAGGAAGACATGAAATCCTTAGAAGAGAGGGAGTGGCTCATACTATCCGAGGGTTCAGAATGTTTCTTAAGCCTTGGTTCTTTTGCGGGGCATGTGATTAGGATGCAAGTGGAGCCTCTGTCAAGCTTTTTCCTCTGATCCTGGGACGTTGTTATAATATGGGTAAACATGATATTTTAGTTGTACTTTTAAAAACTCATGTATTGAATATATTGTAAGACCTCAGAATATTTTTAGAGTTAAGTAGCCTTATCAAATCTTATAAATAAATAAATTTGCCTTCAAGATCAAGAAAAATTAAAATAAAATATAAATACTGATTGTCTAAATATTTAAATATTGATATTTTTCAAAGATTTGTTTTCTGAAGTTTGACCAAATCCAATGTCTATTTTTTATCTCCCTTTTTCAGTCTGTTTTTGTTTTTTGTAATTTTTAAAAGAATATGTGGATTGTAAATGAAGCGTCTAAAATTTCTACTCCTGATGAAAGCTCTTTAATACAAACATTTCTCAATTAGTTTGGTTTACTTTGCAACAGAAATAAATAATTTTGATGGTAGTATATACTACTATTAATCTTAATATACTGTATCAAAGTGTGGGGTTTTAGACATTATCCAGATTTCATTTTTTACTTAATAGGCATTATTGAAAGCTTTTGCAATTGGCAAATTTATATAGTTGGCATTTGTGATATTAATGGGATAGGATTTGGTCAGGTTGTCTAATAGTTTGGACTAGCTGGAGAATTCCACAGAAGTAGTCTGAGTAAATTTATTTTATCTTTATTTGTTTGTTTTATGTGTTTATCTATGGCCTCAGTTCCTACTTGCTGTCTCACGATATCAAGGCATGTTGCTGAATGGGATAACTAACTGAATGCCAAGTGAATATATTCTCGCCACCCAAGGTATAAAGGCCATCCCAATTGCCTAGCTCAGAATTCCTCAAGCTTTCTGCCTTTGCGGACTGGTGGAGGGGAGAGGGGATGGTTCTATGTGAGCAGCCAGCAAGCATATGCACTCACTGCTCAAGCAAATGGAGTGCGTATGCATGCACTTCCCTGCTATTCACACAATTGCCTGCCGTTTCCACAGCCTGGTTGCAAACACCTCATAATCTACTAGTGGGACACATCCCAAAGGTTGGGGACCCCTGGCCTATCTAAATCAAGCAGGTGCTATATTGGGCAGATGTATAGTAGATCAGTGGTTGCCAACTAGTGGGCACTGGTGGTCTGTGAGGAAATTTTGGTGGTCCGCAGAGAAATATCCCCCCAAAGCAATTAATCCAGGCTGCGTGAGAACACAAGGCTGCAACACCCACATGGCCTGCCCACCCACTGGCCCCCACTCTTCAGCTGAGTGCAAACTTTACCTTGAGTAGAGCCGTGCGAGCTGGAACAGGAAGGTAAGACCAATGGCAGGGGAGGGAAATCCACCCCAGGGTGGCTTGCTGACATTGGTGGGAAAATTGGTCCCATATTCCAGAGCTGCAGTAGTCACAGGACTGGCCCTTTGGTCATCCTGGAGCAGCGCATCCATGGCATGCCGGTGCACAGTCTCCAGGATGACCAAAGGGCCAGTCCTGTGACTACTGGAGCTCTGGAATATGGGACCAACTTTCCCACCAATATCAGCAAGCCACCATCAGTCAAAATTCATATTAGTGGTCCGCGGGATTTAAAATTATGAGTTTGGTGGTCCCTGAGGTCCAAAAGGTTGGCGACCTCTGTAGTAGATTATACCTAGCTTCCTCAAGCTTGCTAGCCAATGAGATTTTCAATTTTTGTAAAATCTTTCCATTTCTATTGTTTAGGAGTTTTTTTCCTTGTAAAGGTGGCACTCAATGATTGTTGCATAAATATAACTTTTCTCATTGTTGTGCTCTGTGCTTCTAAAATTTCCAAAATAATATCGTTATTTTATTTATATATTTACTTTTCTGAACTGCCCATCTCTCTCAAAGAGGGACTGGCATGGCACAAAAATAACACAAGCAGATGGCAGTTCAAAGCACCCCTTTATTGCTCCAAATTTCCCCAAACACTCTCAAGTTTCTGGCAAGTCCCAGAGCAGAGTGATAACAAATCCCCACACCAACCTCATGCAGCCTCTGGCTGCAAATAGGCCAGCCCAGTACTGTGTACCAAGGCTGCACAGCAATAAATCCAGCAGGGCAAATCAAGGAGTTCAGGAAGCAAAGGGTCCAGGTAATTAGTCCAGAAAGCCAGAAAGAATGCAAGGACTCTAGGAAAGTTCAAATGCTGGCACTCAACAGTTCAGGAACTCAGTGTTTGTTCCATACAAATGCCCCTCCGTTGTTGAATTATATGACCAAATATGAGTGAATTCACCATTTGCCATATTGTGAGAAGACGTGTACATAGGGTGCCTCAGCCATTTGAATGTTAACTGTATGGGGCTTAGGCTTAGATACTTAATAATCCGACTTGAAAGAATGGCCCATTGGGATCTGAACTGCACATAGTCCTATTTCCTCTTGGGCTCTAATGTATATGTTGTGAATAAAACTGTTAAATTTATAGTTAAGGCAGATAAACTAAGAAGCCATTACATCAAACTGATTTGGGTAATTAGTACAAGTAATGTATTTATTTGAATGTCGCTTCTTTGTATTTACCATGTATACATTTATTACTGTATTCTCTTTTATCTATTTTATCCCAGAATTAGATCCTGTATTTTATTTTTGTTTTCTTTTTTTTAATGTCAAAGGGCCTTGGTGGCTCAGGCTGTTAAATGCCTAGCACTTAAGTTCCAGCTGCCTACAATTACTGTAGGCTCGAATCCCACCAGGCTCAAGGTTGACTCAGCCTTCCATCCTCTCGGGGTGGGTAAATTGAGGACCCAAGATTGTTGGGGGCAATAAGCTGACTTTGTAAAAATGCCGCTTAGTAATAAGCAGGCATATACAATGGAATGAAGGCTGTTGCTGAGCGCATTGGGTTGTATCCCAAAAATTGTAAGCCGCCCTGAGTCTTCGGAGAAGGGCGGCATATAAATGTAATTAAAAAAAATGGTCATAAGACAAATCAATTAATAAATTATCTGTCTCACCAAATTCCACACATAAAAGTGGTAAATTTAGTCTTTATGGGGATTCTCAGTCACTCTGGTCGTGGTTGTCCCAAAGGTGCTTTTTCAGGAGGCAACTGGACTTTCTTGTTTTTCTTTGAAGATGTGTCGCTTCTTCAGCTCTGACTGGATGGTGGGGAATGGAAGGATTTATATTCACCCCCAATAGCCTGCGTCTGTCTTCAACAGTGAAGGGACATAGGGCAGAAAACATCCTGCAGCCAAGAAGGCTCCACATACATTTGCACAGGTGACCCTGATGACACCGATAAACCTCCAAGTGGCCTCAATGACTCTAGAAAAGAATGCAAATGACCAGCTGTCTGCAAGGAATATAAATCCTTCCTTTCCCCACCATCCAGTCAGTTGAAGAAGCTTCTTGGATGAAAAGTGAAACATCTTCAAAGGAAAACAAAAAAGTCCAGTTGCCTCTTGAAAAAGCACCTTTGAGATAAATCTAATCTTGTTGCATACCCAATTCCTGAAACCTGACTGAAAAGGATGCAAATAATCTGTTTCTTCCAGGGTGTTCACCTACTCCAGGATTCTTCATCACTGCTTTCTCAAAAAAAAATTGATAAGGAGAAGGTTAGAAACTGAAAGATATTTATCAAAGTGCAGATCAAGCAATGGTGTCTTGAGGAGGAACACCACCATCTAATTCATAACTGGCAGCACCAACTTATCTTTGAACATTATTATTTAACATTATTATTTAACATTATTATTGAACATTACCTGGACCCAGATTTCTGTTACCTTTCTAAAAGAATTCACCGACTAGGATGGAATGAGGTTTTGAACACATAGGGTTAACCTTATGGAGGATCCAGATCAATTTCAATACATCAATTTATTTCTAGAGCTCTAGATCAGCTCTTAGAGTGGATCTGGCCAACCTTACTTAACAGCATCATTATACTGATATTTTAGAAGTATTTATTAATGAATACTATTAATAAATAAAGAAATGACTTGTAGTAGTGATTAGAAACTATCAAAGTGTGTTTTCTGAGATTGGAGAGGGATTATAAACACATTTTAATTATTAAGTAAGAATTACAATTAGGTTAGTAAACCTGTTATTTTGACTTCAAAACACGATAACTTTGTTAGGTTTGCAAATGAACAATGATGAATAGTGATGATACCCCAACTTCCCCCCTACCCTGTAATTGTGTTTTGCCATTAATGGATTTTTCAAGAATAGATTTTACTAGTTCAGTATGTGAAAGGGCTATGGTGAGGAAATTTTGGTGGGGAGGAAAAGTTGACAAATGAAAAATATCCAGCATGGCATGCATTTAAGAGATTGGATAAAGTAAAAAGTAGAAATGTTATCTTTTAACTTGCATCAGTAAGAGTTTTTAAAAGGCTGTATTCAGAATTGAATATGTATTTGCTGTTTCTTCCTCGTGTCTATCTTTTCAGTCAATTCTCATTGGGGCATTTTGGACTTCCAAACTCTTGGTATTTTTAAAACACAGTTTTGAAAAAGTCTTGTCCTAATCTTCTAATGAACATTATACCATTTTACTTTCATAAAATCTACTATAGCTCATCTCTGAACTTCAAATATAAATAGTCTCTGAGATAATTTTTCTAACAAAAAGTACAATAACAATTGATTGCAAGCTGTACTTTGGGGTGGAAAACTAGTTTAAGAATGTTAAAAGATAAGGTAATTCTCTACTAGGATTTCCTTCTCCAAGAATGAAATTGTTGGAAAAAGCATAACAAACACCTGGAGAGGAGGGAAGATTGGCAAAGGAAAAGAAAAATTAAGTAAATAATAACATGAGCAGCTGGAAGCAAAAAGGAAAAAGAAAAAAGAAACATACCAGCAGCTGATGTATGAGAGGGAAAAAAATGAAGACTTACACTGACAACCTGTTATTAGCAGAATCAATTTCTAAATATGGCTTTATAAAGGATGTTTAACATCAAATATGGCTTACTTTATTAAAGATATACATCTTCTGCTTGAGAATTAGGGAAGCTTTTTGTTTTACTTTTCTTTATCCATCTAAAATAAAGATGATTTCATATAAAAGCTGAAACATAATGTCAGTTTAGTAAGAAAAAAGTGGAAAATAATTCTTGGTCACAGGGACAGCTTTTGAGTGCATGAAAGTCAAGTAAAATTTACCTTTGAAATCTTACCTAGACTCTGTTAAGCATGTTTAGTAAACTAACATTATGGACATTTTTCATTGGGCAGTGAGACAATACAGGTAGTCCTCCACCATTCAAAGTTAAAACCGCACTGAAAAAAGTGATTTATGACTATTTTTCACACTTATGACCATTGCAGCATTCCCATGATCATGTGATTTACACTCAGATGCTTGACAAGTTGTCCTGGGGTCCTGGGGTCATATGTGACCTTCTGATAAGCAAAATCAATGGGAAAGCCATTTAACAAAGTTATTACGTATTTAACAATTGCAGTGATTCACTTAAATGTAGCAAAAAAAATTGTAAAAATGGAGCAAAACTCACTTAACAAATTTCTCACTTAGGAACATACGTTGTGGTTGTAAGTGGAGGACTACCTATAGATAGGAAGCAGCAGGTGAAGCTTGGCAGGATCTCATCTGATACCTGACAATTAGCACAGGACCCCCCCCAAGGCTGTGTGCTTTCTCCATTTCTCTTCTCCCTATATACCAGTGGTGGCTAATCTTTTTTGGCTCCCATGCTGATAATTGCACGCATGCTCGCTTGCTCACACTCGTGTGCCAGCACCCAAAAGGCAATGTGTGCTGATGCCCCCCACACCCCCTGTGCATGCATGAGCAACCCTCTTCGCGTGCAGCACATCTGCGCAAGCATGCGCAACTCCCTCGTGCGACATGTGTCTGCGCATGTGTGCGCAATTCCCCCTCACATGCATGTCCGCACATGGATGTGTGATTCCTCCCTTGCATGCTGTGCATCTTTGCGCGTGCACATGCGACTCTCTTTGCGTCTGCACATGCATGCGTGTTTCCTGTGCAACCCCCTCTGCCCCCTGCGCATGCGCGCCAGATACCCGACAATCAGCTGTCAGGTTGCGGTGTGCGTGCATGCGCATGGGGCTCTTCCAGGTGACCTCTCGCATGCCGGGGAAAATGGCTCTGCGTGCCACTTCCGGCATGCGTGGCAACACGGCTATAAACCAATGACTGCATCTCAAACGATCCATCTGTTAAAATACTGAAGTTTGCAGATGACACAACAGCGATGGGCCTCATTCGAGACAACGACGAATCCGCATACAGACAGGAGGTTGTACAATTTGCCTCATGGTGTAACCGGAACAATCTGGAACTGAACACCCTCAAAACCGTAGAAATGGTGGTAGACTTTAGAAGAAACCCTCCCATACTACCACCTCTTACAATACTAGACAACACAGTATCAACAGTAGAGACCTTCAAATTTCTAGGTTCTATTATATCACATGACCTAAAATGGACACCTAACATCAAAAACATCATCAAAAAAGCACAACAAAGAATGTTCTTTCTGCCAACTCAGAAAGCTCAAACTGCCCAAGGAGCTGCTGATACAGTTCTACAGAGGAATTATTGAGTCTATCATCTGCACCTCTATAACTGTCTGGTTTGGTTCTGCAACCCAACAGGACAGACACAGACTTCAGAGGATAATTAGGACAGCAGAAAAAACAATTACTACCAACCTGCCTTCAATCGAGGACCTGTATGCTACACGAGTCAAAAAGAGGGCTGTGAAAATATTTACAGACCCCTCACATCCCGGACATAAACTGTTTCAACTCCTTCCCTCAAAACGATGCTACAGAGCACTGCACACCAGAACAACTAGACACAAGAACAGTTCCCTCCCGAAAGCCATCACTCTGTTAAACAAATAATTCCCTCAACACTGTTCAACTATTTGCAAAGTCTGCACTACTATTACTGTTAATCTTCTGATCACTCCTTATCACCCATCCCCTCCCACTTGTGACTGTATGGCTGTAACTTTGTCAGTTGTATCCTTACGATTTATATTGACTGTTTTCTAGTATGATTTGATTGCTTATTGTACCCTATGACTATCATTAAGTGTTGTACCTTATGATTCTTGACTCTTGACGAATGTATCTTTTCTTTTATGTAGAGTGAGAGCATTTGTACCAAGACAAATTCCTTGTGTGTCCAATCACATTTGGCCAATAAAGAAACCTATTCTATTCTATTCTATTCTATTCTATTCTATTCTATTCTATTCTAGGAAAAGATATTATCTCATGCTGCTTGTTTAACTTTTATACTTGCACTCATATTTATCTGATATATCTTTGTTCAATTTAAATGGTTGTCCAACTAACAAATATAACCTTGAGCAGCATTTAATGCTTATAATTTTATACAATTAGCTCCCAGTCATATGGTACATAACTGTTACACAATGTTTTATCATATCAAGAACTTGTGTTTTGTCTCACTTGCAAAACTAAATGCACCTTACAATTATGCTCCAGTTTTACTTTCCACTTGACTTAGCTAAATAGACTGCAGTTAATCCCACAATTAATGAACCATGTCATCCAGTTTACAGTAAAAGAGTGTGTTGGAGACAGCTAAACCATTTGGTCAATTCACATCTGTTTGATCTTAACACTGAAAACAATTCTGAGTGAAATGAAAAAGAAATCAATTGTATAGTTGAATGAAACAAACTTTAGTGCATTGATTATGACAGTTAAAATTGATATTAACTAATTGTTTTGAGTTCTCTCAAAGAGATCCAATGTTTCTTAAATAAAGAGCCATTGGATATATCTAAGCTGTTTTGAATAAATGCCTATATAATAATCATTTAAATATAGACACTGGCATGATCACAACTGCAGTCATCTAGAGTTAACTTTCACTAACTTATTAGAAGGTTATCTTCATATAAGACATGATTACTTTGTTTCATACATGTTTTTGTTAAGATTGTATTTCTGTTAAGGAGGCATACCTTTTGGCTCAGACATGTTTTCACTGATGGCATTATGATGTTACATCCTAAAACAATTTTTAACTGTAGATAACATTTTGATTAAGGCATTATTGAAGTAGGTAGATGTAAAGGGGAAGAAAGAATAACCTTGAGCAGCAGGAGGAAGAGCCACTACTAAGACAATGGTCAGATAAAAGAAGTCTGAGTCCAAACCAGAACTTTAATCTGAGAAGGCATCACAGATAAGATCCTCCATACTTCTCATGAAGATATTCATCTTGCAAGATTCATATTCATCTTGCAAGGTTCTTTTATAATAGCACTATAATAAAAGCAGTATTAGCTTGCATGGTTTTGTTTTCCTAGTCTGGTTTACCTTGAAGGGCTGACACTGTGCTTGGATAGCATTCAGATTATCTTGGCATGATTAAAGGATTATGGATTCATTGTTAATATGCAAAAGCATTTGTAGATTTCCTGTTAATTGTTTCCTGCATTTATAGGTATTGTTCTAAGTTGCCACGAGGAAATGATTTTTAAGAGGGGTACTACGTTTGCTTGATAGGTTGGGTGTTGTAGGTTTGTGGAATCTTATGTTTTGTTGCACTGCAGTTAGCCCTGGTCAGGATCATCTTTGGATCTCTGTGAAGAATATTCTAACTATCTGGCTGATAAAATATTCTCTGTGAAGAATATTCTAAGTATCTTCTAGGAGATGCACTCTGACAGAGCAAGTCTAACTGAGACTAAACTCAATCTTGTTGTCAGCCCTGCTAGGTACTTGAGAAGTTTCACTGACAAACCACGGTACTCATGAGTAGAGATTTAAAGTAAGCAGGGTTTATTTCTTCAGTTCATCTCACAATAGTCCCAAAAGGCAACACTGGATCAACTCCAAGTAAAGCTAGAGTTGTGAGCTACTGCCTCTCAGCGCCTATTATAGCTGCCTGTCAGCCCCACCCTTCTAACCTACATCTGCCTGTCTCCATCTGTGCCTCCACCCTGCACCTACTTACTCCTAAAATATCCAAACCCTACTGGTTTTCCCCCACGTATTTTAGTTGTAGCACAGACAGAACACCCTCTGACATATTTCTCAATGTCATTTCTCATTGAAGGCCACCAGAACTGTCTCTTAACAAAATACAATGTCTTCAGAAACCCATAATGCGCAGCCTGTTAAACGTCATGACATCGTTTTAACACTAATGTTCTTAATTTGATGAGTACATACAGTTTACATCCATGCCAAGCTATTCCATCTGGCATGTCCACTTGAGTTCTGTTATCAGTTAACCATTTATCCTTCACTATTGTCTCTGGAAGATCAGTCATCATTATTGCCATTCTTAATGAATCAATGTTCTCGTGACTTGGTATGAGAGGCTGCACAACCGTGTCCCTTAGGCTGTCAAACTGGGGCAATCGTGATAGAGCATCCACCATGAAATTCTTCCCAGATGGCACATATTTTAAAATAAAATTAAAACATCTAAAATATAGTTTAGAATTTGTTTTGGAGACAATTTACATGGGGTTTGGAGGGCCTCCAAGTTCTTATGATCTGTCCACACCTCAAACGGATGTGGACCTCCCTCCAACAAATGCCAAAGTATAGCCCAACGAACTGCATACGCTTCCTTCTCCCATATGGTCCAGTTTCTCTTTGTGTGGTTGAATTTCTATGATGTGTAAGTGCATGGCTGTAACTCTTCTTTATCGTTCTTCTGCAATAATACAGCTCTGACAGCCACATCACTTGCATCCGCTTGGATAACAAAAGGATCATTGGGATTTGGATGCTGTAATGCTGGTTCTTTTGAAAATAAATTTTTTAATCTATCAAATGCTTCCTGGCAATCAGATGACCATGGCAATATCCTATTAGGTTTTGATTTGTCAACACCTACATGTTTAGTTCGAAGGAGGTTAGTCAAAGGTAATGCAATGTCCACAAACCGTGGAATAAATTGCCAATAAAAATTGGCAGAGCCTAAGAAGCTTTGTAGCTGTTTCCTTGTGGTTGGAGGTTTTCATTCTAAAATTGTTTTTACTTTATTTGGATCCATCTCTATACCGTTCACGGAGATACAATATCCCAAATAATCCAACTGTGTAGTATGAAAATCACATTTGGACAACTTCACATTTAACTGTGCTTCCAATAATTTTGTCAACACTTATACTAATTGTATATTATTATTATTATTATTATTATTATTATTATTATTATTATTATTTTATTAGACTTGTATGCCGCCCTTCTCCCTAAGGACTCAGGGTGGCTCACAGAATAAAATACAATACAATAAATTAACTAAAAAGGATTAAACAATACAAGCCTAATTTAAGAGCAAATAATTTAAAACTATTAATATTTTTTAAAAACAACTCCCCCCCTTCTTGGTTCAGTCCAGGCCGGCCTGCTGAAATAGCCAAGTCTTTAAGTCATGTCGGAAGGAGCGGAGATCCGTAGCCAAATGAAGGTCCATGGGGAATTGATTCCACAGGGTGGGTGCCCCCACAGAGAAGGCCCTACCCCTGGGCACCGCCAGCCGACAATGTCTAGCTGATGGTATCCCAAGGAGGCCCTGTCTATGGGAGCGTACAGGGCAATCAGAGTGTGATGCCGGCAGGAGACGTTCCTGCAAGTACCCCAGACCCAAGCCCTGTAGAACTTTATATGTTGTTACTAAGACCTTGAAACTCACCTGGAAGGCAACCAGCAACCAATGCAGGTCACGCAGGAGGGGTGTAACATGGGAGTATCAGGGCACTTCCATCACAACCCACGCGGCCGCATTCTGCACTAGCTGCAACCTCCGGGTGGTCCGCAAGGGTAGTCCCATGTAGAGAGCATTGCAGTAGTCAATTCGGGAAGTGACAAGTGCATGAGTGACTGTCCACAGGGCATCTCGGCTCAGGTAAGGGCACAACTGGTGAACCAGACACACCTGGGCAAATGCCCCACTGGACACAGCTCCCACCTGCTCCTCCAGACTGAGCTGTGTATCCAGGAGGATGCCCAGGTTATGCGCCCTATTCACGGGGGGCAACACCTCTCCCCCCATGACCAACGGTGGTATCTCCTGAGTAATCCAAGATGCTGGAATGTACAGCCACTCAGTCTTGGCCGGGTTGAGTTGAAGCCTGTTCCTCCCCATCCAGATCCGCACCACATCCAGGCAACAGGACATCACGGGGAGGGCATCACTGATATGGGTCAGGGTGGAGATGTAAAGTTGAGTATCATCAGCATACTGATGATACCTCACCCCAAAACCCCGGATGATATCACCCAGCAGCTTCATATAGATGTTGAACAGGAGGGGCAAGAGGACTGAGCCCTGAGGCACCCTACAAGTGAGGGGCCTTGGGCTCAACCTCTGCCCCCCTGCCAACACCTATTGCAAGCGGCCTGAGGGGTAGGAGGAGAACCACCATAAAATGGTGCCCCCCACTCCCAACCCCCCGAGCCGCTGCAATAAGATACCATGGGGATGTTCATTGACCTTCTTCAATGTCAGGCCACCTTTGCACCTTCCATTCTTCAGCTTGTGCCTTTTGGTGTTGCTGTAAACCACAGTCCTCTTTGTCCAGACATTTTTTCCCTAATGGCTCACTTAGCCTCACCTCCTTCCATTTTGGCTTCACTACAGGCTGGGAGGTTATAGGCATTAAACCTCCATCTCCCTCCCTGTGTTGATTACCATATTCCACCTCTTCCATCTGCTTTGGTTTATTAACAGTCTAAGACCCCTGTCCCCTGTTCTTTATCCATTACATGCTGTTGCTTTTCATCTTCCAACACCTCTGCTTCCACTTCAGCTGCCTCCCCTTCAATAGTCCAATCTGGATCCCTTCCTTCAGCCATCTCTTTGCAAAACAATTATGAGTGCTAGCTTTTATGTCAGCCCTGCTGGGTACTTGAGAAGTTTCACTAACAAACCACGGTACTCACAAGTAGAGATTTAAAGTAAGCAGGGTTTATTTCTTCAGTTCATCTCACAATAGTCCCAAAAGGCAACACTGGATCAATTCCAAGTAAAGCTAGCACTGAGAGCTACTATCACTCATTATTATAGTTGTCTTATTATAGTTGTCTGTCAGCCACACCCTTATAACCTACATCCGCCTGTCTCCACCTGCACCTCCACCCCACACCTACTTACGCCTAAATTATCCAAACCCATCACCTACACCTCCCAATACCCTAAATCCCAATCAGAAAAGTACTGTCCCAACCTATTACATATAAGACATCAAGTTCATGCCCTTGATCTCCCCTACATATTGCCGATCCTCTTTGCATCTCACACAGCTGATAGCTGTCAAAACGGGACCGCCAAACCACTGAGAGCCCTCCAAGTGGTTCTACACAGCCCAGTACAGTCTTCAGTTGGCGTGGCCTCCATTATTATCTTCCCGGCTGGAGCGGTCTTGTCGCCATGAGGGTGAAGGGATAGGTGGCTGGCGAGCATCAGGACGACATGAACAGGCATGCCCTCCTAACTGCCATGCCAGACACCACAAGATTGCAGAGATAAGCAGCTGGTGAACGTCGGGGCGGCATGCCTGCATGTCGGGCTCTGAAGATTCCACCGTGAACCCAACACTTGTTAGATTATCTGGAATGAGATTGAGTTGATGATTCTCAATGAGGACGATAGGATCCTTCAGACCATCTTCTGATTAGATCAAATCTCTAGAGATCCCTTGATTTATACTTGAAAAGAATATTTGGAAACCATTACAGAAGCAACAAGGGTAGAAGCTTTCCTTAAGCTTACATGTAAGGAAGAGACAGGTTGGCTCTTCCCTGATTCAGTGTGGTATAAGAGGAAGAGAAGATAAAACACAAATAGATTTGCAAGATTCTATTATATACACTTTCTCAAGAAAGTATAGTTACAGACTTCCTGTGCAGTCAGTTTCCTAATTGGATATACTTCATAGAGCTGATAAAATCCTCCTTGGTAGTTAAGGCTGGCTGGGAGGTGACCTGTAATTGATTCTGTGTTTTGTGTCTCTTTGAGCTTCCTGTACATTCTCTCCTCAAGAGGCCATTTTTGTACCAAACAATTTTGGATAACTATTGTTCTGTTGTTCAGAAGATGGTGAGATAGCAGTTGTAGAGGAAGCTGATTATCTGGATCTATTTCAGTCAGGTTCCAGTTCAAATATTGTCTGTGTTTATTGATGACATATGATGGAAACAGGATGGGATAGTGTGTCTATCCTACTTCTTAAGCTATCAGTAGCTTTCACTAGCATCTTTAGATTATTTTCCTGGACAAATCAGAGTCATCAAAGTCCTTAAAGGCTAACACTAATAACCAATGTGCTGTAAAGTATGGGGTGTTGGGCTAGTTTTCCCTGAGCCATGGAAATCTCATTAGATATTCAACTAATTCACCCCAACCTATCTTAAGGTGAAAAATGGGAGAAGGGAGCACTACATATATAACAAACAGGATATTAATTCAATAAAGTGCATGAGCTTTTTTGAACCACAGGCTACTCAGGCTACCCAGACCAGATTTTCATGGTCCATGATAGTTTATGCCACAATGATGTCCTTTGTTATGTATGTAGGTTTGAATGTCATTGGTTTAGTTTGAATTGTTCTTGTAAAATGTCAAATATGATTGGTTTAAAAGTCGGGAAAACCCTGCACTCTGATTGGCTGCAACTATGGCTGCTGGCTATAAGTAGCAGCAGTATGCCCAGCCAAGTTGGGTCCATTCGAGCTGTAGTCACTAATAAACTCTTCACTGAAGCTCTTCGCGTCTGACTCTTCATGCAAACTTAACACTGGTGACGAAGGTGGGATTCCCCTGAAGAGAATGACGTGAAGACAAGCAGAAGAGCGCGATGGCTGGCCTGAACACCCCCAGCCCGTTCGATCCGGCGGCAGAAGACTGGGAATCATCTGCGGTTCGCTTCCAATGTATTTGGAAGGAACGACCTACTGCCGACATCTCCGAGAACGAAGAGGCGTCTTCCTTATGCACTGGGTCCGGCAGTCTTCAAGATGGCAAAGGCATTGGCGGGAGCTGCAGGTGAAGGTAATGGAATGGCCTGATTTAGAAAAGCTTTTAAGACCATTATGCCCCCAAGTATCGTGCCTCATTAAGAACACGAGTTTTACCGTCGGGATCGGGAAGCAAAACGTTAGCGACTTTGTGGCAAGCTTAAGAGACATTGGGGTGCATGCAGTTTAACAGCTTGGAGGAGGCCATCGTGTCGGTTTGTTCTAGGCCTCCAAGACAAGGTGCTTCAGAGCAAATTATTATTAAAACCTAAGATCACGTTAAAGGAGGCCATAGAAGAGGCCTCCTCAGCAGAAGCCACTAAGTCCTCAGTGGCAGCCATGAAGAAATTAACAAGGCCTCAAGCCATCCTGATGTGGAAAGGCCACAACAACTCATTGCGAGCAGATAGATTCTGAATCAGACTGTAGTGAGGTGGAGGAAGGATTTATAGACTCAGAATGGAAGAAAAAAAGACCTGGGAAGGAAAAGGCAAATTCTGATCTCTAGCAAGATTCTGTGCGCATAGTTTTCTGTTGTGGGGGGGGCCACCCCCACACTGAATGCAAGTTTCTTGATACCATCTGCCTTCGTTGTGAAAAAAGAGGTCATCTGCAAATCATCCAGAACTCCTCCACACAGAAGAAAGTTTCCTGACAAAGATTTCAAGCCCAACAACTTCAGTGAGAAAATGGGGGCGCAACTCAGAAGCAAATGGGAAGAATAAACTCATCAAACAGTCACCATTGGTCATTCTTCAACCTTGAGAAGCAGAAAAGTACATGTGAAGGTACTCACTGAAGGAAGGCCTTGCCAAATGGAAGTGGACTCAGGCTCCTATTATCTATGGTGTCATGGGACACTATTCACAGCTACTTCCCAACATTCAGAAGAAACATTTCCAGAAGCAAGCACTGACTCTTAAAGACTACCAAGGAACAAGATTCCAGTAGTTGGAACAAGAGAATTCATCGTGAAGTTCAAAGGCCACACCAAACGTTTGCCCCTGACCATGGTGGACAAGGATCGCCCAAGCTTGCTGGGACTTGAGTGGTTCAATCCACTAGGCATCGAGGTGACTGGCATCAATCGTGAGCAACTCTGAATGGGAGGAGTCCTTGAAGTCTGAGTTTCCAGAGGTCTTCAGCGAAGGATTGGGCAGTATATGGGGACCCCTATCACCTTCAACCTAGACCCAGGGTGCCCCCAATTTGTTTAAAGCCCAAGGGTCCCATTTGCTTTAAAGGAAAAAAATTGATGCACAATTAGACAAATTAATAGCTCAAGGGTTTTTAGAGCCCACTGACCCCTCCAGATGGGAGACACCCATAGTCACACCAGTCAAGACTGATGGGTCAGTAAGAATCTGTGGGGACTATAAGAGGACACTGAACCATGCGCTGCAGTAGAGCGCATACCCAGTTCCAGTGGTGCATCATCTGTTACATTCACTTGGCAGGGGTACAGTCTTTGCCAAATTGGATCTGGCCCAGGCATATCAACAACTAACAGTTGATGATGCCACTGCAGAGGCCCAAACCATTGTGACTCATAGAGGTGCCTTCAAATGTAAAAGGTTACAATTTGGAGTAAGCGTGGCACCAGGCATCTTTCAAAGCCTTATGGAAAGAGTGCTCCAAGGACTGCCAGGGGTAGTGCCTTACTTTGATGATGTGTTAATCTCTGCTGAAATTGACACTCAGTTACAAGAAAGACTCAGAGAAGTCCTTACCAGATTCAAGGAAGTGGGGTTAAAAGTCAAGGAAGAAAAATGCACTCTTAAAACTGACAAGATTGAGTTCCTGGGCTACATGATTGACAAGCATGGCATCCACCCTACAGATGCCAAGGTTCAAGCAATCAAAGAAGCCTAGACCTAAATGCAAAACAGATTTGCAAGCCTTCCTTGGACTCATTAACTTTTATCACATGTTCCTACCTCAGAAGGCAACCATTGCAGAACACTGCACCGATTACTTGACAAAAGTCTGTTTGGGTCTGGGGAGGAAGGAACAATCAGCATTTAACAGTATTAAAAGACTAATCACGTCTGATGCTGTACTGATACAGTACTGACTTGTGATGCATCCCCTTTTGGAGTGGGGGGTTGAGCCACAGGCTTCCCAGCTGGAGGGAAGCCCTATTGCATTTTACTCGCGCACCTTGACCAAAGCAGAGAGGAATTACAGCCAATTGGACAAGGAAGCATTGGCAATTGTTGCAGCTGTTAAGAAATTTCATGAATATCTGTATGGGAGAACATTTACCATTGTTACAGATCACAAACCTTTGTTAGGCATTGTGGCAGGAGACAAACCTACACCTACTATCCTGTCACCAAGAATGCTGAGATGGACTGAATTTCTTGCTGCTTATTCATACAAACTTTTCCACAAGCCTGGAAAGGACATTGGACATGCTGATGCACTGAGTCATTGCCCACTTCCTTGCCACAAGGAGGACTTTGAACCTGAAACACACACCTTTTTCCTAGAAACTGTGCCAAGCTTCCAGTGCATGCTGCTGAAATTGCCAGAGAGACTACCAAAGACACTTTATTGGCTCCTGTTATAGGCTGGATTAAGAAAGGTTGGCCTCTTCAAGATCTACCTCACCTGGCTCAACCTTTTAAGTCCAGGCAAACTGAATTATCTGTATTAAGAGGATGTATTTTGTGGGGTAACAGGGGTTTATTCCTGCAAAACTGCAAGAGAGGTTTTTGAAATGTTACATAAGGGTCATCCTGGTATTGTAAGGATGAAGGGATTGGCCAGGAGTTATGTATGGTGGCCAGGTATTGACAAAATGGTTGAAAACTGGGTTGCATCTTGTCCCAACTGTCAGGTAGTCAGGCCTGCCCCCCCCTCGCACCCCCAACAGGAATGGGAATGTCCTAGGGGCCCATGGTCTAGGATTCACATTGATTTTTGAGGCCCTACCAGAGGCACACCTTTCTTATTATAGATGCATATTCCAAATGGCTAGAGGTAATCCCTATGGCATCCACCACAACTGAGGCTGTCATCAGCAGCTCAAAAACTTTGTAACCCATGGGTTACCTGATGTCCTTGTCTCTGATAATGGCCCTCAATTTACATCCAACCTTTTTGAATCCTATTTAGCACAACTGGGTATCAGACATGCCCTCACTGCCCCTGGGCACCCTTCGCCACAGCCGGGCTAAACGCATGTTCTTTTACCAAGAGAAGCTTCAGCAACTGGGTCCTGGGACATCACTGAGAAAGTTGAAAAACTTCTTAGTGTTCACACATCACTCCTAACCCATCTAATAACTTATCCCCAGCAGAGTTGTTGATGGGTAGGAAACTTAGGTCTTCCTTGACGCCTTCATCCCACTTATGCACCCAACACACCACTAGATTCCACTTCCAAAGTTCGCACATTCAGTGTGGGTGATTCTGTTTATGCTAAGAACCTTATGGGTGAACCTTTGTGGATTCCTGCTGAGATAACTCAAATCACAGGCCCTCGTTCTTACAGGGTGCAAACAGAGGATGGAGTCCTCTGGAGCAGGCACATTGATCAACTTAGATCCAGGTTCTCTCAGGAACATCGCACTTGTTCCTCTCTAGTTCCCTCACCTGATGTCAATTCTAGGGGAAGGGAGGAACAGGAGGATAATCAGCAAGCAAGAATCCACCCCATGTGTAACGAGCCATTACGACAGGAACCATTCCAAAACCTGTCACAATGCCAAAATCCATCCTTAGAAGTGGAAGATTGTACATCACTACCTGACTTGGGTGCTGACATTGGGCTGGAGATGGGTTGGGAGGAGAGACCAGATTCTAACAATCAAACAGGGTCTTCTTTCACAGGAAGTCCCAGTGGGGAAATGTCAGCAGACACATTTCCTCTCTCACTGGGTGAGAATGTTAAAACTTCTGAACCACGAAGGTCTCAACGTACACGTAAGAGCCCCACCTATTTAAAGGAATACATTAGATAGGTTGGGGTTTGGTATGGACTGAACCTAGTGGGGAGGGGTGTTATGTATGTAGGTTTGAATGTCATTGGTTTAGTTTATTATTTATTTTACTGGACTTATATGCCGCCCCATCTCCGAAGACTCGGGGCGGCTCACAGTTAAAACATACAAATACAATAAATAATTAAAAAGAATTAAACCACTATAAAGTCCAATGAAACCGAATTAAAAAGTTAAAACTATCCCATACCCCCCGTGAGGTAGTCACAGCCTGACTTGGTCAAATAGCCAGGTCTTCAAATCGCGGCAGAAGGTGTGGAGGTCAGGGGCCAGACGGAGGTCCAGAGGCAGTTGGTTCCATAAGTTCCAGTGGTGATAGTTTGAATTGTTCTTGTAAAATGTCAAATATGATTGGTTTAAAAAGTGCGGGAAAACCCTGCACTCTGATTGGCTGGCAACTACGGCTGCTGGCTATAAGTAGCAGCCGTAGCCCAGCCAAGTTGGGTCCATTCGAGCTGTAGTCACTAATAAACTCTTCACTGAAGCTCTTCGCGTCTGACTCTTCATGCAAACTTAACAGATGTCCTTAGTGCCTATAGTACTGCACAATTCAAAAAAAAATTATTTTATTTTAGGGCAATAATAAGGCTAACCACTTGTAGAGTATTGTTTACAAACCTACAAATCAGAGGTGGTATTCAGCAGGTTCTGGAGAACCAGCAGCAGAAATTTTGATTAGTTCGGAGAACCGGCGAATACCACCTCTGACTGGAGATTTTACAGTTTCCTTCCTCTGCCATGCCCACCAAGCCACACCCACAGAACCGGTAGTAAAATTTTTTGAATCCCACCACTGCTACAAATAAAACAGATATTACAAATTCTGCTTTCCACACACAGACAGGCATTATTGCCTTGAGAACATTATGTACATTATACTGCAGGAATCATTAAATGGAAATAACACTTTTAAATGTTTTCTTTTTTGTAATAACTTCCATTGGAAGTATGAGTTTTAAACTTACTTTTTCTGTGTCTGCTCTATTATTAAAATAAATTGAAAGCTCAAGAAGCAAACTGCTCATCAGAAAGCAGAAAAGCGGTACTGTAGATGGCCTAGATTTTGATGCTCCTGTATAGTTTGTGATCAGATGAGACAAGATAATCTTCACACTTTTCAGATCTTTGATATGAAATCTATCAGATATATCTCTGCTTAAATTCCACTAATTTGTTTGATAATAGATTTGCAATACAAAAGGGTAGGTTTTAACTTCTTAAATCTTCTGCAGTTGTGTTCTTTTTCTGCAGTGAAACATACATGTAAGTATTCTATATTTGGAAAAGTAAGCATTTTGTGTGGTACAAATGGAACAACCATCGACAGCTTAATAAAGAAAATGGACAATTTAATGACTCCAAAAGCAAAGGAGAAGAAAACTCCCCTGCTTATAATAACTTGCTAACTATTTGTTCATTCAGCTGTCACTTTCAATATACCTTTGAAACACCAACCTTTTCTTAAAGGGAAAGATGGGAAACAGAGAGTGTATAGTTTCATTCACACAGACTTAGTCACAACGTGCAGTTGTAATATAATGTCACAAACAATCTGTTTGAATTTTTTTTGTCTTTATTTCAAGTATGGAAATGCTTGTCTGTTTTCTAACCCTAGGTGATGAGTTCTGCTGTCTTGTCAGATAGGATTTGGGTTCACTCACTACCTGCTTGTTGACTCAGTCATAGACTTACCATGGTGGGAAGAAAAGCCTCTAGGCCACTGAGCATCTGTCTTTTTTCTTTAATTAGTTGGAGCCTTGGATAGAGAAGAAAACAGAGGTTTTATGCACTGAGGGAGGAATGTACAAGGACAGAATTTCAAAAGAAGTTATTGTTTGTTGTTCTTCTTGCTTAAGATTAAACTTTTTTTTTACTGTAGGATAAATGTGTTAAGTCAAATTTCTCAAAGGTGTAAGGAGGTTTTTCACAACTATAATTAAGTACCATGATAAATTCCTAGTGGAAGTATCAAACATTTAATGTCATGCCTTTCTTAGTTTTTGTATAATCTTTGATATTTAGGGTGGGTCGGATTTTGATTAGGCCACGTTTTGAAGATTTGAAGTACATATTGTTAGACGTATACTTGGAGAAAGGGCGCTTCCTTTTTGTTTTTGTATCACAGAGCTTTTTTATGCACCATTGGGTTTCAAAGTTGGTGAGAAATTGATAAGCAAGTGAAAGATTCAGCTTCTGCCTTCCTTTTTCTTTTTTGATTGCTTCCTTTTATTTCTGACTTGATCAAGTTAGGAATGAAGTTGAAGAGTTGTATCCAGCAACATCAAACAAAAGAAAATAGAAATAAATTATATGCCAAGGAAATTGCTCACAGGAACTAGCTGGCAAAGTTGCATAAATACAAATATTAAGAAAAATTCAAAATGAATACACATGCTTATGCAGACTTAAAAAAAGCATAACCTTGGAGAAATAAGATGAGCTGATGCTGTATTTGGACCAAATAATATGGGCTAAGAGTCTTCTACCTGTATACTTATGAGTTAAAATATTTTGAACGGAAAAAGTACAGTGACTGTCATTTTTGCTTCTGTTCTGTGTGAGACTTCTTTCCTTCCTTCCTCCTCCTTCCCTCCTTTCCTTCCTTCCTTCCCTCCTTTCCTCCCTTCTCACTATTCCAGATAAGGAAATCAAACTGAAATTAATACATGTTTTGTTTATTTCTCTTCTTCTTTGACATGGAAGAGCTTGTGTGCAAACACAAGGCTATTATTTTTTCTCTCTTTTGTGTAGAGATTTTAGCTGTTGCTAAATTTGCAGCTATTCAGGGCAATGTAGTGATTTTTGTTGCTCAGCATTTCAGATTAGGAAAAGTAAAAACCATCAGGATTACCTTTCTGAAGCTTCTGAAAATTTGAGAAATGAAAAAAGTACTAGCATAAAAATCCCTTGAGTCAAAACAATTAAAATACTAAAAACACTTTTCATGATGATGTGATAAATGATGTGATGTGGTTTTATAGCAAGTCATATTGTATCTAAGTCTTACTATATTGGTAAGGGAAATGTTCAATATTATGGCAGTCTTGTCCTGAAGCAATCCTTTCTGTATCTATTATGTTTATGTCCTATTTTCCCTAACAATATGCACACACATACTTCGTTCTATGTGTATATAATATATATAGGAATGCACAGTGGACCCCTTAATGCTTCATCTGCCTACCTCAAATATAACAGTGACATGAACTAGGAGAATCATGCTGGTTCAGACACCAGGATTAATAAGGTCAGATGTTGGAGAACCAGGACAATCTAATGATAAGAGGGCTACTGGAACAAACCATACATAGATGACACAAGAGAACTTGGAATTGATGGAATGTTAGATTTGCAACAGCAAATCTAATGAGAGGAGATATGTGAAATATATATCATATGATATATGAAACAGATGAGGGAACTATAGATAGACAGAAGAACTGCATCCATACTAATTGAGAAACAGTTAGCCAATGATTCAACATAGTGAAGAGGAAGTTGTTGTCACAATTTGATATAGATGAACTCCATATTATATCCCATACTCAAGAAGACCCAGGAGAACAACTGTATGTGCAGTGAACACCTGAAGTTGGAATATCACTACCACCCTCTCTGTTACGGAACACAGTTGCTGATGTGAGGCACAAGATCATAGATAAACTATCTACAGTCAACCCTCAAGACTGGTTATCAAGATTCAGAAGTACCATCAGATAATATGCTAGAAGATGCTAATAGAATCCTCACATCAATTCCTATTACCACTATAACTCAAACCAGTTACATGGTATATGCTATAGCTGATGTAATCCTGGTGATGCTTAGCTATACAGCCAAGAAAGATAGCAGTACATATCAGCACCACCCCACCACCCCAGAAAATGAGGTTCCAAGACAAGGCAATTCAGGGTCTAAGACAAGGCAACTCAGAGAGAGATTGGTCAGCTGGTAGAGTTATAGAAAGCTGAGAAGATTAGGGATAAGGTTCAGCTACTGAAAAAAATACAAGAGCCTGACTCCATCAGAAGTCCTAGAGATGCTAAACAAAGGTTCATAGTACTGGCTACCAGGCTAAGGAGATACACTAGAGAAGCAGGGACCAAAACATCAGTGCCCTGTTTTCCCAAGAGCCATCCAATTCTCAATTGCAGTGTAACAACGTAGTAACAGTGACCAATAGCAAAGTAAGAGCCACCAATACCCAAAATTGAACATTACTGGCAGTGGTGGGATCCAAATTTTTTTACTACTGGTTCTGTGGGCATGGCTTGGGGATGTGGCAGGGAAAGGATACCGTAAAATCTCCAGTCAGAGGTGGTATTTGTCGGTTTTCCGAACTAATCAAAATTTCCGTACCGGTTCTCCAGAACTGGTCAGAACCTGCTGAATATTAAACTTATTTCTGTTTATCCATATCAATGGAAGTTGTACTTCATTATGTCAGACAGATTTTGCTTCCTGAATCTCTTCAGGTGTACCTAGGCCTGTTTAGATTGGATAGATGCTGCCTGGAAAGGCTATAAAAGCAGCTCACAATATACAGATGCTACACAGTTCATTGATATCAGTTTCCATGTATTTAAATGTGATTGTTTCAAATAATCTGCTGGTGGTGTCTGTTCCTGAGCACAATAATGCTAAAGTGATGAATGTCTATGTCATGAGTTCATAATACAAGTTGTACCTTTCATAATGGTGTTGCAATGTCTTTGAAGTGATGATATTTACTTAATACTTTATACATTCAACAATTGCTTTCTTGCCTCTCCCTTCTCCCGCCCCAGCCCAGTCCTGGGGATGGTTATGCTGATATTGTAATTAATGTTATCCATAGTTTTTAAAAACTTATGAACAGAAGTGCTTCTTAATAAATGCATATTTATATTCATTAAGCAGTTCACATAGAACTGCTTTCAAATAATTGTAAGCCATAGGTTGCACCTTACAGGTGTTAAAATTTCAGGAAATCTACATTTTGCTGCCTGAAAATTTCAGTAGACCACTGTGATTAAGCAAAAATAAAGGCAAAATGTCATTTCTAATGCTTTAGCTTAAATGCATACAAATTTTCTGTGTGAAATCCCATGTGTGAAGTAATTATTTTGGGGCCTTCATCCTTCAGTCATAACCTCTAAAAGGTACTAAATAATTGCCATTCACTCCTGTTGTGTTAGAATCCAAGTGAAGTGGAACCAAATCAGGTATTGTAGTCATTAAAAATATCTTATTTCCCATTTTCTTCAAACATAATAATTTACTTATAGACTGACATGTATTGCCATAAATGGAATTAATTGCCAATGACCTCTCACTTTTGCTTGTTTGTTTCCTTTTCATGCTTTTCATGTATGTATGTGGTATGTGGGTGTGGTATGATGTGGTGTGTGTGTTGTGTTTTTGAAGAGATGGATTGAATTGTTTTGCAATTTTAAAGTATCTTTGTTCTTTAAAGAAAAAGTAGAATCTTGTACCATATTTCATATGTTCCACATTGTTTTTTAAAGTATAATATGTATGCTGGAAATCTCTATAAATGTTTTTACACTATGTGAAGAAAAAATGCATGCTTTCGTGCAACGTATACTGCTAATACCAATTAAAATATAATCATAGATCTGTCCATGATCACCTCATGACAACAAAACTGCAGCTGCTTCTGAAGCTGCTATAATTCTTCCTTATGATAACCCATCCTCATGAATCTACCACCACCTCTTTTCTATAAATATCAGCTAAAATAGCAACAGACATACTGTGGTTCACAGTGGGGTTGGTATCATATGAATATACTTAGGGGTGGTTCACATTTATATCCTATGAACAGGCAAATTTGCTGATTTTAGTTGCTTTGTTTTTGTTTGTTTAAGGAGATGTTTATTTTTATGAGGAAAAAGCAAATATCTTTCACAAATTTCCCTCCTTTGGTTTTTGTATTGGGAAGTCACTTTGGATCCTGACTAGAAATGTTCTTAAGGCAAAAGGTTTAGTTAATTAAAATCTGATGAGAAATCTTCTAAATCCAATATATAATATAATACAAGTTAAATGCATTGAATACTGTTGTGTCTTACAAGATATAAGGCCAATTTAAAACTAGGTTTGCCAGAGATGGGTTTTAAAAGTTGCAGCATAATTCTGTGTAAGCAACTATTAAACTAATAATGGCCTCTGGATAGAATAATGGGATGTAAATCATATTAATAACTTTAGTATATTTAATGCTAGTCTTAGTAACTGTAGATAATATTAAAGCCAGGATTAACTTATCTAAAAATGATCTTGAAATCAGTACAGTTGTTTATTTACATACATATACACACATGCATACATACATACACATATACTGTACATATACAGTATATATAAACAGCTCTAGCAAAGCCAATGAATGACAATGGTGAGGATGTTAATGATGATAATATCATTTAAAATAATATCTGATTATATGATTACCCCAAAGTATCAGAAAATTAGGAGAGGAAAAATAATAGAAGGGGAGATCACAGTCCTCATTTTACTGACCTCGGAAGGATGGAAGGCTGAATCAACCTTGAGTCATTCAGGATTGAACTGCTGGTAGTTGGTAGAATTAGCCTGCAATACTGCATTCTAACCACTGCACCATCATGGCTCTGCAGTAGAAACAAAGAAAAAACTATCACAACAATTGCCAGTGGGTGAAAAGAAACTTTAACTTCTACTACTTCTTAGTATGTTAGGAAGGGGAGAGAAATGTTATTCTTACTACTCTGAGCAATTAAGAATACTATCGTGGAAAAAAATTGTTTTAATTGACCCATTCTGTCCAGTGAGCAGGACTGCTGTGGAGAAGGAGCATTCTTAATCTCAGCTCCCTCTAGATAGCTGAATCCCTTGGATACGGATGAAATTAAATGAAATTATAATCTTTTTCCTTTCTGACTAATTCCTGATTATTTTTTTTCCCCTCAATAGTAAGGAAAGCTATGTAAAGAACAAATAAAGGAAAATATATGTGTCCCAGGATAATGTTGCAGGATCTAATCTGGTTTGGTCCCTAGGACCAGAGGTTTAGTCTTCTGAACTTTTAGATCCGTGTGGGAGCCCATCCTCAGGGAACTTTTCTGAGAATCTGTCTCTCTGTGAAGTTCCCTGAGGATTGGCTCCTGCACGAATCTGAAAGCTCAGAAGACTAAATCCCTCATCCTGGGGACCAACCCAGATCGGATCCTATCTAAAGGACATTTGGGCAATGAAACTGAAAAGTGGATGTTGAAAATATAGCCCATTCCAGAATCATGGTTCTGCTAGAAAAATCAGGCACATTCTTTTCCTCAACAGTCTTATTCAGGATACCAAGTTAACGTTTGTCCTTTTGCCTTCCAAATAATCTTGTAATTAACAGGGTCAGGAAAATAGAATTCCCAGAGCAGAATTTCTTTTCCTTCCCACTGTAAACATTAGTGATGGGGACTGTAGCTCAATGCATCTTATTGACATTTTAGAAAGATTGAAAAAGAAAGGACAGCAATTATGTATTTTATTTCAGAGAAGATTGAAGCATTTGAACGACAGTGGAGAAACATTGTTTTACATTTCATCTGAATTCCAATGCTGTATCCACATAACCATTCTCATAGATTTTAATTTTAAGGTAATACACACACACACACACACACACACATTCATCTAAATGCTTAAATACCTAATACCTGATACATAAAGAAACTGTTAGGTCAATTCTAATAACGAATGAGTCTGAATGAAAGGCAAGGTATATATCTAACCATAAAAGGATAAAATTGTGAAAATCGTACAAATTTCCCAATCTTTACTCAGAGTATTAAGGATTATGTATGCGTGATATCCAGCTCTGTTATTTTCCCATATCAGTCTTGTGAGCTAATTAGGTTTTGAGTCAATGCTTAATGACAGTAATGGCCTAGAAGACAACAACAAATTGAAATTTAAGGCTGAAGGCAAACATTCACTTGCTTAGTAATATGGTGATGAGGGGAAGAACTGGGGAAATCAGGCAACATATAAATCTAATCAAAGGTGATGATTATGATGAAGAAGAAGAAAAATTAAACATATGTGTTACTTCCATTGATTCTTTAATATATATGTCATATTTCATCTCATCTCAATCACTATGAAACACACTTTAAATACATCATTTGGACGCCTTGCTTCTATCTGTGAAAATTGCACAGAAACTTTAGGTGGCTCCCAATATTGCTGTTTGACTCTTACAACAATATATCTGATTATTTATGTTAATTACTCACCCTTGCTTGTGTAAGCCTAGTAAAGAAATAATATCATCATTATAAGTTCAAAACAGTGTTAATACAAGCTGCCCTTATTTTCATCCACATTGCAACAACACTATAGTTTCATTGTGGATGTTTACAAGGTGCACAAACTTTCATGGATATTCAGCATTGATCACATTATTAAAAAAAAATGTTTGAAATGCATAATGGGGAATTTCTTACCATAACCTAAATATTCAAAGGATGATCTCTTAACTGAGCTCCCAAGTTTGCCTTAGAATTCTAGAGAGTTTTGAAGTACAAGCAATAGATTTTAGTTTGAGGTGTCAAATTGCTTTATAGGTTGCCAAACCACATTTGCTTTTTTAATAAATTAATCCCTATGAAACAATAGCCCAAACTTTGGCCGTCTGTAGCTGTGGTGTTGAAACATAGCAAGCCAACATCTTCATTCTCTAACAAATTATGGGGACTACAGAATCTTGCTAGCGGGTTCACTAATCTGAGATCCCTGTTATTTTATCTCAAAGCTGAATCTAGAGAGAGGAGGGGGAGGGAGAGGGAGAGAGAGAGATACCATGCAATTCACATTTGAAAATCATTGTATCTACATGTTTATTTGTTTTTATAGACCCAAACTAGCATAGATGAATAGAGACAAATCTATTAGCAGTCTATGCCACTATGTTCCATTCCACATTAGTCAGGTATGTTCCTCATCTTTTCAAATCACCTTTAAATGCATATTGTTTTAAGTATCTATTTTAATGCACATTCCTCTCAAAATGTATTTATATAAATATTTTTCTTTCTTTAACTTTTATATGTACATTGGGATTGTCAAAAATTGTACTCCATTGGTTTTAAGTATGAAATCTCTTGATTTGCTGTATATATTAGATTAGATATATGAATTAATTAATTTTACAGTAATTTTCAAAGATGAGATTTCTTTATTTTAATTTCTAGGCATATTCAACTAACAATTCATTTTTTTAAAAAATTGTACTTTAAAGAATTGCTCAAATAG
This sequence comes from Naja naja, assembly GCA_009733165.1. Lineage (NCBI taxonomy): Eukaryota > Metazoa > Chordata > Lepidosauria > Squamata > Elapidae > Naja > Naja naja. Next base: position 276,666,223 of record CM019148.1, read on the forward strand.
AGATGTTACGGAATATCTAATTAAATTGTATCTGTAAAAAAATTAAAACAATCATAAGGTTTTTAAAAAGATGACATTTCTGTGTGCATTCTTGAAGTTGTAAAATAAATGGGTGTGTACTGCTATCTGTTTAATTTGCCTTTGTAATTCATGTAAAAACACAGCCACAGCTTACTTTCACAACATGTATTTAAGAACATGACATACAGCTGCATAAATAGACTTTTTTCCTCATTATTTTCATTCAGAAGGAAACATTAATTGATTATATTTTAGCCCTCATGATTTATAGAATGCATCTATTTCATGTTTGTGTGTTTAGTGTAACTGTGTGTATCTATGATATATTTGTAATAATAGTAGCAAAATATTATTTATAAAATAATTTTTAAAAACAGTTTTTAGATGTATGGTTTTGGAAGGCTTATATCCAGACAGTTTTGTTTGTGCAAAACCTTCTGATTAGATATTGGAAGAGAATCTCCTCCCACTAGTTTCTTGCTGTTAAATATTTACAAAGAGCTACAAGCACTTCTACAATTTTTGTTATGATTTACATTTGGAATACTGCAGACATCAAAAAAGGGGGGGAAAAGACATTTTCTTATCTATCCCCAATACATTAGAAAAGTTCATGCCCTGCTCTCAGCATTTTCCAACACAGCTGTAGAGTAGTTTAAAGCCTATTTTTTAAATAAGCGATGCTCAATTTGTCTTTGATGATCCGCATGATTCAGGTGAGATGGGAGCACGGTCGGGCTCTTATTTGCATAAAAATTAATCACAGAAAAATGTAAATTGATAAAATTTTGTCTTGCTTTTCCCCTCTATCTGAGAACCCATGGATGGCTCCCAGAAGCAATCATCTCAGTATGGGGTTGCATTGGATGCTGTACAAATGATCACATTTGTGTTGAATACTCACTCATTTAAATGTCAGTACTGATGGGGCGGTAGGAGGGAAAAAAAGAGTGGGAAAAATGCACAGCAGCTGAAGACTATCAAATCCATGGGTACTTTTTAGAGATATATGATCTAATGTGGAAAAATTGTGGATTAATTATCCTTTTTTCAAAATGGTAATTGTTTTAGTGTTACAACAGAAAAAAATGGCAATTTATTTGGAATCAAACAAAAATCAGTAATGTTAAATACATCATTACATCATTGTGTTTATGAGAAGGCTGCAATTAATTCCAAAGTCTCCTATTCTATATCAGATGAAACAAAGAATGCCTCTTGCTTTTCAAGCAGCATATTTCTTACACCAATATATATTACCAAAGAAACTACATTTTGTAAAATTTTGTATTACCTGGGTTTGATATAAAACAATTTGCAGTTTAAAATGTTACATGATGCCAAAGAACTAAATATACATTTTAAAGGTATTAAACAATAAATACTACAACAATGAATATTATAGCATTATTACATTTTGGTAAAGTATATCAGTATGTATCATATTGTCCATTTTGCATGAACACTACCAGGGCAAATGTCAATTAATAAATGATAATTCTGATTTTCAGTTTCTCTAAACTGAGGCAGACTAGCAAAACAAGGACCAGGAGTAAAGAGTTAAGACAACTTTGTGGCTGATAAAATTTGAATTGTATTAACAATGATTTAATTTATCCTTTATACACTATAAAGATTGTGACAAAAGCTAAATATTTTGCAAAAGTTTATTTGCAATGAATATTTTTGTGGTTGTTTCAGCAAGAAAAGTGAGATACTTAAAAAAAAGAAATTGTCATCATTTTCTCATACTAAAAATTGCAATGTTTTGTTGTCAAAATGCTAAAATGATATACAGCAAGATTTATATATATATATATTTTCTGTGTGTGCATAATTATATATTTATACACACACAAACATATCTTATACAAAGTTCTAAGACATTCTAGGTGTAGCCTTTCTGATTAGTTGGCTTGCTTGGAAAGAATGCTAAAGTTGAAAATGGCCTAATTTAGATAGTTTTTCCAGGAAAATGGCTGATCGGCATGACAAATGTATAGATTACCGAAGATGAGTTTGATGGAAATATGCAAAATCTATTACATAGACAGGTATTCTTACAGTTTTTATCTGTAAGAAAATAAATAAGGAGATTCTTTGAGAATCCTGGTTTATGGCTAAAGCTGTCAGTAATAGATAGATAACTGTATAGATATTAAACAGCCTAAGGTCTTATAGGTAATAAGATGAAAAGCCAATTCCAAAGTAAGTGATTGAAAAACAGAAAAATTGGTCAAATTCACTCCTCGGGTCAAGGGATTTTATAACCCAAAAGATCCAGAGAAGAGATTTCCAAGGAGTCAAGACCCATTAGAGTTCACATTAGGTTGGACAGGAGCATGACATCACTGATTTTTTCCCCAGCATTTGAGAGCTACAAATTAAGTACTTCAGTACTTAAGATTTCATGGAAGTTCTTGACTCTGTAAAGAGTCTATTTCAAGAGGTATTATATCTCATAGCCTGCATTTTCAAACATTTCTTTTACTGTTCTTAAGTATTGGAGGTTGCTCAGCCAATTCACATAAATTAGCTGCTGAGTTCTCAGACTCAGGCATGGGATGGAAATAGTTGCTCCTGGTAGAAGACCTGTGTAACATCTAGACTGGTGGAATGTGCCTCCCTTGGTCTTCTCAGTTGTATTTGATGCTATTGAGCACAGTATCTTTTCAAATATCTACAAGGGATAGTGATGAGATCTATTTTTTAAAATTAAAAATAAAACACAGATAGCTGGCTTTCCTCCTACCTGAGTAGACAATGTCAGTCAGTGTGTATGAAGAGAAAGTGGTTGAGTCTTTGTGTCCTTTAAGGTGGATTCTTGCATAGTTCAGTGTTTTCTAGTATGGTTTTTTAAGATCTATATGGAATTGCAGAAACAGCTTAATTGCTAACGATATTCTGTGATATATCACAGCATCCAAAAGGGGGATGCTATGGAACTCTTAATCCAATATTTAAAATTCTAAGTGTTGGGTAGTTCAAAATCAACTCAAATGAAATCTGTAAGATGAGATTGCTGTTTGTAAGTATCATGTGTCACTCCAATCCCTAAAATGGCTCTAAGAGATCCCAGAGATGGATCTCTCTGCAATTTAGGGGATGCACTTGGACCTGAGACCACTGTTCAAAGAGGTAGAAGCCAAGCCTAGGAGGCATGGGCAACTTTGGCTGCTGTGCCAGCATAAATCTTTCTGGATCAGGTGGCTCTTTGAACATTTCCTCACCCATTCATCACTTTATTGCAAAACTACAATTCTCATGCTTTCCATGAGACTTCTTCTGAAGCTGGTAGCTCAGGCTGTTAAATGCCTGCTCTTAAGATCCAGATGCCTACAATTATTGTAGGCTCGAATCCCACCAGGCTCAAGGTTGACTCAGCCTTCCATCCTCTCCGGGTAGGTAAATTGAGGACCCAAGATTGTTGGGGGCAATTAGCTGACCTTGTAAAAATGCCGCTTAGTAATAAGCAGGCATATACAATGGAATGAAGGCTATTGCTGAGCACATTGGGTTGTGCTCCAAAAATTGTAAGCCCCTGAGTCTTGGAGAAGGGCGCATATAAATGTAATTAAAAAAAAAAAAAAAAAGATCACTCAGAAACTACAATTGGTTCAAAATTTAGTAGGTAAACTGCCGATAGATTTATAAGTTTGGCACTTATGTGGAAGTTGTTGCACTTTATGCTTTCATTGCAAAAACTGCTGCTCTGGGTTTTGCCATGAGTTTAAAGATATAGTATATGGACATGGGCATGAAGTGATGATGTAATATACTTATTCACATGTTGTCAGTTCACATGATGAAATGCCTTTGCCTCTTAGGTAAGGTTAGACCTCAGTAAAGAAGTTATCCACAGCACCACATGGCCTAGATTCCTCTCTGTCTGGTGCTTTGAAGCTACTGTATCTACCTAGAAATATTTTCTCGATATATTCCTATCCCCCCACCCTGATAGCTATGAAAACAATCCACAAGCCCAAATAGCTGCTGTCTTTTGGCACTTCTGATACATTTTAGATGTTCAAGCAATTGTTTGTACAACTGAACTAGGCTTTGAACATCCAGTTCAAAGTACCAAAAAGGCCTTGTTGTAGAATGAATAGAAATCTGAAAATTATAGCTATCTAATGCTGTTCATCCAATGGTCATTGATAGACAATGCTCTGTCCAAACTTAAGTAAATTTATTAATTTTCCTTGAATAATTATCATTACTCAATATTCTTTTAAAACTTATTTATATAATTATAAATACATTTGTTTTGGTTATTATACCCCAAACTGTCACTGGTATTCTTGTACTAAGCATTGTTTTAGTAAATTGAAATATGGTTATTCTTATAACCACTAAGTCTTTTATCATGCTTTGTGTTAGTATCTTATTCCTTAAAGTCTTCAATTACTCCCTATTTATATAATATTTTATCTTAGGACATACACACACAAAAACTGAACTACTAGATTAATTACTACAATTAGCTGTAATAATTCAGAATTTGTTATATTTCCTCCAATGATTTTACAAAATGGCAATAGTTCTCATAGAAACCATTAATACTTCAGGCTAATTACTTTTTCAGTCTTCACTGGCATTAAGTGATATTCTGAACATGTATTATTTATTTATTTATTTTATTTTTATGTTCACTTTTCAAATTAAAGGCTTCATCTTAAAAATGTAGTATATCATATTTATTGTTACAGTAATGTAGCATTCTGGATACTTTAAATAAAAATTATGTTTCCAATACTAGGAAGTTTGATCTTCCTCCATGCCAAAAAGTTAAGATTTAAATTAAGAATATTCAGACTATAGACTGGTATGTGATTTGACATATAAGACATAAAACAGCTTTTGTGAAAATACTTTTCACTCATATATTACAGATATAGGGAAATACTGCAAAGGAATTACATTAATATACTGTACATAGTGAAACAGCTATTAATTTTAAGTCCAATACTGGACTTAGTTACATGGTTAGTTTGCTATTATGAAATGCATTCCTATAACAGTGTTAGCCAGTGGGGCCTTAGAATGTTTTTGCCCCAGATAATGCTGCCAGTGATATCACTGTTGGCATGATAAGTGCACCTGTCTCTCTTTGGATGGTTGCTTGTATCTTCACTTGGTTGTAGAACTGTATAATTTTGATCTGGAGCTAGACTTCAGTATAATTCTAAATAAAATAGATCAAATGAAGAAATTATGTGGTTGGACTGAAGCTCCAGAGAGAGCTGGATATTTTTTTAGTCAGATTCCAGGACAAGATATAATACTGAGACAGCACTGATTACACTAGTTGATGATCTCTTCTAAAATTGGGATTTGGCTGATATAGCTCTCTTGATCCTAGTTGGCTTCTCAAGATTTTTGATACCATTAATAGATGGGAAGGGAAAATACATGAGTTTTGCAAGATTCTGTTACTATAATAAACTTTATTCTAGTCTTTCTGTATAATCAGGTTCCAAAGCTGGTATATGTTGTAGGATTTATAGCTATAACTGGTTCAGAATGTGCTGTGCTAGCAATTATGGGCGTACTCTGCAATATCTCTGCTCCACCAGCTGCATTGTTCATCAGTGGATTTCTAAGTGAAATTCAAGGTCCTGGTTTTTATTTTATTTTATTTATTTATATTATGATGGGATTTATATGCTGCCCTATCTCCCGAAGGACTCAGGGCGGCTCACAACTATAAAAAAGACATAGAGTACAAAATTAAAATTATTAAAAAAATATTAAATAACAATCCCAACAATAATTTAAAACCCACAACAAGGAATAAAACCAATAAAAGCCAATAAACGCCCCCCCCCTCAGTCCAGGTCGGCCTGCTGGAAGAGCCAAGTCTTCAGGTTGTGACGGAAGGATCGAAGGTCAGGGGCCATCCACAGCTCCACGGGCAGCTGGTTCCACAGGGTGGGCGCCCCCACAGAGAATGCGCTCCTCCTGGGGGGCTGCCAGCTGACACTGTCTGGCTGACGGCATCCCAAGGAGGCCCTGTCTGTGGGAGCACACCGGGCGCTGGGAAGTCACTGCCAGCAGCAGATGGTCCCGCAGATACCCCGGCCCTAAGCCATGTAGAGCTTTATAGGCAATTACCAGCACCTTGAATCTCACCTGGAGGGCAACCAGTAACCAATGCAGCTCACGCAGGAGGGGTGTAATATGGGAGTATCGGGATACTCCCATCACAACCCGCACAGCCGCATTCTGCACCAGCTGAAGCCTCCGAGTGGTCCTCAAGGGCAGCCCCATGTAGAGAGCATTGCAGTAGTCCACACGGGAGGTAACGAGTGCATGAGTAACTGTACATAAGGCATCTCGGTCCAGATAGGGGCACTGCTGGTGCACCAGGCAAACCTGAGCAAACGCCCCCCTGGCCACGGCTCCCACCTGCTCCTCTAAACTGAGCCGTGCATCCAGGAGGACACCCAAGCTGCGCACCCTCTCTGCGGGGGTAACACCTCTCCCTCCACAACCAAAGGTGGAACATCCTGGACAGTCCAAGATGCCGGTACGTACAGCCACTCGGTCTTGGCCGGGTTGAGTCGAAGCCTGTTCCTCCCCATCCAGACCCATACCGCTTGCAGGCATCGGGACATCACGTCAGGGGCATCACTGGGTTGGTCTGGGGTGGAGATAAAAAGCTGGGTATCATCAGCATACTGATGATACCTCACTCCCAAACCACAGATGATCTCACCCAGCGGTTTCATATAGATGTTAAACAAAAGGGGAGAGAAGATCGACCCCTGGGGCACCCCACAAGAGAGGGGCCTCGGGGTCAACTTCTGTCCCCCTGCCAACACCAACTGCGAGCAACCCGAGAAGTAGGAGGAGAACCACTGTAAAACACTGCCTCCCACTCCCAACCCCTTGAGGCGTTGCAGTAGGATACCATGGTCAATGGTATCGAAAGCTGCTGAGAGGTCTAAAAGGACCAGCATTGAGGAATAACCCCTATCCCAAGCCCACCAGAGATCATCCACCAGTGTGACCAATGCCGTCTCCGTGCTGTACCTGGGCCTGAAACCCAATTGGTTGTCATCTACAAAGCCCTATGTGCCTCAACTGTCTACTTATAGGGCCATCATGCTCCAATTTTCTGTCCCATCCTAAAAGATCTAACAAGGTGGGTATGATCCAGGTCCATTGATTTAACAGTGCCATATCATAGGAAACCACAGTCTTCCATACTCAGTTCTGTCCCTGATCTCTGCAATACCATTTCTGTAGAGCAGGGGTGTCAAACTGACAGCCTGTGGGATGGATGCATCATGCGCAGGCCACCCCAGCTCTGCGAATGGGAAAAATGTCATGAAACATCATGTGACGGCAATGTGATGTGGTGAGTTTGATACCCGTGCTGTAGAAATTTCTGATATTTTGTGATATTTAATTTTTTTTACTTCCTTGAATTTTTTATTTGATGGCCTATAAGTTCAATAATATAAAATAATACATCTTGTCAAGAACAAGTGACTTGAGTCAGTGTGTTGTATGGCTGGCAATAGTTCCACAGAATTTCATTTTGGCATTTACTCAACCCTTCTTGGAAATGCCAAGATTCCAAGCTAGTGTTCTTCTATGCTGGCAACCCCTTAAATAAGCTGGAGATGGGCATTACACTTAATTATGAGATTTACCAGACTGAAAATTTCATGAAGACTGTTGCTGTTAGGAAGGATGTTATGATCCATACAAGAGTTAATAAAAGGACTAAAAAAGTGTGACTCTTTCATCTCCTGATAGAAGATAGAAGCTCATCTCCATTCTCTTTACTTGCCAGCCCTCCATGGATTCTGCTATATAGTAGACAGTCAATGGTGACCAAAGAAGACTAAGATATGGCAAGAAATGCTGTTGTAATAATACTATACTTGTAGGGACACCATATTGTTTCTCTTTCTGGAACTGTACTTAAGGACAAGAAGCAATGGGTAGAAACTAATGAAGGAGAGAAGCAACTTAGAACTAAGGAGAAATTTCCTGACAGTTATAACAATTAATCAGTGGAACAACTTGCCTCCAGAAGTTGTGAATGCTCCAACACTGGAAGTTTTTAAAACGAGGTTGGATAACCATTTGTCTGAAGTTGTGTAGGGTTTCCTGCCTAGGCAGGGGGTTGGACTAGAAGACCTCCAAGGTCCCTTCTAACTCTGTTATTCTATATTATATGTTCTAAGTCCACAAATCTTTTAATGATGTCTCTTCAATAGTTTATATAATTTTTTGCATCTTTGTGTGAATGCAGTAATTTTCTGGGATAGTTCCTAGTCTGCAACATGAAGATTGCATTCCTCTATCTGTTGGTGCATTGTAGGTTGGAGTATTTAATCTGGTAAAATTATTGGATCATTTATTATTCCTATGTGGGTTTTAAAAAAGAATAGCAGAAAAGTTCTGCTTTAATTTTCCTGCTACCCAGCTGTGATAGTGGCTAATTTTTGTGGAGCTCTGCAACATCCTTCAAAAGTTTGGTTTTATCATGCTTTGTAGTTCTAGTGAGGCAACATCATAACAACAAAAGCAAAATTTGTGTGTTCTATAGCCAGATACTGCTTTGATTGTTGAGTGCTGAAATCTTGGAATGAAAGTCTGTCAAAATATTATGGTTAGGCAAACCAAATGAAAGCTTATTCATTTTTTCATTAGGGACATCCCAAAATATCATGTTAAGGAATGGACCAGCTCTACTGAAATTCTTATATCTAGCTTTATAATGAATCTCATTTGTCTTGTACAATTGTTCACAGTGCCATAAAGCACTGAGCCCTGATACACTTCAACCCATTTGATCTGCAGTGCAAGCCCAAGGCACTGTAAAATCTAATTTAATCTCCAGTACTTCAGCTGATCTCACTTCCTAGAATCAGAGAGTAGCTGAAATGGAACAGGAGTGGAAACACAGCTCTTATAACTAGCAAACTAAACTAAACTACATTGTACACACACACACACACACACCTCCCACTTTTGTTCATCTCTTAGTGGAGAGTTTGGAAAACTTTGGGGTGGGGAAGCAACTATATTAGGAAAGTTTGCAAAAAAAAAAGGCATCTCTCTATCAAAAAATTGGGAATTGGACTTTTTTTATAGCCTGCTAGTGATGTTTTTTTTTACAGGTGTCATGCTATGGTCAGGCATGCAGTTTGCAGCATATTCAAGATATTCCCTACATGTGGTAGAATTCATTAACGATGAGAAAAAACATGCATTGTATACAGTGTGTGGTTTATTGCTGAGTAAATGTGCAAAGATGGGCGCTGTTAGTTTTTTCCCCAAGTTTATACAAAGTGGTAAAAATCTCAAGAAATACATCTTGGCTTCATCTGAAACCTTGGAGTACATTAAGTGAGCCTGCTTGACTACTGCTCAAACTGTAGTACTTCCCTTTGCTTTTTTCCATTGGACCTATTGTTCGGTCTGACTCAGATTTGGTTTCATGTGTAAATGGCAAGTCTGAACATACTTCCTACCGATAAAAATGAATGTACTTGGTCCTTTGGTTCACTCGGTCCTTTGGGTTTTTTTTTTTAAAGAAAGGGATTTAAATCATACCCATTGATTGTAGAGTTAGAAAGACTGTCATAATTGTTTTTAGCCTAGTATTGAACTTTGCACGTATTCTTGAAAAACAGAGATTTGATAGCTGTTGGGGACATTATAAAATCTACATTACATCTTTGAATGCCATAAAGGTAAAAGCAATTGTATTAGAAACTGCCTGCAATAAAAAGAAAATGAAATAAAGTAGGTAGGATTAAATGTAATGTTAAGCTTTGAAAATACATGGTTCTCAACTGAGCTTCCATGATCCGCTGTTTCCACCTAGTGGCTGCAAATGAGAAATATTGTAATTTAAAGCAGAGATATAGTATTGAAAGCTGAGGCAGCCCCCACCCCCATCCCCAATGAAATGCGGTAAGGGCAGAATGCATTTAGGCACTTATACAGTCATTATTTTGCTACCTATTAGTGCCAATGCAGTTCAGAGATTGTCAGCTTTTCATTTATAAAACACAGTTTTCAGAAGGCTTGAACTTGGTTATTAAAAATCATACTGTGGTTGAAACCTGGCAGCTTAATAGCACTTTCAGGGAAAACCATGTGGTGTACACTGCAGATTTTCATTACCAATAATGCACAAGACCTGGCAGAATCTTGACAGGCTTCACATATGCAACTGGATCCCAAACTGCTTCTTGCTCAAATGAATAGCAATCAAGCCTTTTCTCTCAAATAGGATTTGCAAATTTCTGAAAAAAGAAAAAATATATATTTAAAAGAAGATTAAACTAAAGTAGGCACTTTTTAGATTGATTGAATGCATCACGAGATATTGTTAGAATGCCTGTAGCTTATCTATCTCGTTACCCATTCATTGATGTCTATATTTTTAGAAAAAAAATTATTTAAAAAAAATCTTTTGGTATTATCAGATTCTAAAAGGAAATTATAGAGAACTGAACAGGAATCCAAGTGATGTGAATTAAGCTGATTTAAGATAATGTAATTGTAAGAGAATTGATTTCCAGTGCTCTAGATAAGAAATTAATTTCCTTGTTCTTGTTAAATGGGCAGTAAATAGAATGACTATTCCAGAATAGGAATATGTTAGTAGTTAAGAAACTAAATGCCATCTCTTTCTTGTATCAATAATTTATTTAAACAGTTTCCCTGTTTGCATTTAGTATCTTGCTGTGTATATTTTTTGTGCATATTTTGTCTATATTTTTGCATATGTTATGTATGATTGCATATAATTAAAAAGATAAAATATTCTATGTTATATTGCATTTCATTGTCATATAGGCCATATTCTTTTAAAAAAATATTTGAAGTTTTATATGCAATTAGTTCCTTTGTTATAAGATGCATATCATGCATGACTTCATATAGTTTGTCTATAGCTTATTTTCTTTACTAAGTTCAATTGACCTATACTACATTACACTGTATTATAACATATGCACAAGCCATTTAAACAATAAAATGTTGGAAAAGAACAATCCAAATATATAGAAAATGCTAAGAAGAGATACATGAAAATAACATTTATATAAGTTGAAATTAAATTCACAGAGCAGGAATAACGAACTGAAAGCCAGCAAGGGGGAAGAAGCAGGTGAACAGTGCACATATATGCATATGTACAATGTTTGAGAAGTTTTTTTAAAATAACTGTTTGCCAAAGGGGAGATAATGTAGCTTCCCAAGTTACTGCCAACCAGAAACATATTAGTTAAAAAAACAAGTGAACCTTCTCATAAGAAAATGGACCTTTCTCTTTCAGATGGGCAATTAAACATGAAGGAATAAATAAGCCTGGTCAATGGAAACAATCAAAAGTGGATAATCCTTTATGGAATAAGTTGACCTATATGTGGCCTGTACTTCCAAATGGAGAATTAAACCAGGTAATTTCTTGGGGGGAGTGGGGTAGACAAATAAACAAACGTGCATGTGCATGTGATCTCTACATATTTATCCAAGATATTTAAAATAAGTAGATACATATATAGACACTAACCCTAACCATATAGATAATGAGAAGATGTTTAAAAAGTATGAAATATAAATAAAGTAAATCATCATCATATGCAATGTAAAAAATTGTTCCATATGGTTAATATAAATTGCTGTCCATCAAAATACAACAATGTCCCTTCGTCTTTCATTATTTGTACTCACAAAAAGCAATCTAGATGACACCAATTCATATTTTATGACACAGAACTCAATTATTTCATTCACACAGAGGTGGTATTCAGCCAGTTCAGACCAGTTCTGGCGGACCAGTAGCGGAAATTATGATCAGTTCAAAGAATTGGCAAATACTATATATATAAATAACCTAATCCTGCGTAGCTTTTTCTCTGGTAATATCACACTACTAACTAGAGCATACAAAACATTTGCTAGACCAATACTTGAATACAGCTCATCAGTCTGGAACCCACATCACATATCTGATATTAATACAATTGAGAAAGTCCAGAAATATTTCACAAGCAGAGTTCTACACTCCTCTACTCGTTGCAGAATACCTTATGCCACCAGACTTGAAATTCTAGACCTAGACAACCTAGAACTACACTGCCTTCGGTCTGATCTAAGTATAGTACATAAAATTATATATTGCAATGTCCTACCTGTCAATGAATACTTCAGCTTCAACCATAACAATACAAGAGCACACAATAGATACAAACTCAAGGTAAACCGCCCAAACTTAATTGCAGGAAATAAGACTTCAGCAACAGAGTGGTCAATGTCTGGAATACGCTACCTGACTCTGTGGTTTCTTCCCCAAACCCCAAAAACTTTAACCTTGGACTGTCTGCTATTGACCTCACCCCTTTCCTAAGAGGTCTGTAGTGGGCGTGCATAAGCGCACCAACGTGCCTACCATTCCTGTCCTATTGTTTCTTTTTATTTTTCTTATATGTATCAATTTCATGTATTCATAGCTATGATTATACTTATACCTGTTATCTTATAATCGCTTGACAAAATTAATTAAATAAATAAATAAATAAATAAATAAATAAATAAATTAAAAAAAATGCCACCTCTGATTGGTCCCGACCACCCACCCCTGCCCCTTCCAGGAGTCCCCATGCACATTGGTTTGGCTCCCAGGTAAGTGCAGGGAGGCCTAACCTATAAGGCTAGGGCACCCAATCGATCTATTTGCTGCCTCCCAGCCTCCCAGCTGATTGGCATAGTTGGTTCTATTGCTGCCTCCTAGCCTCCCAGCTGGGTCTTCTTTTGACCTGCTGGGTCTTCTTTTGTTGCCCTGCATAGGAGAACGGAGCTGGAAAGCAGGTTAGTGGGGTGGGGAGGGAGTGGAGATTTTGCAGTATCCTTCCCCTGCCACGCCTACCAAGCCATGCCCACCAAGCCACGCCCACAGAACCAATAGTAAAAAAAAATGAGTGCCACCACTGCATTCATAGTTAAAGCTATACCTTCATTCCCTATGAATGTTTTCATCATTTCTACTCTACAATACTAGATTATGTTTATTCATATCTATTAAATTCTCCCCTATTGTCTTAATTTCACAGACATACATTTCTAATTTTTTTCATTAGTTAATTCTGGCTCTTTACCATTTAATCCTTTTACATTCCAAGTCAAAATCTTTCATATGTTATGATCCACACCAGAAGGGCCCATAGGTATTGACCCCTGTCAAAATCAACACTTTGTTCAATCAGACTTTGATATACTGTTTTACAGCAATGTATTGATTTGTCATTCTTTGTTATACCTATGCTACATGCAGGATTCCCTACTACTGTAACATTAAGAGAAACTTTGATCAATTTTGGCATATTTAGTCAGCATGTCATGCACAGAATTAAATTCCATTTTCCCAGATGCCCTGGATTTAGCTTTATCTCATTTATGAAGACAGTGTCATTCTCCTGATAAAGATGAGGAAGCAAGATTTGCCTCAGTGAAGTTCTTCCTGTTATAAAAGCCTCAGCTAGCAGTTCCAATATCCAGAAAAGGGTTTCCCCTATATATACAACACAACATGGCAGCTTCACTTTGTTGTCGGAAAGGGGCATATTGCCTCACCTGAAACATTACTGAAGCAAAGCATTCCTTCAAAGCTTTTCATAAACCTAGTAACTTCTGTTGATTAGTTTTGGGAAGCAAAAGATTTTATATGTCTGAAGTTGTTGTTTAATGCTTTTGGTTTTCTTTTCTCTAATCATTCAAGCACTGAGGATATAGGATTCAGTAGTTTCATCTGTTGCTTTCAAATGTACATGTGAGGAACCACGATAACATTTTGCCTCACAGTGTCTCTCCTAGGCAGATAGCAATCTATGCAACTGTTCAACTGTCTGTGAATTTTAAAATAACTATGAAACGTTTGAACTTTTAATTATTCATGACTGAGTCCTATCTGCAGAAGATTTGTTGTACTGTATTTGCTGGCATTGTTACTTTTTGCTATTTTTGGCCCTCTCAACCCATATTCTAATTCCGTGTGTGGAGCTCTTTGTCTCCAAGAAGATGAATTATTAACATTGTTGTAATACATGGCCTTACAATATCTCAATATTTATTTTTGTGTTGAAAGGCTTTTGACTGGCCCATTGAAGGTCTGCTGATACCAAACAGCCCTCCACTAAAGAAGCCTGCTGGTAGGAAGCCAGAGATCAACATGCCTTTGAGACTGAAGGTTTTGAGAAATGGCGAGCCAGACAAAAACAAGGCCCTCTCTGTTCTTGGACTTGATTCTGCATTTGTGATAAGAAAACAGTAAGAACATAGTGTTTCTTTATTTCATATACAGTACATGTAAATGCCCTTATGTGTACAAATTAAAATCATTGTTATATGAACTTAGCGAGTAACTATACCTTCTCATTTACCTTCTTTTTTTAAAAAAAAGTAAAATCTCTGAAATATTTTTCAAAAAACCTATTTTGTTTTGCAACAATGAGGAGGATTAAATTAAACAATTAGCTATCCATCTTGATCAGAATATAATATAATAATTTATATGCAATGCTGTTACTGTTTAAGGCAAGTTATGGAAACTTTGTGCCCACATATATTTATATCTCTATTTTAAGAGACTGGTTTAGAAATGCACAGTAATTCTTTCCCCAATGGCCAAAGAAGCTGTGGTGGTGCAGTGGTACAGTACTGCATGCTATTTCTGCTGACTGCCGGCTGCCAACAGTTTGGCAGTTCAATTATTATCAGTTCAAGGTTGACTCAGCCTTCCATCCTTCTGAGGTCGGCAAAAGGAAGACCCAGATTGTTGGGAGCAATATGCTGACTCTATAAACCACTTAGAGAGGGCTGTAAAGCACTGTTAAGCAGTATATAAGTGCTATTGCTACTGCTATGTCCGTAGAGATATGTTGAATAATATTGAATAGAATTTTGTTCATTCTGATTCATCTTGTCCATCATTCCTTTAATTCAATAAAGGAGAATATTGTAGCTTAGGGTTGACATGCAGGGTCCTTGATGTTCTCTGAGCTTGGTTGTTTTCTTGCAGATGTCTCCTTAGCCAGACTAGGTAATCATCATCAGTGCTTTAATTCAGCAAGAGAAATCTCTGCGTAAAACTAGGATCTAACATGTTTCCAGAGTTTGCTATTACTGCTTATATTGTATCAGTCAGAGGCTAACGTATTAAATGTATATATATTATAATTTTATTTTTCCTAATCTATAGAGCAGTGGTAGCTAACCTTTTTGGGCTCCTGTGCCAAAAATTATGTGCATGCTTGCATGCTCACGCTTGCGTGCCAGCACCTAGAAGGCAATGCATGCCCCCCACGCCCCTACACATGTGTGCACAATCCCCACCCACCCCTTTACCTTCACTGTGCCTCACAGCTGATTTTCGGTGGGTTTGAGGCCTTTTTCAACCTCCCAAAGGCTTGAGGAAGGCTTCTGCAGGCTTCTGCAGGCTTTGCAGCCTGAAAACTAGCCCCCTTTTGTCACTTCCAGTATTTTTGGGAAAATAGGAAGTGACAAAATGGGGCAAGTTTTCGGCCTGCAAAGCCTGCAGAAGCCTGCAAAAGCCTTTCTCAAGCCTTTGGGAGGCCAAAAAAGGCCTCAAACCTGCCGAAAATCAGCTGTGAAGCACGCATATGTGCAGTGAGGTAAGTTTGCCTGCAGTTTGCCATCACAGCTATAGAGGCTCATGGCAGTGTATGTAGTGTTCCCACTTCCTAATTTCCCTCCAGAAACAATCCTGTTAAGTAGATTGGACTGAGAAGCAGTGACTGATACAAAGGCACCTAGGGAGCTTCTCTAGCTGAAGGTGGATTTGAACCTGGATCTCCCTGGGACAATTTAAGTACTATACCTGATGGATTGTTCTAGGGCTTGCTAGCTGAATAGGAATATATAGCCCCATCCATAATATTTGAACATGGGCATGATCTTAACATGGTCATAACAAGCAGTGGACATAGGACACCTAAGAAGTCTGCATAGTAAAACAAGAAAATGTAAAAGTAGGAATAAAAAGGGGCTGAGTCAGAGGTGGTATTCAGCAGGTTCTGACCAGTTCTGGAGAACCGGTAGCAGAAATTTTGAGTAGTTCAGAGAGCCGGCAAATACCACCTCTGACTGGAGAATTTACAGTATCCTTCCCCTGCCACGCCCACCAAGCCACGTCCACAGAATCGGTAGTAAAAAAATTTGAATCCCACCGCTGGGCTGAGTGAATGTGGACTAGATATCAAAAGGAGAGACTGGCATGGAAGAAATATATTGAGTTATCTTGCTATATAGAGAAAATAAATGAAGATAGCACTAAAAAACAAATATAGATGAAATGAATTAATGAGTCAAGAAGAAACAAACACTGAAAAGGTTGGGGTTAAATGCTATCCCTGAAATTCTAACTAAACGTTTTTAAAGAATAAAAATCAATATATGTACTGCAGGCAAGAATGGTTTGCAAAAAAAAAAGTGGTATTGTTGTAAACTAGTTCTAGCTATGTTTCCCTTCTCTTATTTTATGACTTAAATTTATTTAGGTTACAATTTCATCCTTATTTTAGTAATTTCAGCTACACTACAAGTTAAATACTATAAACTATAGTTATATAGCTATAGGGAACAAACCTTTATGTTTTCTGAAACAAAACGATAACAAATATATAGTGCTCAATAGTGGCCTCCAGCAGTGAAGCACAAATGCTTATTTCTCTGTGCTTAATTTTATAGCATTTATTTCAGTTCCATTCCTCAACATTATCACTATAATTCCGGTAAAAAATCTTATCATTTTTAGAACTTCATCATTTCATCGCTTGAATTTTTATTCCATCTATTCTGCTAAAGTCATCTCTTGAAAAATAAAAAAATAGTTTAAAGCAGCATAATAATAGATTAATTAATGCTCATTTTGAGTCTTTTAAACTTAACCATGTCTTGTTGTCTTTTCAACTATCTTTTTCCTATATACACATTATTGCTATTTTGTTCTTATAGCTACCAACTACCTAGAGTTTGTGAATAGGTGACATACAAATGTATAAATAAATATCTTTTTTTCATCCTCATGTTTAACCACAATCATTCTCTTACACGCATTTTTCTCATCTACTGTTCCTTTGACTTCATTATTCTACCATGGAACTTCTTTCATATCCTCTGCTTACTTTTCACTTTTTCCATTCTGTTTATCTTCTACTCATTATGTTGGGTGATTAATCAATTCCCTAATTCTTTTTCTAGCTGGGACTCATATTTTCTCTTTCTTTAGTCATTCTATTGGAAAATGGTTCTGGGTTTGTTAGTTTGTACCCAACACAGTCCCAATTAATACCAACATCCTGTGTCAGCATTCCAGAAAAACCAAACTCCAGTCAAAAACTCTGAGACGGGCATTTTCTCAAAGTTCTATTTTATTAGAGTTGTCATACTGGCACATCTGAGAAAACCTGAATCTGAGAGTTCCAGGTTTTGCTTCAATAATTAAAAATACAAAATCCATCCCCTGCACCCATCACTCCATCACATGGCCCAATCGCCACCTGTTCCAACTTGAGACATCTCTTCAACCACTCCTCAACCAGGTGCAGGAATAACATGACCTTGACTGTAGAGAAAAATACTATTATGTCTACCCACTTACGCTCCATGAAGTTTCCCGTCCCAATTTCCCAAGCACAAGAATGTGGCAGCCTGGAAGCTTCTGGTGCTATTATAGTTTCCAAAGCTGACATCCTGATCAGATCAAGCACACACACCATTCATTTCAACTAACTAATATAGCCTAATGTTGATTATTAAATATTAGCAAACTTTTGTAAGAAAAATAAACTGACAGAAAACAGGTCAAAAGGCAAGCAAAAGCAGGGAAAGAAAGCAAATTTACAGAACTTTCCAGAGCTACTGGAAACAATACAGTGGGTACAGTCCCAAGGGAATGGCATTTAAGAGGTGGTGCAGTGATTAGAATGTAGCACTGCAGGCTACTTCTGCTGACTGCTAGCTGCCTGCAGTTTGGCAGTTTGAATCTCACCGGGCTCAAGGTTGACTCAGCCTTCCATCCTTACGAGGGCGGTAAAAATGTGGACCCAGATTGTTGGAGGCAATATGCTGATACTGTAAACCACTTAGAGAGGGCTGTAAAGCACTGGGTAGCAGTATATAAGTCTAAGTGCTATTGCTATTTAATCATGCTAATCTTCATTCTTCTACAAAGAACAGTAAAAGTGAAAAGTACGTTATCAGGTGTTCTCCAGTTTGATGGAGATGAGGTAGCTAACCATTTTACTTTCACTTTTGTTTCTTTCAATTTCTTTTTCCATTGATCGTTTTTTCCCAAAGTGCACCCTTGACAGTGTAAAATACTGGACTATCTCACATTTAGAACTGCTCATGTCCTCTGTATCCTTTAGCACTTACTTGATTTTCATCATAAAAATCAACTCAATCATACCCTTGGATGTATATAATTTCCTTTGCTGTATGTAAATATTAATAGACTTATGTTTAAGCTACAGTATGTATTTGAAACAGACTTTTGTATGTGGATATTCACCAATCACCATTTTTGCTTGAGTCTCAAAATGGCTGAATTGTTTCTAGTGAAAAAAGTCATTTTTTTCTTATGAGCACATACACACACATATACACTAAAAAAACACCCTTCCTTTTTACTGTTTTTCTATAAACAATAAAGTGATTATAATTATTACAGAACTTTTCCTGTTAAAAAATATTTGTACTAACATCTACTGTATACAGTGGCCTTAGCTCAACAAACTTTGCAAAATTTATCTATGTACATGTCTGGAGATTTTTTCAATTTGTTCACTATCCTCTTCCTCGACTCATAAAGATTCTCCTTATTATGATTTTAATATACTTACTAATTATTCACCTCTCAGCTTGCTTTAGCCTAGAGAGGAAAACATAGCAGAGTAAAATAATTCCTTCCTGAGCCTTTTGGAATTCCTGTTGATTATATTAATTATGTTGAAGACTATGTCTCTGTTTTTCCAAAAATGGCAATTAGAAGATTTTAATTAAAACCTGAACAGTTAAAAATACTTTTCTTAATAATTGTTTAAAAATTGATCAGTAATAATTATTTTGTATTTATATAAGCATACAGTATATAGATGAGATTATATAAAAAGAAACAGCTTTCCATTATAGTTTACTTTTAGAACTAAATAGTAATAAAAGAACAATAAGATCTTTAATGATAAGATATTTAAAATGAAACACTTTAAACTTTAACTGCAGTAGTAATGTATTGAAATCTCTGATATATAACTTAGCTGACCTAGTTCAAGAATATCATACTGTAGTGCTTATTTCACACTTTTTCGACCCAATGGCTGCACATTTTTCTTTTCTTTTATTAAAATAGGAATGAAGGATACTGGGGATAAAATGTTCAAGCCTTCTAGAAATATTCGGGAATTATATTTCTAAAAGTTGATCTAGACAAAGAACTTAAAATCATTTTGTTTGCCTTTTTGCTCAATAATATCTGTAATCCTTTATTGAACCCATTTCTGTATGAAATCTTTAATTTCTAGTGGGACAGAATACTGTATAAGTTCATACATATAATATACTTTTATATTGTCTAATATTGCTTTTACATCTTTACTTTATAATAGAGAACTGTGAATATTCATATATCAGTGAAAAGCTTTGATGTAAAGAATAAGTTAAATACCTCATTTCTCACATTGTTAGCAAAGATGTCACCTTTTAACCTTTCTTTTAAGCTTTTTAGAACATCTGATGCTTTTTTATAATAGTTTAATATTACTTTTTCAGATTGATTAAATACACTTCATACATCACTGAACAATGAGTAGCATTCAGATAGGCTGTCCGCTGAGCTGCCTGCAAAAGTGATACAGTTAAAAAAATAATCTTCAAAGTAAAGTCAAGCCTGAAATTGAAATCTTTGACGCATACATCTCATAATTAGTTCTCTCCCTGCCAGATCTAAAATGTGAATATGCTGTTCTTAAATTTATTCAGATCTTTTTACATAGAAATTTAATGAATGGTATAAGCTTTTAAAGTTTTCTTCAGTAGATCTGAGGCAAGATCTAAAGTTTTCCAAACTACCTTTTATAACATTTTTGAATTTCCATGTTTGGTCATCTAAAACCCACCCACCCCTACCCACCCCATGACTGATGAAATGAAGAAAACCATTCCTGCAGCTGGCTTTAATAGTTACATAGCTACATACATGAAACTATTGTGAAGCTACAATGAGACTTTTTCCCTACTGTTACTATAGCCGCAGCTAAGAAGCTGTTAATATTGCTATTACTTCTCTGCTCTTGGTTAATTTGATTTTGAGTTTGAAGAGAATTGTGATAGAAAAATGTTCTTCTGCCTTATTCACAACATTCCAATAAGTTTCTTTTAAATGTAAAAAGTTTCCCATCTCTTTGATGGATGTAAATGTCATAAGTATGGGATATCATTTATGTATACATTTGATTTATTTAGTGTGCGTGCAGAATCTGGGATTCAAACAGCTGCTTAGGCAATTAAAGCTCTTGACCAATGCAGTTGATGTGTTTATCATTTTTCCAGCTGATTTCTGCACCATTTCACAAAGCCCTTTTGGATGATTTACAATATGGAGAACTGTTTGGTGAGAGCCACAAGTTCAAATTCCTCTTCAGCAGGAGGAAGGAGGAGTCTAATTCCTTGGATTCCAGTTGATAATATAGATTAGTATTTTTCAATATTGGCAACTTTAGAATGTGTGGATGTCACCTTCCAGAACTAGTCCCCAGCAAGTCTTGCTGGCTGGGGCATTCTGAGAATTCTAGTCCACACAAGTTGTTAAGGCTAAGAAACAGATATAGATACAAGTAATGAGTCTATATGGTACATGTTTCTGAGAGCATTTGATTAAAATTAGGCTAATGAAGTTTCAATAATGAAGTGAGTGCACAAAAGGGAAGGAATTGTATGATGCCATTCTTCAAATGGTCTGTTTGAAAGCATGTTTAGTAGACTGTGACAGTAATTGATGATCTATTTTCTCTTCTATTTAACATAAAAAATACTCTTGTTGATAGTGGTAAAAACAGCAATAACAGACTTCTTCTTAATAGCTTTCAGCCAAGTTACCAAATTTTTACCTGAGGATGCAATTTCTGAAATACTTTTGGATGGGGAAACTTGATTGGTTGCTTTTAGAAAAAGCTCAGTTGCTGCATCAGCTATTACACCTTAATGTCTTGTTATCAGGACTATATTTCCCCACTTATAAAGAATGTGATTGAAAGCCATTGCTATAGTAATTTAGTTATATAAGACAATTGAAAAGACTTCCCAACCCAATTCATCCTTATGAATCAATTTGTTTTAATCTAAAACAGTGCTTAGACTATATTTTTCAGGTTTTCAGATATTCCTAGAGGCACCATTCATTGGAATGTATAAGTGCCTGATATTTTGTTGTTTGAATTTCTATTAATTTCAGATGCTGCTTGTGCAGCTCCCATGGGTGAAAGTGAATGGAGCTCATATTGCAATGTCAATTCTTTTTCTAATATAAAAAAGTATCAGTCTCAGGTAATTCCAGTGATGCTAACAACATGACCTGCACTAGAATCAAGAATGAAAAGTGATCTTTCTCTAGGCTGTAAAATTGTTTAATTGTATAATTTTGTTTTTATATTTTTATATATTTATACATTTTAAAAGTTATTTGGATCTCCTGTTTATATAAGATACATTGATTTACTTTAGAAATGTTGACACAGAAAAAAACCAGAAGCCAAAGGGACATTTTCAGAAAATGTACACTGATACAAATTCAGAAAAGGAATCACATAACACAGTATTTCAGCAGTTTCTTGAAAGGTAAATATGTCTATATTAAAATCTGTTGTTTTCCATTTGATTGTGACATGTATGGTTTTTAGTGGCCTGGCATGGCTGTTGTTCTGTTGGTGTAAGTCAGTAAATGGAATGAGAAAAGGGGAGAAGTAGCTCAATTCTGGTCTTGAAAGGCAGCTGTGTTGTCACAAAGAGTGATGAGCTGACTTGACTGCTAGGCAGGCCATGTTGGGGGAAGGTGTAGAGATTGCAGTCCCATTGGCCCAGCCTGGCATATACTATAGGTGTTGAGGGTCTAAAGTCCAGAGAAGACATCCTCAGTTGCTGTGTATCTGACCTAAAATTGGAAAAAGAGAAGCAGAGGAGAAAAAGTCTGTACATGGTAAACAGGGTAGATGGAGAGAGAAATTAAGCACGAAGAGCAATTGTTGATTCCTGATCTGGAAGGAGAAGCAAGGTCTTTGAGTGGCTTCTCTGGAAAAAGGGAAGTGAAGACCCAGAGGAACAAAGTTCCACCCAAATGGTAAGGATGAACCTGGAGGGCTGCAGTAGCATATTTACATAAGACCCAAAATGGGAAGGAGGAGATTGTCAGACATTGGCAAAGCCATGGTCTCTGAGAAAAGACTGGGCAAAAGACCCTAAGAGACGTCCTTCCCTAAGTAGAAAAGTACTAGGTGTTTGGTTGAGCAGATCAAGAAGCAAGTCAATCTGTGGTAAATACACTACAGTATAACTCCAATCCATTCCTTTCTTTTCACTCTCTTTCTTCTTTATAAGCCCCCCAAAAGGGGAAGGAAGCAGGATTTCTAGAAGGAGATATTTCTAGGAGGGAGACTTAGGAAGAAATATAACACCAGGATTGTGTTGTACATTCCTGTTGTAAATAGTTTCACTGTAAATAGTAAAAAGCATAAAAACGTCCACTGTCTTGTTTTCTGTCTGTTGTCATCCTTGCGAAGCAAAATTCACCTCCAGTTCAAAAAGAATCCTGTGACATTGTGACATTGATATACACCATTAATATATTAGAACAATGAGGGACCATTACAATTATTTAATTTCATTTACTGAATAGGTTATCTAAGTTTTTAACTTCGTTGCTTGTCATTTATTCAATCCGATCAGCTTTCATTGCAAATTTAGAGAGCTGAAAGTTGGTCAGTGAACCTTGAAATATAAGCTAAGGTTGTCCCAAAAGTGCTTTTTCAAGAGGCAGCAGGACTTTCTTTGTTTTTCGTTAAAGACGTTTGATTCTCATCCAAGGAGCTTCTTCACTTGGATGAGAAGTGAAACGTGAATGTTTAATAGTGTTTTACTTGATTTATGTTTATTTGTATTTTAATGTTGTGAGCCGCCCTGAATCCTCAGGGAGAACGGCGGCATATAAGTCCCATAAAATCAAATTCAAAAATAACCTGGATGACTGAGAATCTACATGGACATAAACCTAGGTCATTTCTACACATAGCCATTGTTTTACTGTTCTCTCCAACTGACCAAAATAAAAATGCTAAAAAAAACCTCTGAAAACAAAACATTCAATCAATGACCCATATTCTTGTTCATATTTATATAGTTTATATTTATATTTAGGTCTTGGTGTATTCGGGTCTTGTCCCGTGTAGGATTGAGAATACCTTGGCAACGTTTCGACAAAATCTCATCCGTCATCTTCAGGCTGGTGTCTTCGTCAAAACGTTGCCAAGGTATTCTCAATCCTACACGGGACAAGACCCGAATACACCAAGACCTACATACCTTTACCCGTGAAAATCTACGAAAACATATATTTATATTTATTTATATATAGTGCAATATTTAATTGCACAGTCTGAGTTAGTTACATATCCTTACTTAGGAATTTTCTGAAATATCCCAGCAATTGCAGTAAGTGGGACCTACAAAGCCATTATAAAGACATTATACTGCATTTTTTTTAAAAATGTGTAAAAGCATGGAAGGTAAACCCTTAAAGAGAGAAAGGGGAGTCTGGCCTAAGTCCTGGGAAATGAGATAAGGTGAGGCAGAAGTTCCTACCAATAGGAACTGGCACTCTCACTCTGCTTGAGGGTGATTGTAATTTCCCATCATCTTCAAATACAGTTCCAAAGAAATGAATCAGTTTAGCTGTAAACAAAGGTGATCATGTGGGATTACTCAAGTAATTTGGGCATATCCTATGTGTATTCATAGTCCTCCTAAGCTTTTACGCCATCCATTAAGATATTATGCAAATGCTACCTATTTTTACCTCTGCTTGCTAGAGGTGCCAAGAATGGCAAATTCTTATTAATTGACAAGCCACAGTAAGATGTCTGCACAAATACAGAATCGAAAAATAGGCCTGTATTAAAATGCCGCTGTTAAATATGGCAATGCAGCTTTAAAAGCAAGAGTTACATAGCAAATATCAACATCTGCAGTGTTTTATTCACAAATAAATGGTACCATTTGGTGGAAGAGCAAATGCTCTTTGAAACTGTGTTTCTCATTCTGCAAGCATTATACAGTTGAGGGATTACTGGTCTTGAAATTGCTCCCTGTGGATGAGAGGTCTGTTCCCAGACCTGGAACTATTTTCGCTTTAACAGAATAAGGACTCCCTTGAGATATTTGGACTTATGGTTTTTAAGTTCGGAAAAGGGTGAGTTACACTTTGGATATAACAGTGCTAGGTTAATTGATATTTCTAATGAGGAGTACAGTTATCCTGATGAAACATTCCATTGCTATTCCATCAAGTGTTGAAGACTTAATGCAAACATTACATGCAATGCTTTCCTTTGTTAAAAAGGTGTACCATAGCACTGAATTTGCCCTTTGCTGCAAGGAGGTTGTTCACTGAAAAAGGAGTGGAACTCTTTGTTTTGAAAGACTTGGAGAAGGATCAGCTGGTAAGAAATATAAAAATGTATTTGCCAATGCTTTCTCCAAAAATACGTTTCCAATAAAGTTAGTGTGGATTAAGTAGTATTTCCTGTCTTTCATTCAATCCATGCATTGGAATATTTAGGTTTACTTCCTTCTATTTGGTTCCCATCATTCGGGCAAAATTACAGGCCAACAAGCCAGCAAATTCTAGTTATATTATGCCAGCAGATGGACATCACAATGGACTTTTTAAAATAATACCAAGTTTTCTATATTAAATCAACATCAGATCAGAAGTATTACAGAATAATCTGGCATAGATCTGCAATAAGGAATTAGGTGGTGCAAGGATGTGTGCTGTTTAACTTTAAGTAATGTAATGGATCTCAGGTTGTGGTTTGGAACCTTTAATGAAGTATGACACACATTAAAATAGGATGCTTGTAAAGGTCTACCTACTATCTTGATATATCATTTCTTGATATCCATTCCATGGTTGCCTCAGTACCTCCACAAATTTATTTTGGTCTTTGTTATATTAAAATTTAGCTCAGGCACTGTTATACCCACAAATTCATAGTTTTCACTAACTATAGCCCTTAACAAAAAAAGAAAAAGGAATTATCTGTCCCTGTACTTTTGTCATGTGTTACTTCAGATTTTTTTTTTACTATAGTTTCATGTATTTTCATGCATTCTAATGCAAATAAAGTTTTGCTGATCTATATAACTGTCTGGGAAATTTCTTTTACTTTTTGCTGAGGAGTTAGAATATTTTTTGCAAATTTCTTATTTCGGAAGGCAAACTTATTTTTCATTTTCATTTTCATTATGGTCAGCTACTAATAGACTTTCCATGTGGATCTTCTGCAGAAGACTTAGAGAAAGCTGTAAAAGCACTGTGAAGTGGCATATAAATCTAAGTGCTATTGCTATTATAGACCATTTAGCTTTAAAATGTGTCAATACAGTTAAGATAATTGTGGCATGGCTGGAATTTTATTAAGAACTTGGACTCGTGTTAAATAATTTACAAATATAATTTTGAGAAAGGCACTTTTACATAGTTCTGCAATATTAATAACAATAACAATTACTATGTTACAGAAATTCTGTAAAATATATATTGAATTTGTGCATCAGAAAAGAAAATGCATTCATTTTAAAAATGAAATAATATGAATGTGAACTACATTCAGTTCTCATTTTTTACAAACAGCTTTACATATCATGTGGAGAGCAATGGATTGATCCTCTGTGGACTACAGCTCAGAATAAGAAACGTCTCCAATGTAATAATTTAGCATCTGATGTAATGGCTATGCGTGCCTATTGTGTCATGAGGAACCCAAAAAGTGAGCAGATTGCTTTCTATGTTTTTTTTAAATGTTGTACATAATGATATAAAGCTAATATTAGGCATTTACACCTGAATGGAAATCACTGGCAGACCCCTTTGTCCCATGTTGGGTTTTATGTGAGTCATGCTTGGAATCAGGAAATTATGATGTCAAATAATAATGCATTAAGCAAGCCCTCCAGAAAACATGAGGAATTCAAATGCTTCCTTCAATTTGTCCAAGAAAACCTGGTATCGTATGACTTTTGTTCCAGACTTTTTCACTATCTTTCCTCATTGGCCAGGTAGGCACTGTCTGGGAGATATGGTCTATGCTTCCAGATTCTGTTATGGAAAGCCTTACTTTTTAAACTACTTTTTCACTATTGATTCTTTTCCTATGGAAAGACTAAGTAAACAAATGGCAAACTCACTGGTGTTTTCATGACCCATTTGACTAGGTGGAATTAGAATAAACCTTTTGAAAAATGGGTCTGTTGTAGACAAAATGTAACTTCCATGGAAATTTGATCAATGGTTCAGTTTACAGTACTCTATTTAGGTATTTAATGATCCAAGAAAATAGGTGTGGGTGTTTATAGGCTAAATGTCTTAAATGTTCTTTAATTTTTTGCTGGAAATCTGACATTAGATCATATTCTTATATTAATTATAGATAAGAAAACTCATCTGCAACTTGATTTAAAGCAAATATGTTTGAATTCATTCTCCAGATTTTGTTTTGCAAGTCAAGAATGACATTGTTGTTGGTGCTAAACTTTCTGTTGCAAGAGCTATAGTGGAATTTGACGAAAAAAAGGATGTTGAAGAACCAGAAAAAGAAAAATGTGAAAAAAGCATTGAAAAAATAAAAGATGACACAGATAAATATCTGTAAGTGGTCCAAAATAATAATCAGTACTATACTACGAATAGTTACAAATACACATTTTCAGACCATTGACATTTTATAATTGTTTTATAAAAATTAGTTGTTGCATTTGTGATAAATACAAATACATTTTCCAATCAGTTCTACAGTGCATGATATATTATTGCATTATTTCCTCCTTATAATTTGAAAGCAATTAAAATATTTTTGCTTCTTTTCATCATAAATAAGATAAAGTCACACTAAAAAAATAGTCCTATTATTTTTAGTGGTTCAAGCATAAATGAGATTTCATGTACCTCTTTTACTATCTGGTAACCCTTTATATCTTGCATGGCTCAAATAAAAAGGTAGCCAAAGTAATAGCTGAAAAATGTATTTTTAATAACAAGAGAAGGAATGAAAATCTAAAATGTTTGTAGCAATTATATTGTAATAAAAACACTTCAGACAGTTTAAAGAACTGATTTCTAAGTTCTTCAAATTCCCTTCACATTTAGCATCTAGCTCAAGAACCTGTACTACACTTTAGTGTAGTACAAATAGTGGATAACTCTACTAAATTGTGGTATATAATCAAGTTTTTCTTTCTTCCTATACATATCACCCCATAGCAATTATTCCTATGTTGTGGGACTTCGGATTAACTTCCAACTCTGGTGAAGCACTGCAAAGATAGTTTGCAGCTTTTCTTCTCCAGGTATTTCCGCTGGGTGGGGCGGGAGGAAATAGTTTTCTTTTGAGAGAAATTCCCACTTCTTCAGAGGTTCCCAAAGGTGCCTGCTATTTCTGATTGTTCCAAAGAGCAGCTTCTTTGCTGCCTCTCACACAATAGCTGCATTTTGTTTTGTTTCTGTTTTAAGCAAATTAGCAGAAACCAGAAAAATAACTAATAAGCAGTGGAACAAAGTCTGTCACAGAAAATCAATATAGCTCAGCACTTGCAAAAGTATTGTGAATCCTGCCTCACAAAGCTTCTAGAATTATTTCATCAGCAGGCTTATGGATGGAACCGATCCTGTTGGACTTTTAAAAACCCTGAATAAGTTCCTCAAGGCACTTGAATAAACTTAAGAAGATCTATCCTTCTATGGACTGTTGTCTGGTGGAAAAAAGGAATAAATGGGCAGATTTTTTTTTCAGCAAAGAATAATAAGTGATGTTCTTCAGCAATCATGCTGGGATCAGTGTTTGTAAGTTGCTTGCAACTTCATTTAGGGGAGAGCAATGAAATGGCAAGTTTGCAGATGGTACCAAAGTATACTGGATAGTGGAAACTAAAATTCATTGGGAAGAGGTAAAAAAAAGAATTTGTTTTAAACACAGTGAGCCTAACCAAATGCAAATTTAAATAGGTATAAATTGATGCATTTTGGAGTAAAAGTGCAACAACAGTATGATCAGTTGGACTGTCTATACATAACCAGGAACAAGTTCTTTCAGTTTATAATGCCTCATTCCTGGACTAGCCCAAGATTACCCAGCTGGCTTGGTGCCTCAGCAGTACTAGAATTCATGGTCTCTTGATCTCTAGGCAGATGTCTTAACCCAGTGATGGCTAACCTTTTCGTCGTTGCTTGCTGAAAGTGTGTGTGTGCATGCGCACATGTGCCTGCACCCATAATGCAATGCATGTGTGACCCCCTGCCCCCTGCACATGTGCACGTGACTCCCATGCACCACACGCCTCTACGCGTATGCGTGGCAGATACCCAACAATCAGCTGGTTGGTGGGAGGCACACACGCATGCTCAGTGGACCTGATCCAGGGCAGCGGCTTGTGTACTGGCAGAGATGGCTCTGTGTGCCACTTCCGGCACATGTGCCATAGGTTCGCCATCACGGCCTTAACCATTACACCAAACTGACCCTCATAATAGTGAATATCTCTACTAAATATAATCAAGATATATGAAATCAAGGTTTTCTTTCTTCCTCTAATCAAGCTGACTGGAAAAAGGAATTTGAATACACAGAATTAGAATACACCTCATGTGTCCTCACGTGAAGCAAAATTAACTTCTGGAATTTATAATGATGGCCACCAACTTGCATAGCTCTAAAATGGATGAGATGAATTAATTAAGAATACGTTTATTGATTATTATTAGCCTCTAAGTTCTGAGCTGAATACAGCATTGGTATACTTCAGAATACCAGAGAAACACTAGCAGAAGTGAAATGTAGGTCTATTTCCTTCCTGCTGAGACCCCAGAGGCATTTGGTTAGCCATTTAAGAAACAAAATTCTGGTTTAAGATGGGCATTAATAGGGCTATTATGTTCTTAATGAGATTTTAAATAGCCTCATCTCAGCACTGTTCAATGTTACAAATTATCTCCCACTTATATTTAGCACCCACATATTTTTTTTTAAAAAAAGTAAGATCGCTCAAAGTCAACAGCTACCAGTGGAAGTAGAATAAAATAAATGGAATGGATTGAACTTCTGGATCTGTGTGCTGGAAGGAGTTCTGAAGTGAAGACATATCATTTTTATATGCTGAGAGAATATTTTCTTAGAAGGCAAGCATATCTGCAGTGTTGATTATGTATTTCCATATTCAGAGATATATTCTGATCCAACAGTATACAACTGGTTTCACTTTCTTGGTAATTTTCTGTAAAACTGTTTTGT
This sequence comes from Naja naja, assembly GCA_009733165.1. Classification (NCBI taxonomy): domain Eukaryota; kingdom Metazoa; phylum Chordata; class Lepidosauria; order Squamata; family Elapidae; genus Naja; species Naja naja. The sequence continues at coordinate 276,695,847 of CM019148.1, forward strand.
GACCCTTCTGCTAGGAACTAGAATGCCTCTTAACACATACCTTAGAAACATTTTGTTCTTTATTCAACATTGAAATTACCTTCTTTTTCAAAAGATATTTGTATTTTATAGATAACTGCATAAATGTTCATAAATGCTCCATGTATTCATTTTTATTATGACTAAATGAAAGAAATGCATTTCATATGGTGGAATCAATGATACAAAAACCTACAATCTGTTTGGCTAAAGTTCACAAAAGGAATGAAAACCAGGATGTATACAATTTGAAAAATGATCAATTAACCTATCAGCATCTCCTCGCCCATTTTCTGTTATTATTTGAGCACTGCCACAGTGGAAGAATGCTGAAGACAGAAAGTAGAATACCAATGAAAATGCCAGTTTATAGACATATTGCATTAATTCTGTTGCACAATAGATGGCACTGTTGTTTTCTGTAATATTAAAAAAGTTCCCCAGTATTAGAAATAAGCCTTCTAGAAATAATACGCCATTTCTATCTTATAGAGAATAGTTGCTATCTTAGAGATATTAAGACCAGGTTAACACATGATACTGACCACATAAAACTTAAAGATTGATTATTACACTGTGGAGGTTATAAGTGGGCATTTTTCTCCAAGCTCTGGATTTATTTATTTATTTATTAAATTCTTCTCTGCTCATCTCACCTAATGGATTCTGTAATTTTTGTCTCTTGCATGAAAAGCAGCAGGTCCCTACTGCTTTAACATGGTCTATTGGGGTGCTTTTAAAAACAACTTGGAAGCTGCAAATAGTGCAGAGTACAACTATCCATGTACACACTAAAACCTGGCCTTAGGAGCACATTATAGTTGTACTATAAGTCCTGCACTGGCTATCAATAAGATACTGGGCACAATTTAAAGTGCTAATTTTAACCTATAAACCCTTCTATGGCTTGGCACCAGTTACCTTCAGGACTGTACTTTCCACCTAGAATAGGCCTAGCTACATAATTTTTGGGGAGAAGCAGTTTGGGAGAGGAGAGGGTCAAGGCCAGGAAGCACTGCTTATGGGTGGCTCTTTGGAATGTCCTCCCAGTTGAAATGAGATTGGCTTCCTTCCTCACTGCCTTCTGAAATCAGCTTCTTATCCAGAACTATTGCCATTGTTTTCTTTGCCTTTTTGCAATGGCAGCTATCATTCCAAGAGGGTTATTTTAGAACAGATTTTGGAGCATATAGGTAGGGGAAGGAAGAATGAATAAAGATCTCCTTCTACATTTCAGTTATGGAACCAACTAGTTCATACAACTCCATATCCAATCAATGAAACAAACACAGTTTAAAAGACAAAAGAAGTAAGATGTGGCTTTTAGAAATATTATTTCCATAATGAAACTTCACTGTTTTGTTCTCAAGCTATCAGGTTTGGAAGATTGGACACGTTCATTTAAATTGCAACAGAAGAAAAGGTGTTTTTTTAAATATATAGATTGCAAATCTGTGAATAAAACCACTACAGCTAAGTTGAATACTATACTGCCTTGCTGGTCAAAAATCCATATCCTAGTATTTTTGGGAGGAAAAACACTTACAGCATATTGAAGGCATCAATTGTAATTTGCAGATCGAATGATATTGAGACCGCTCATCTCTAATTTATTTTTGTGGAGCAAAAAGAATTGACTACAGAAAGAAATTTGGGGACAAATAAGAAAATGCTATTCCTGAATAGTGTACTTGAGATGGATTTATTACAATTAGGCTAATTCTTGTTTTTAATACAGTAATCTGCCTCCAAAGATGAAGGAACATTTAAGTGCAGAAATAAACAAACTATATATTTTAATTTTTTAACATTATGGTTTTAAATGTTGTTTTTTAAATGTTGTTTTTAATTCTCTTATGGAGACCTTGGTGATCTCTGAGCTTGGTTGCTTGCAGACCTTTCGTTGGCCAACTAAGTGACATCACTAGTGCTAGTGAGAATGGGATTTGCTGCTTAATTATCTTCATTAACTTGCAGAGTCACTTTGAGTATTTTTTTAAATTGACAATTAAAGATTTAAATCTTTTATATTTAATATATACTTAATATGTTTAATGTAATAAATATTTAAATATTAAGTGTTTTAAATCAACAATAAAATATGTATTAATGCATAATTAATACAATCAATACATTAATACATCTAGAGATATGTTTATAATATATTTCATGCATATATACCCATACATTTAACAATACATAACTCCCAAAAGAAATGTTCCATACTGTATTTCTAGTTGGCATAGTTGATATATGCTTACAATTAATGTTAGAAAAAACATTTTGTGCTACAAGAAGCATCCCACTTCCTATCTATTTTCCTAGCAAATCCCAGATTTACTTTATTTGTGCTTGGATGTAGGTTGCAAAATATGCCTTTCCCCTACTTGTCTAAAGCCTGATTCTGTTCTTTCAAGCAGAAACCTTGATACTGTAAGGCAGAGTTCTTAACCTGGGTGATATCGCCCTCCAAGGGGCGATTTTGTTTTTCAGGGGGGCGATGGAACGAAAAGGGGTGACGTGGGGGCGAAGGAACAGATGGGGGGCAATATGGGGTGATGGAGCTATATATATATATATATATATATATATGTAGGTCTTGGTGTATTCGGGTCTTGTCCGTGTATGATTGAGAATACCTTGGCAGCGTTTCGACGAAATCTCATCCGTCATCTTCAGGCTGGTGTCTTCAGCTTCGTTCTCCTGGGAGAACGAAGCTGAAGACACCAGCCTGAAGATGACGGATGAGATTTCGTCAAACGCTGCCAAGGTATTCTCAATCATACACGGACAAGACCAATACACCAAGACCTACATACCTTTACCCGTGAAAATCTACGAAAACAAATATATATATATATATATATATATATATATATATATATATAGAGAGAGAGAGAGAGAGAGAGAGAGAGAGAGAGAGTTGGTAGATAGGTAGGTAGGTAGGTAGACAGACAAAAAGTCGGACAGGTAGGTAGATAGATAGGCAGGAAGGCAGGTAGGCAAACAAACAGACCTTTTGGATGGATGGATGGATGGACGGATGGACAGACAGAAAGAATGCAAGAGTGGCAGCACTTTGGGAAAGCGGTGGCGGCAGCTTTTCCCAACATGCTGCTGCATTTGAGGCGCTGGTTCAGGTACGGTACAACAGTCAATGGGTGAACCTTCAGGGCCGGCGCCTCAAATGCCCCCCTGCCGCCTCTTAGCGCCCCTCTGCTGGCCCCCTTGGGGACGCTAAGAGGTGGCAGGGGGGCAGTTATGTTGGGGGAGGGGGGCGATTACAACTTCCTCAATGGGTCAAGGGGGCGATTCTTTCAAAAAGGTTAAGAACCACTGCTGTAAGGCATCCAGAAAGTATCCAGAATATCAATCACTCTGAGACATATTCTTTCCAATTGATTTATTAGAAACAGATCTGGTACGTCTAAGGCATTTTCCAAAGTGAAAGAATTTTCCCGCGCTATACAGAATCTACCTTTTTCTCCTCCCACTTCTACACTTCATAAATCACGAGAACCAATTAACTGCAACTGGAATTTCTTAGTACGACATACAGAATAAGTTGAACTTGTCAACTCCTCCACCCCACTTCCCATTATATTGGCAGCTGAATTTCAAAGCTGACAGATACATTTTAACTAAGAAATATTTCTTGAAAAATCTGTTTTTGTGAGTCAATCAGAGATATACTTTTTTGAGGGGGGGAGCTTGTCATTTTCAACAGATACCACTCTGAAGAATAATTCAAATCACATAGATTTGCACATAGTTGTAAATCATCAGTAATAATGGATGGAAACTGAACAAGGAGAGATTTAAGGAGAAACTTTCTGACAGTGAGAACAATCAACCAATGGAACACCTTGCCCTCGGAAGTTGTGGGAGCACCATCACTTGAGACTTTCAAGAAGAGATTGGACTGCCATTTGTCAGAAATGGTGTAGGGTCTCCCGCTTGGGCGGGGGGTTGGACTAGATGACCTGCAAGGTCCCTTCCAACTCTGATTATCTGTTATCTGTTATCATTGTATTTATTTGCACTATTGTTACTGATTCAATTTCACTTCACCCTATTGTTTTCAGCACTCCTTTCCTCTCATCTGTCTTGTGTTATGGGAATAACCTTTAACCCTTCTATGAAGTAAAAATAGTACATGATGGTACATGCACTATAAAGATTTATTTTAACATGCAACACCATTATTTTTAATTATAAGTAATTGGGTTTACTAAAGATAGAAGTGTCCTAGAACTTTTCTGGGGTTCCTTCCTTTCCTTTCCTTTCCTTCTTTCAATCCTACTTTCATTTTCTCTCTAAAATATAGGACTAAGACCTAGTGCTAATCTAAATGATCAAGACAAATAATGTAAATAAATGATTTGTGTATGATAGAGTGAAAGCACATAGTCTTACAATCTTCTTTGCTGAATTCCATCACTGATAGTCTTAGAAACTATACATAAATAAGTTTTGACTATTAAACTGTTCTTGGATCTATTATCCAAACCACATTGGCCATTGTCTCCCATAGAGTTTATTCGTCATTCATTTCAATGAATTTAAGGTATTTAATTAAATATTTCAATCCAAGTGTTTATGAAATTCAAGTTCTCATTAATAGAATAAATAGTATAATGTTTTAAGTTCTTATGCTCTTTTGGGAACTCAGTTTTAATCAATGGCTCAGATCTCTATGAAAAAATTCACTGGTAATAAGTGAGCCTTGGTGGGCCTCTGTATCTTTCCAGAAATTCACACATAAAGTCACATCTTAAAACAGAAGCATGTCATAAGACTACAAAATATGCCTGGCAGCAAATTTCCTGTGATGAGGACTACAACATTCAGAAGGAAAAAGATGAGCAGTTTTTTGAAGATGCAGAGTTATACAAAAAATACAGGTCAGTTATAGTGAATTAATTGTATTCCTTTTTTATCTTTTTATTATTACAACATTTTAAAATTACACATAATTCAACTAAAAGGATACCATCTTTTAATAAGAGGGCATCAACTAAAAGAGTCTTTCTGATATAAGTGTCCTTGTGTCAAACCTGTTCAGATTATATTAAAGTAAAACTGTGCCCTAGGTTGATAGTAATTTACTTAAAATTATAATGTCAGGTTGAAAGTTAAATGCTTATTATGAAGGTCTCAGCTCTACAGGTAGTTCTTGACTTACAACCATCATTTAGTCACCATTCAAACTTACAACGGTACTAGAAAAACTGACTTATGACCAATTTTCACACTTGCGACCACTACAGTAACCCCATGGTCACATGATCAAATGTGGACACTTGGCAACTGGCATGCATTTTGAGAGTTGTAGTGCCCTGGGGTAATAAGATCACCATTTGTAACCTTCTCAGCTGGCCTCTGATAAAGCAAAGTTAATGTGAAAAGCCAGATTCACTTAAGGACTATATCATTTACTTAACAACTACAGTGATTCACTTAACAACTGCAACAAAAATGTCATAAAATGTGGCAAAATTCACTTAACTTTCTTGCTTAGCAACAGAAATTTTGGGCTCAATTATGGTCATAAGTTGAAGAATACCTGTACTCTGATGCAATTCTGTTTCAAAATTAAATCTTAATAAACAGTTAAGACATTCACTATGTAATTAGAAATAGCTGAATGTCTAGCACTTTATTCTACCACTACTCTGAGCAGATATTTACTAAACCTATAGATGACACTAAGTACCATATTTTTCGGACTATAAGACACACTCCCCCCCCCCCAAAAAGTGGGTGGAAATGTCTGTGCATCTTATAAACTGAATACGGGCCTGTTTTTGGCTTCCTAAATTCCCTGTGCATCCCATTTTTGCCCTTCCCGGCATCCAGAAGCACTCTACAGCCCAAAAACAGGACCCATGGAGGCCTGCGGGCCTGTTTTTGGCCTGCAGAGTGCTTCTGGATGTCAGGACAGGGGTGGGCAGGTTCAAGTGAATTGGTTGTTAATTTTATGGCTGGTTCAGTGAACTGGCAAATCCCACCCTACCCCTCCCCTCCCAGGAGCCACCACGCAGCCTGTTTTGGATCCCAGGTAAGTGAAGGGCCTATGCGGAGGTCAGGAGGACAAAAAACGGGCCTCCTGGAAGCTCTGGAAGGCTGGAAACGGGCCTATTTCTGGCCTCCAGAGGGCCTCTGGAGCCTGGGGAGGCCATTTTCACCCTCTCAGAGGCTCAAGGAAAGCCTTCAGAGCCTGGGGAGGGCAAAAATGCCCCCTCCCCGCTGTGGTGCAGGAAGCCAACTAGGCCATGCCCACCATGGCCATGCTGACCCAGCAACTGGATAGAGAACTGGTTGCTAAATTTTTTTAAGCTCATCCCTGTGCCAGGGAGGGCAAAAACGTGTGGAGGCAAAAAACTATTTTTTTCTTGTTTCCCTCCTCTAAACCTAGGTGTGTCTTATAGTCCAAAAAATACGGTAAGTCAAGCCCAAGCACTTGAATTATTAGAATACTGAGATAGAAATCAGTCCTTATATTTCTGACAAGTATTAAATCCAGCAAAGGGGAAAAGTCCATCTCTCACCCCACTCCCTGTTTATTAAATGCAATGAGCAAGTGAATCAGTTTTCTCTTATTTTGAAGGAGATAGGTAGATATCTCGACTTCAGATTCTAAACAATTTTAACATATCTGCCAACACCAGGTTCTGATGCACTATGAAAAAGTAGACTTTATAATATCTCAGAATGAAAAAAATGCTCCTAGGATATAGTCCTGTATAAAACAATAAGGGAAAGAAAATTGCATGAAAAACCAATAATTATCTAAAGGAATAATTAACATGTAATGTGATATAATCTCTTTAGAGTTCCATTATTTCATGTTTCACAAGAGTTTGAGGAAGTCTTCTTTATTTCTGTGCCAGCTCACTGTCACATATCTTAGAGTTTTATTTACTTTGTTCTCAGTATACTGTATTAGTGTAATTATTTTTTTAAAAAATCAAAGCAAACTACAAAGATTTTGCACCTGTATCCACATGTCTTCATTAGTTGGCACATTTCATATACTGTAAATATGGTAGAACATAATATCAACCCCAGAAAGGTGGCATTTACTACTACTGCCAGCTGTACAGAAAATTGTTTTATAAGTTTCAATAAATGTATGCCTTTCTCAGGACCATAGAGTTAGAAAGAGCCATTTGGGTCATTCAGCTCAATGCAGAAATCCAAATTACAGTAAAGAGAGATTCAGTCTGTCTCATTTTAGGCTTTTCATTTCACATCTTCATATAACCACCTATCCAGCTTTTTCCAACATCTGTGTCCAGTTCCTTTGAATTGTGATTTAGTTTTGATTTCACATATTTGTTGCTGTTAGCATATAATGTAATATAAATGCACGAGGAATTTATTTTTGTTGGTTTTAGATATCAGCCAAAATTGGCTGAAGAATTCCAGAAAGCCCACCATCAACTCTTTGAATTTAAAAATGGGAAGATCATCAACTGCAGTTGTCCAAATCTTGTACTGGGTGTGGAAAATACTGACCTTCATTCTGGTACTGAAGTGGTTTTGTTGGAAAAGAAGTATGATGATGTCAAGCAACATTGGGTATGGAAAGAGGAAAGCAGGTACATTTCTATGTATTAGAAATGAGATGGAACATTCAGCCTCACAGTATCCCCAGAAGGACCTTCAGTCAAGTTTTCCATTTGACTTATTCTTGACTAATACTCATGGTCTGTTTCGGGTTCAGTTTAATTCTGATGTTATCAGAAGTCTCTCAAAATGAAAGCTCAGATAAGTGGATTTTTTAAAAAGAAGTCACAGTTATAATCTATCTAAGTCTCATATTTTCATTTTAAATAATTACTTTTTGTCAAGATTTTGGCAAAAACTCCTATTTACATATGCTATAGTAATATATGATTAGATATCTAGAATGGCCATATTTTTTTCCCTTCTTTAATGTCTGTCCTTTTCTTGTGTCCCCTTGCATTGTTATAGATTAGGGGCAAAGTCTCCATTGTGCTGTTGTCATCCCTTCCCATGCAATAGAAACAATATAAACCTCCTGAGATGTGTATAAAACATCCTGTGATAAAATAAAAGCATATGTCATGATTTTAAGACATAATACTTCATTATTTCAGACTCAAGACTTTTTGTTTCTAGGTCCTTTCATCTTGCAATTGATCCAGATCTAGTGCTCACAGTATCAATGCCCACTGTACTGAATGGATGTCTAAAATTTCCACTGGAAATACAAGGGTGTCCTATTATCCTTCAGGTGAGTATCATTACTATAGAGTATTGTCATCAAATATAGCCAATTATTATCTTAAATCCACAAATTTATTTATTTATTTATTTATTAATGGGACTTATATGCCGCCCCATCTCCGAAGACTCGGGGCAGCTCACAAATAAAAACAACAGCAACAATAAATAATTAAAAACAGATTAAACTAAATAAGCCCCATTACAATTACAAATACAACCCATAAAAAACTATCCCATAAAACTATCCCATAAAAAACCATCCCGTCCCAGAAAATCACAACCCGGATTGGTTAAACAACCAGGTCTTCAGGTCATGGCGGAAGGTGCGGAGGCCAGGGGCCAGACGGAGCTCCAGGGGAAGTTGGTTCCAGCGGTCTGGGGCTGCTATAGAATAGGCTCGTCGTCGGGGGGACCGCCAGCCAGCATTGGCCAGCCGATGGGACCCCAAGGAGTCCTTGCCTATGTGCTCGCACAGGACGGTTGGCATTCGATGTCGATGGCAATTCTATATCAACTATCTGTAAAAATATTAATATTTCTATACTCTTACAATTCAATACCTTGGCTAAGCAACTTTGTCGTCTCCAAATGTTTTGCTAAACATTTAGAGTTACAAAGAAATACTGTTCCTTAAGTTGTTTAATAAATAGCATGTTTAATGAGGACGCTATAGCCATCACTCTTCACACTTCTCTGACTCATCTAGAACAGCAGGGGGGCTATGTGAGGATGCTTTTTGTAGATTTTAGTTCTATGTTTAACACAATTCTTCCATATAGACTAGTGTCTAAACTTCTGGACCTTGGACTTTCTTATTCAATCTGCCTTTGGATTATGGATTTCCTGTCTGGCCGCTCACAGAGGGTCAGATTAGGTAATCATACCTCTTCAGCCCTTATTCTTAACACTGGTACACCACAGGGTTGCGTGTTGAGTCCCTTACTCTATAGTCTTTATGTGCATTCCCACTCACGTTAGTAATACTATTGCTAAATTTGCAGGTGATACAACAGTGGTGGGACTCATCTCCGGGGGGAGTGAGTCTGCCTATCGAGATAAGGTAGACTGGTTGCTTTCATGGTGTGGAGAGAATAACTTGGTCCTCAACACCAATAAGACCAAGAAACTTATAATGGACTATAGAAGGAACAGATCAGACATCCAGCCCTTGCTTATCAATGGAGACCGAGTAGAGCAGGTGGCCAGTTTTAAGTTTCTGGGTGTTACCCTAAAGAGGACCTGACCTGGGGTGCCCACATTGCAGCCCTGGTCAAATGGGCCCAGCAGAGATTATACTACCTGAGACTTCTCAGAAAACAATAAATGAATGAAAAACTGCTGGTGACCATCTACCGCTGCACCATAGAGCTTGCCACCGCAGTGAGAGAGCGGTGGCTGGACCATAGTTTGACTCTGGTCCCCCTCGACCGATAGTGAGAGAGCTGTCGGGGGACATGGAACTCTGCTGGCACTGGTACCTGAACCTGATGCTGTGACATCTGACTTTTAACACCTGTTTTTACCATCAGGCCGAAGTTTGTTTATTTCTACCCCTCTGTGAACTGTTAGTCTTTATATCATTGCACGAGTTTACTCACTGACGGAGCTACGGGCCCTTAGGACTGTTCCCTTGTCCTTGAAATGGCCCATTGGGTTAGCAAGAGCCTACCTTAATGATGGATCTTGGGATCCTGAGAGGTGGCATGGCGCGACCAAGGGGCCAAATTTTAATAAGGCATATAAAGGAAAACTTTTAAAATTTTTAGTTAGATGTTTTAAAGGGATACGGAGGGGGGTGGGAAACCAATTTGGGAGGGTACCTGGGGTGGTCCCACTGGAGCAAATTTTGGGTTGGTCCAGGCCGGAAACTGGTCACGGCGCGGAGGGGCTGGGTGAGGTGGCCCTTGGGGCCCGTGGGGACAGGGTGGGAATTGCAATTCCTAGGGTGATCGGATATGGCAGGAGGGGAGGAGAGAGAGGGCTGAATCATTATTTGGGGGCGTGCCCCCGCTATTTGCAAGCGGTGGCGTGCTCCGACCCTCTGGTTTTTGCTCGCTCCCCCGGGGACTCGGGAAGTGAGGTCCCTGAGCTTAGGTTGGTGTATGTGAATGCCAGGTCAATGGTCAATAAGTCACCCCTCCTCCATGAACTTATTGAGGAGGAGGCTGTGGACTTGGCTTGCATCATGGAGACCTGGCTGAAACCGGAGGGAGTGGTCCCTCTTTATGATCTATGTCCCCCAGGTTTCTGGGTGCTTCACCAACCATGAGCCCAGGGTAGGGGCAGAGGGGTGGCCATAGTTATCAGGGAGACCTTGCTTCCAAGGGAGGTCACTGTCCCGCAGATAGGTGGGTGTGAGTCTCTCCTCCTGAGGTTGGGCCTGGGGGTCAGTTGGGCCTGTTGTTTACATACCTGTCCTCTAACTGCATGGCAACGGCCCTACCCAAGCTGCTTGACACTCTCTCGGAGGTTGCGGTGGAATTCCCCAGGCTTTTAGTTCTGGGGGATTTCAACCTGCCCTCTCTGGGGGAGGCGTCGAGTTTGGCTCAAGAGCTCATGGCTTCCATGGCAGCCATGGACCTGTCCCAGGTGATTCAGGGCCCTACGCACAAGGGGGGGAACATGCTTGACCTTGTTTTCATCTCGGGGCAGTGGGGTAGTGATCTGGGGTGGCTCACCAACTAGTCAGCCCCTGTCATGGACAGATCATTATCTCCTGCGGCTGGTCTTCCAGCAGGCCATCCCACACTGCTGGGATGAGGAGCCAATTAGATGGTTCCACCCCAAACGCCTGATGGACCCTGAGAGGTTTCAGACGGCATTGGGGTTCTTGCCCATTTACCTTGTCCACAACTCGGCCAAGGCCTTGGTGTCCATCTGGCAACAGGCGGCCTCGGGGGCACTTGACCGGTTTGTCCCCTTGTGGCCCCTCCCTCACTGTAGATCCCAGTTGGCTCCCTGGTTTTTGGGGGAGCTCCGGGAGATGAAGCATCGAAAGAGGGGCGTAGAGAGCAGGTGATGGATGAGCCGCTCCAAATCTGACCGTGCCCAGCTAAGAGCCTATATTAAGACTTATCTGGTGGTGATGAGAGCAGCGAGGTGTGCTTACTTCTCCGCTCTCATTGCATCTGCAGATGATCGCCCAGCCGCCCTGTTTAGGGTTACTCATTCCCTCCTACATCGAGAGATGAGGGAGGACCCTTTGCAGGGTAGAGTGGAGGAATTTAGTCAACATCTGTCAGATAAGGTCGCTCAGATTTGGGCCGGCTTGGACTCAGGCTGGCAGGGGTCAGAGGACGGGGTGACGATGAGTCTGGCCGATATCATCTGGGTTGAGTTTATGCCTGTTTCTCTGGATGAAGTGGACAGGATCATGCGGAGGCTGTGCTCCACCACGTGTTTATTGGACCCGTGTCCTTTCCGGTTGGTTTATGCCTCCAGGGAGGTTACACGTGGCTGGCTCAACGCTTCGTTGGGGGAGAGTTCCTTTCCCGCTGCCTTGAAAGAGGCGGTGGTGAGGCCTCTCCTCAAGAAGCCTGCCTTGGATCCAGCCATTTTGAATAACTATCATCCTGTCTCCAACCTTTGCTTTTTAGCGAAGCTTTTTTTTAATTACATTTATATGCCGCCCTTCTCCGAAGACTCAGGGGCGGCTTACAATTTTTGGGATACAACCCAGTGTGCTCAGCAATAGCCTTCATTCCATTGTATATGCCTGCTTATTACTAAGCGGCATTTTTACAAAGTCAGCTTATTGCCCCCAACAATCTTGGGTCCTCAATTTACCTACCCCGAGAGGATGGAAGGCTGAGTCAACCTTGAGCCTGGTGGGATTCGAGCCTACAGTAATTGTAGGCAGCTGGAACTTAAATGCAGGCATTTAACAGCCTGAGCCACCAAGGCCCTTGAGAGTGTGGTGCCACCAAGGTTGTTGAGAGTGTGGTGGTTCAACAGCTACTGATGTTCCTGGAGGAAGCCGATTACCTGGATCTGTACCAATCGGGCTTCCGACCTGGGCACAGCATGGAGACGGCCTTGGTCGTGCTGCTGGATGATCTCTGGAGGGCTCAGGACAGGGGTTTTTCCTCTGTCCTAGTCCTATTAGATCTCTCGGTGGCTTTCGATACCATCAACCATGGTATCCTATTGCGGCGGCTCGGGGGGTTGGGAGTGGGGGGCACCATTTTACAGTGGTTCTCCTACCTCTCGGGCCGCTTGCAATCGGTGTTGACAGGGGGCAGAGGTCAAGCCCGAGGCCCCTCACTTGTGGGGTACCCCAGGGGCCGGTCCTCTCAGTTCTCCTGTTCAACAACTACATGAAGCCGTTGAGATCATCCGTGGTTTTGGGGTGAGGTATCACCAATACATGGATGATACCCAGCTCTACATCTCCACCCCGAACCATATCAGTGATGCCCTCCCCGTGATGTTCCGTTGTCTGGATGCGGTGCGGATCTGGATGGGGAAGAACAGGCTCCAACTCAACCCGGCTAAGACTGAGTGGCTGTGCATACCAGCATCTCGGATTACTCAGGATATACCATCTTTGGTCATGGGGGGAGAGGTGTTGCCCCCCGTGGACAGGGCACGCAACCTGGGTGTCCTCCTGGATAAACAGCTCAGTTTGGAGAAGCAGGTGGGAGCTGTGGCCAGGGGGGCATTTGCCCAGATGCGGCTGGTTCGCCAGCTGCACACTTACCTGAGCCAAGATGCCCTGTGGACAGTCATTCATGAACTCATCACTTCCTGAATCGACTACTGCTCTCTACATGGGACTGCCCTTGCGGACCACCCAGAGGTTGCAGCTGGTGCAGAATGTGGCCACACAGGCTGTGATGGGGGTGTCCCGATACTCCCATGTTACACCCCTCCTGTGCGACCTGCATTGGTTGCCGGTTGCCTTCCGGGTGAGATTCAAGGTATTGGTAACAACATACAAAGTCCTACATGGCTTGGGTCCGGGGTACTTGTGGGAGCATCTCCTGCCAGCATCATGCTCCGATCGCCCAGTATGCTCTCACAGGCAGGGCCTCCTTGGGGTACCGTCAGCTAGACATTGTCAATTGGCGGTGCCCAGGGGCGTGCCCACTCTGTGGAACCAGCTCCCCTTGAGCCTTCATTTGGCCCCTAATCTCCAGTCCTTCCGCCGTGACCTGAAGACCTGGCTCTTTCAACAGGCTGGTCTGGAGTGACCGGGGGGGGAGGGTTTGTTTTAGAGTTATTTTAATTAATTTTAATTTTATTATTTTATTACTATAAGGCTTGTAATTGTTTAATTGTTTTTTAATGTAAATTTTTTGTACTGAGTTTTTTTATTGTTAGCTGCCCTGAGTCCTTAGGGAGAGAGGGTGGCATACAAGTCTAATAAATAATAATAATAATAATAATAATAATAATAATTATTATTATTATTATTATTATTTATTAGACTAATAATAATAATAATTATTATATAATAATTATTATATAATAATAATAATAATAATAATTATTATTATTATTATTATAGAGAGTATTTTAACTTACTGCACCTGTGTATGGTTTGCCAATTGCACAGTGGCAGATAGCACAGCACTCCAGAGGGTTAAGGTCATTGCCCAGAAGATCATTGGTTGCCCTTTTCCCTCTTTGGAAGAGCTTTATAGCTCCCGCTGCCTTAAGAAAGTTCAAAACATTCTCAAAGATCCATCTCATCCTGGGAACCCTTTTTTAAAAATATTACCATCTGGCAGATGGTAGAGAATAATAAAAACAAGGACAAATAGGCTGAAAAATAGCTTCTATCCCAGGGCAGTAGCTCTTTTGAATTCTGCTGTATAGTGCAGTATTGGTGTGGTGTCGGGGGTTTTCAGTTCAATATGTGGAGGGTGAAGGATGTGTGTTTGTGTTTATTTTCATGGTCATGGTCATGATGTGCACTGAAGATGGTGTTTGATTTCGTTGTATGAGATGCAATGACAATAAATTAAACTAAACAAAATTATTCTCATTACTCTGAACTCAAATGAGAAATTAGTTTTAGCTTTCTTTTAACATGGCTGTGAAGTCTTTGTATCCCTGCAGATTAGTTTCTATAACTTCAATTTACTTTTTTGTTCCCTTTTTGTCTGGACATTCCTTACCTGCTGCCACCTGGCTGACTGTTCATCCTTTTTACATCAGTGACAGCTCCTACAATAGAGACTCCTTGTCAAACTAATGGATTGGAGAGATTATGACAGAACGTTACTCTTATATAATTTTAGATAGTTTTCTGTCATCCAATCACATACCAATTATGGTAATGGATGAGAAATATTTTAGGGCATATTTTGAAAACCTATTTTTCTGGATTTATACACAGTCAAAAATTCAGAGCGCATCTATGTATTCTAGGTTTGATAGAAAGGCCATCTGTAATATTTCAGTCCTTTCTCTTTTATTCAACTCAACCCGACCAAGACGGAGTGGCTGTTCTTACCGGCATCTCGGTTTTCTGGTGATGTTCCATCTTTGGCCCTGGGGGGAGAGGTGTTGCCCCCCATGGAGAGGGCGAGGAATCTGGGCATCCTCCTGGACCCACAGCTCAGTTTGGAGGAGCAGGTGGGGGCTGTGGCCAGGGGGGCTTTCGCCCAGGTTCGGCTGGTTCGCCAGCTTCGCCCTTACCTGAGCCGAGATGCCCTTCGAACGGTCACTCATGTGCTCGTCACTTCTAGAATCGACTACTGTAATGCTCTCTACATGGGGCTGCCCTTGCGAACTACCCGGAGGTTACAGCTGGTGCAGAATGCGGCTGTGCGGGCTGTGATGGGAGTATCCCGATACTCTCATGTTACACCCCTCCTGCGTGACCTGCATTGGTTGCCGGTTGCCTTCCGGGTTAGTTTCAAGGTGCTAGTAACAACTTATAAAGCCCTAAATGGCTTGGGTCCAGGGTACTTGTGGGAACGCCTCCTGCCAGCATCACATTCCGATCGCCCTGTTCGCTCCCACAGGAGGGGCCTCCTTGGGGTACCGTCGGTTAGGCATTGCCGGCTGGCGGTTCCCAGGGCTAGGCCTTCTCCGATGGAGCGCCCACCCTTTGGAACCAGCTCCCCATGGATCTCCGTTTGGCCCCTGATCTCTGCTCCTTCCGCCGGGACCTGAAGACTTGGTTGTTTCAACAGGCTGGCCCGGAATGACTCGGGTGGGGGGTTTTAACTGTTTTAATTTTAAGGTTTTAATGTTTTATTGTTTATTTTGACTTGTTCAGATTTAATTTGTTTTTAGGTAAATTCTATGTAAATATTTGCTGTTTTATTGTTAGCCGCCCTGAGTCCTTAGGGAGAAGGGCGGCATACAAGTCAAATAAATAATAATAATATTATTATTATTATTATTATTATTATTATTATTATTATTTTATTTTTGTATAGGGCTTCCCTCTGTTATTAAAAAAATCATTTTGTTTCCTGGATCTAGTTGGAGCCATACAATGCTTGATAGTCCAAGTGCTTAAAAAATAGATAGCAATACAGAATGCACAGAATACATTCAATGTGTTATCAGATTATCTATAGAGGTCTAAAAATTTCAAAAGTCTAGACCCATCATGTAATCTATTGAAGCAGTCTTTATAGTACTCACTAGATATAAATATATCATATTTATCTGTATCTCATTAAAGTGTGAGACAAAATTCATATAAACTGACACTTACTATAGGGGTCCCCAATCCCCAAGCTACAGACCAGTTTGTGCAATAACGTGTGGGATAAAGGCAGTGCACAAAACCAAGCCCCCCTCCTTGGAACCAGTCCCTGGTGCCCAAAAGGTTTGGGATCACTGATCTATAACTGGTTTCATATCCTAGTCCTGTAATTCAGTACTGACAGAGGATAAAATATAGAGGGGAAGAAACAGACACCTAGCAGAGGTGTGTCTGGGAATCACCTTTTTCTCTGCCCATCATTTCTGTATTACGATATTTTAGGATTTAGGCATAATGGATCCAGAAATGATGGAACAGTATTTGGCAAGTTTTGTTTTCCCCTTTTCCTAGACACATACCACAAATTTTGTTCTGAAAGTTTAGGCAACTCTTCATATATATTTTTTTAAATAACATCTGGTTGTGATTGCTTTCTCTTGTTTTATGCATCATCTTCTGAAGATGATGATTTGGAGAAGTGGGAAGAAATGACATGGCAGATGTTTTTCTTATATTTGGAGTTATTCCATGCCTGGTTCCTTAGAGCTGAAGGTTAAATAAGTTGGGTTAACTGGAATTCAAATGGATGGTGGAGAGTACAGAACATGAGTTTTTACAATGATTAATAATGGCTTCATTGTGAGCATACCATTTGTTTTCACAATTTAATGAATAAATGTAGTATGCTGGAAAGAAATGTAAGAGTAATTCCATATCACAAATAGATTGCTGCATAATAGTCACGTAACCCAATATAAATAAATTGTTGCTAAAAGAGCATCTTAGTCTTATAATACATTGCAGAGGCTTAATTAGTGATATCTCTCTTCAAAAACAGTGTTAGCGATCTGTTTGTTTTGTAAAATTGGTTTGCTGGGCTTTGCTTTGGAGAAATCCTATTTTGGACCAGGGATGAGTAATATATTCCTCTGTGCTAGCTGCCATCAACATCAAAAAGCAAGAAACCTGGCTGCACTCATGTAGGCAATATCATTGTATTAAATGACCCACAGTTTATTCAGTATTTCGCCGTGTAAGCCTTGCTTTCTGATAGTTCCAGAAGAAGAGCAATGAAAAAGCAATGCTGATTTAAATTTTTTTTTATTAAGAATGTTAATTACAGTAGTAAAACTAATGGAAACTTTAGAGGGGGGAAAAGAAAATAAAAAAATAGAAAATACATGGAAAAAAAGAAAGAAGAAAAGGAATATAATAAAGAAAAAGAAAAGAAATATGTTAATTTCTTCATAACTCATCTCTTATTTATAGGTAAACCTATAAAACATCAATTTTCAATCCTGGTGTTAACAAAAAGTCCATAAAGGGATGCCAGAATATTGCAAAAAATAAAAAATAAAAAAAATCCTATTTTACCCTTGATCAAATAAACCAATGTCATATACTTTTTTTTTTTACTTTTAACAGTCTTAATCTTTAATTCAATCAAATACTGTCATAGGATTATATTTCTCTTCAGTCCTTCTTTAGCTCAGATTTCTTGAAGGTTTTAACAAGCTTCTTTTGTAGATCCAATAAGAAAACATTTTCCAGGTAATTCTCTTAGTTTATCATTTGTATTTTCCTTTTAATTTTTGAAACTTCAGACAGTTTCTTTTGTATATCCAATAAAGCATCCTTTTATGACATTTTCTATCATTTTGTATCAGTATCAGTATTAGCATGGGTTTTTTTTAGTTTTGCTTAAAATCCTTAGTCCCTTGTAGTGTCCCATTTATAAAATCATCGCTTATAATTTGTTATGACTTGCAATAACCAGAACAGCAAACATAAATCTATTTCCAATAAGAAGTTGTTCATTTTTATAATTAAGTCCGCAATCTTATTATAGTAAAAGTCAATATTCCAAATTTATCTGAATCCTTAACCCATTTATAACTTTAGAACAAAATCTCAGTTACCTTTTGCTATTTATTTCAATTTTTTAAAGTTCTTAAGCATGTAATTTGTACAAGTTTTATATATCAATTTTGTTAAATACCAGAAGTATACCAAAAAAGATAAAGGAGACATGCACAATATTGTCTGATTATCTAGGTTATCTTAATTTTTAAGTTATAATTAAATTAAGAGTCAAATATCAGCTGAAAATTATTGAAAATGAAAGGCAGCACCAATATTTTATGTTTTGACAGAAATACAGACCACATAATTATGGAGCTGCCAACCAAAAATGGAACTTCACAGAAACAAAAGTTTTTAGTGCCTTTTATAGCACAATATTGGACATAGAAATCACAGCAGCAAACTATGCTTCCATTTGCACCTTTACCATAACCAAGACAGAAAAAATTGACCAACCAGTAAGTATTATTTGTTCTCTGAAGGGAAAAGAAAAATGTAACTACACTACAATGGATAGTAAAGACATAACTTATGAAGTATTTTAATATTCTTTAGAAGTACCATGATTCATGCCTATTTGTTTATAATGATGAAACGTTATTTATAGTCCATTCTAGTTCTACATTAAAATGCTTTTCTTCAAAAATATTTTAAAGTATAAAAATGTTTAAACAGAAATTCAAATGTAAATGACTAGAAAGCATTTTCAAACAAAGCACTCATTTCTAAAAATTCTTTTAAAATTCACTTTTGTAATTATCTTTAATCTTCTAATATACCTGCATTAGCTCCCTGGTATACCGAGGAGCTCCAGGAGATGAAGCGACATAGAAGGGGATTAGAGAGCAGGTGGAGGGCGACCCGCTCCGGATCCGACCGAGCCCATTTGAGAGCCCATATTAGGACTTACCTGGTAGCTCTGGGGGCGGCGAGGAGATCTTACTTCTCCACCCTCATAGCGTCCGCAGATAATCGCCCGGCTGCCCTGTTTGGGGTCGCCTGTTCCCTCTTACAGCTGGGGGGGTGGCCGACCCTTTGCGGGACAGAGCTGAGGAATTTGGTCTTTATCTGCAGGATAAAATTGCTCGGATCCAGGAAGGGTTGCGCTCGGACTTACAGTGGTCTGACGACGGGGAGACGGGCGGTCTGGCGAATGTAATCTGGACTGAGTTCGATCCTGTTTCTGAGGATGAAGTGGACAGGATTATGCGGCGGCTGAGTTCCACCACATGTTTATTGGACCCGTGCCCCTCCTGGTTGGTTTATGCCTCCGGGGAGGTCACGCGCGGCTGGCTCCAGGCAGTGGTCAACACTTCGTTAAGGGAGGGGCTGTTCCCTGCTGCCCTGAAAGAGGCAGTGGTGAGGCCCCTGCTGAAGAAGCCTGCCCTGGACCCAGCCGTGTTGAGCAACTTTCGTCCAGTCTCCAACCTTCACTTTTTAGCGAAGGTTGTTGAGAGTGTGGTGGCTCAGCAATTGCCACTTTTCCTGGAGGAAGCGGATTACCTGGATCCGTTCCAATCGGGCTTCCAACCCAGATACAGCACGGAGACAGCATTGGTCACGCTGATTGATGATCTCTCTAGGGCTCGGGACAGGGGTTTTTTCTCTGTCCTGGTCTGTAGACCTCTCAGCGGCTTTTGATACCATTGACCATGGTATCTTGTTGCGACGTCTCGGGGGGTTGGGAGTGGGAGGCACTGTTTTATGGTGGTTCTCCTCCTACCTCTCGGGACATTTGCAAACAGTGTTGGCAGGGGGCAGGAGGTCGACTCAAGGTCTCTCACTTGTGGGGTGCCCCAGGGGTCTGTCCTCTCGCCTCTCTTGTTCAACATTTATGTGAAGCCGCTGAGTGAAATCATCCATGGTTTTGGGGTGAGTTACCATCAGTATGCTGATGATATGCAGCTATACATCTCCACCCCAAACCACATCAGTGATGCTCTCTCTGTGATGTCCCGTTGTTTAGAAGCAGTGCGGATCTGGATGGACAGGAACATGCTTCGACTCAATCCAGCCAAGACAGAGTGGTTGTGCATACCGGCATCCCAGTCCAGTTTTGAGATACCACCATTGGTCATGGGGGAGGAGGTGTTGCCCCCCGTGGACAGGGCACGGAACCTGGGGGTTCTCCTGGACTCGCGGCTCAAGTTGGAGGAGCAGGTGGGAGCCATGGCCAGGGGGGCCTTTGCCCAGGTCCGGCTGGTTTGCCAGTTGCGCCCATATCTGGACCGGGATGCTCTGCGCACGGTCACTCAAGCGCTCGTGGTCTCCCGACTGAACTACTGTAACGCTCTCTATTTAGGGCTGCCCTTGCATACCACTCGGAGGCTTCAGCTGGTGCAGAATGCAGCCGCGCGGGTAGTGATGGGAGCTCCCCGATACTCCCATGTCACACCCCTCCTGCGTGATCTGCATTGGCTTCCGGTTGCCCTCCAGGTGAGATTCAAGGTGCTGGTTTAAATTTAAGGTCCTGCATGGCATGGGTCCAGAGACTTATGAGAACAACTCCTCCCAGCATCAAGTACCAACCGCCCTGTACGGGCCCACAGGCGGGGTCTCCTCAGGGTCCCATCTGCCCCAATGTCGCTTGGCTGGAACCGGGGGAGGGCCTATTCTGCGTGGGCCCCGTATGGAATCTTCTTCGCTGGAGCTCCGGTTGGCTCCCAATTCCGCACCTTCCGCCACGAGTTAAAAACCTGGCTGTTTTTACAATCTGGGCTATGTTGACTCTTGGGGTTTTGTTTTAATATGGGGGGTTTAAATTGCTTATTCGGCTTATAACCTGTTTAATATAGTTTTAAGTAATTTATTGTTGTATTGTATTTTAGTGTGAGCCGCCCCGAGTCCCTTGGGAGAGGGGGCAGCATATAAGCCGAATAAATAAATAAATAAATAAATAAATAAATAAATAAATAAATAAATAAATAATATTTTTAACCAAAAAGACAATACAAAATTCAAAGAAGTGGCTTGATGTTTTCTAATTAAGCTATCGTGAAAATCCAAAAGTTACAGCATGCTTTGTTTCAAAACTCTGTAGTTTAAAAATAAATGTTCTAGTATCAGCTCAAATTATAGGATGTAGATTTTCAGGTGTATGTAGGTCTTGGTCTTGTCCGTGTATGATTGAGAATACCTTGGCAACGTTTCGACGAAATCTCCCGTCATCTTCAGGCTGGTGTCTTCAGCCGTTCTCCTGGGAGAAGTGTGTGATCGTGGCTGTTTTCCCTTTTAAACTCTAGAGTTGGATGTGTTGTTACTTTTGATTGGTTTGTGGAGTTGATGTATGCAGATTGGATGGCTTTTTCCTGAGACCCTGTGTGGCTGAGGTGCTGGCTGTGTGTCTCTCAGCCTTTTGTGTTGTAACGACCTGGGTAATGGGCTGTGTGATGACCTTCTGAGTTCTATTGTTGTGATGTCCTGGGTGTGGTGCTGTAATCTCCTGGGTCGTTGTCTGTGCTGCAACCTCCTGATGTTTTGTGTTGTGATCTCCTGAGTTCTGTGATGTAGTATCCTGGGTGGAAGGCTGTGATGTGGCATTCTGGGCCTTGGTTTGGCTCGAGTTTGAGGTCTGGCTATGTGTTTATAGCGTGTGTCAGTTTGCTTAGTTTGGGGGTTGGAGGGGGTGTAGCAGCTGGTGTTGCAGCCATGGTCTGGTTTCTGGATGGTGGTTGCCTTTCATCTGTGGCGTGGGCTTGGGTTTGAGTCTGGTGAAGGAGATTGGTGGTGGCATCATGTGTTATTTTGGGTCGGTGTTGGTTTTGTGGCTGGGACTCGTTTGTTGATTAGGGCTAGTTTCCAGATGTCTGGTAGGCGGGAAGTATCATCCGTTTATTCATGTTATGGGGTGTTTCTCTATTTCGATGGCTTCCTAATTATTCTCTTGTTGAAGTGTTCAGTATTGGAGATAAGTTTGGATCCCTCAAAATCAATTTCATGTCCTGTGGCTTTAAGGTGCTGGAAAAGGGAGGAAGTTTTTCTTCTTTTCTGACTGCGTTCTGTGTTCTGCGATCGTGCATTTATTCTCCTGTTGGTTTGTCCAATGTATGTGGCTGGGCAAATTTTGCATGGTATTTTATAAACTCCTTGGTTTTCTAGCTGGATCTTGTCTTTGGGGTTTCTTAAGATGTTGGCTATTTTTGATCAGTGCCAAAGGCTGTCCTGATATTGTGTTTGTGGAGAATTTTGCTGATTTTATCTGTGGTGCCTTTGATGTAAGGGAGGGGGGCGATGCCATTGTCCTGTTCTGTGTCTTGGTTTTGGGGAGTCTCCCTTGGATTAGGTTGGTGATTGTGCTTCTTTGGAATCCATTGGACATTATCGTTAGTGAGGGTGTGTAATTCTGTTCTCAAGTGGTCTTTGTCAGCTAGGCGTTTGGTTCTGGAGATGAGGGTCTTGGCTACGGAGTTGATCTGTGCAGGGTGGTGATGGGATTGTGCATTTAAGTAGCGGTTAGTGTGTGTCTTTTCTGGTAGATGGTGTGTCCTAGGGAGCCATTGGGTTTTGTAAATTAGGGAGTCCAGGAACGGAAGTTGATTGTTGGTTTCTGTTTCCATGGTAAATTGTATTTTGGGGTGTAGGCTGTTGAGATGTGTGAGGAAGTTGTCCAGTTTTTCTTTCCCGTGTGGCCAAATTACGAAAGTGTCATCTACATATCTAAGCCAGAGTTTGGGTTTGTATGTTGTCTAGAGCATTGGTTTCAAAATGTTCCATGTATAGGTTAGCTATGACGGGTGAGAGGGGTGATCCCATAGGTGCTCCTTCTATCTGTTTATATCTTTGTCCATTGAGGAAAGAACAAAAAGCACTCAGCAACTTGAGGAAAGACAACAACATAATCATCCTCCCAGCAGACAAAGGCAACACCACAGTCGTGATGAACACATCTGACTACCAATCCAAACTATCCAACCTACTCCAAGACCCCGCTTACAAACCTCTAAACACAGACCCCACCACCTATCTAGAGAAAACCACCAAATCCAAAATAAAAGCCTCGCCCATCAGTGAAGAGATCAACAAAGAATCATCCCCAGAGAAAAATCATCTAGATGCCCTAAGCTCTATGGCCTCCCAAGATACACAAAGAAGGAACACCACTCAGACCCATAGTCAGCTCCATAGGCTCACCTCTACAGAACCTTGCCAAATTTCTCGCCAAACAACTCCAGCCCTACACAGAATCCATCACCTCACATTACAAAATTCTTTCCACTTCATAGAAACAATAAAGAAACAAAACCTACAACCCAGTGACCTACTTGTGAGCTTGATGTCATATCCTCTTCACTCAAGTACCTATTAAAGAAGCCTTGACAGCTATCCAAAACAAATACAACCCCTAAGCACATCCTAGATCTGACCAACCATTGCCTTTCCAACACGTACTTCATCCACAATGGACAAAGATATAAACAGATAGAAGGAGCACCTATGGGATCACCCCTCTCACCCGTCATAGCTAACCTATACATGGAACATTTTGAAACCAATGCTCTAGACAAATCCGAATACAAACCCAAACTCTGGCTTAGATATGTAGATGACACTTTCGTAATTTGGCCACACGGAAAGAAAAACTGGACAACTTCCTCACACATCTCAACAGCCTACACCCCAAAATACAATTTACCATGGAAACAGAAACCAACAATCAACTTCCGTTCCTGGACGTCCTAATTTACAAAAACCCAACGGCTCCCTAGGACACACCATCTACCAGAAAAAGACACACTAACCGCTACTTAAATGCACAATCCCATCACCACCCTGCACAGATCAACTCCGTAGCCAAGACCCTCATCTCCAGAACCAAACGCCTAGCTGACAAAGACCACTTGAGAACAGAATTACACACCCTCACTAACGTATTAATGTCCAATGGATTCCAAAGAAGCACAATCACCAACCTAATCCGAAGGGAGACTCCCCAAAAACCAAGACACAGAACAGGACAATGGCATCGCCCTCCTCCCTTACATCAAAGGCACCACAGATAAAATCAGCAAAATTCTCCACAAACACAATATCAGGACAGCCTTTGGCACTGATCAAAAATAGCCAACATCTTAAGAAACCCCAAAGACAAGATCCAGCTAGAAAACCAAGGAGTTTATAAAATACCATGCAAAATTTGCCCAGCCACATACATTGGACAAACCAACAGGAGAATAAATGCACGCATCGCAGAACACAAGAACGCAGTCAGAAAAGAAGAAAACTTCCTCCCTTTTCCAGCACCTTAAAGCCACAGGACATGAAATTGATTTTGAGGGATCCAAACTTATCTCCAATACTGAACACTTCAACAAGAGAATAATTAGGGAAGCCATCGAAATAGAGAAACACCCCATAACATGAATAAACGGGATGATACTTCCCGCCTACCAGACATCTGGAAACTAGCCCTAATCAACAAACGAGTCCCAGCCACAAAAACCAACACCGGACCCAAAATAACACATGATGCCACCACCAATCTCCTTCACCAGACTCAAACCCAAGCCCACGCCACAGATGAAAGGCAACCACCATCCAGAAACCAGACCATGGCTGCAACACCAGCTGCTACACCCCCTCCAACCCCCAAACTAAGCAAACTGACACACGCTATAAACACATAGCCAGACCTCAAACTCGAGCCAAACCAAGGCCCAGAATGCCACATCACAGCCTTCCACCCAGGATACTACATCACAGAACTCAGGAGATCACAACACAAAACATCAGGAGGTTGCAGCACAGACAACGACCCAGGAGATTACAGCACCACACCCAGGACATCACAACAATAGAACTCAGAAGGTCATCACACAGCCCATTACCCAGGTCGTTACAACACAAAAGGCTGAGAGACACACAGCCAGCACCTCAGCCACACAGGGTCTCAGGAAAAAGCCATCCAATCTGCATACATCAACTCCACAAACCAATCAAAAGTAACAACACATCCAACTCTAGAGTTTAAAAGGGAAAAACAGCCACGATCACACACTTCTCCCAGGAGAACGAAGCTGAAGACACCAGCCTGAAGATGACGGATGAGATTTCGTCGAAACGCTGCCAAGGTATTCTCAATCATACACGGACAAGACCGAATACACCAAGACCTACATATATATATATATATATATATATATATATATATATATATATATACATACATACACACAATTAAAAAAAAGAAATTGTGAAAATTAAATTTGAAATAGTTGATATTTAAATAACATGCAAAAAATAGAAAAATGTTCTGCAGTATTTAATTTAAAGTATTTTGACCATTTTTTAAAATAGGGCTACTATTTTCTTTCACCTTGTGGAAAGAAAAAAATAATGATATGTTTGGCTTGTGGAAGGACCATCAGAGGAAAGAAAGAACTGAAAAAATTGCTCCCTGGTACTATATTTTCCTGTGCTTCTGGATTCCAGCACAGAAATAATTTACCCTTTTGTCCTTTTAAATGCCTTGATATTAATAAGGTGAGTTAAGCCTTTCACAGTTATACATTGGACATAACCAAATAACTAGTCATATTATAACTTTTATCTTTTAGATGGTTTTCAAATAGCAAAGTATTCATAGTTAAACAACATTATATGAAAAAATAAAATTGAATACCATTTCTTTCTGGCTTTATTAGTGACTATTGGCTTTGGGCTAGTTTTGAACTCAGACCATTGTCATTTATTTATTTATTTATTTATTTATTTATTTATTTATTTTTATTACATTTATATGCCGCCCTTCTCCGAAGACTCAGGGCGGCTTACAATTTTTGGGATACAACCCAGTCATGTATTTTGTCTTTATTTTTAAAGGTAAGATAATGCTATTCATGATGATGTTAAGCAGTATTTTAAAGATTGTAGCGCTTAACTCTGATTTTGAAAATGCTGAAATGAGTTGAAATCATGCTTGGATTTATTCTGACCTTAACCATGGCTTTCCACTTATGAATTGAGAACAATTGTCGCCTGCCCCACAATTATTATGAATTCATCTTCATTTAGAAGAACAGGAAGTGTGACTAATTATCTTTTAGCTTGTACTTACATATATATCTGTTAAATGACTGTCGTTTATTGTAGAATGATTCAGAAGGGAACTGAGTTAAGCAAAAAAATAACCTCTCCCACTGCAGCTTACCATTCCATTATATTTTTAAGAAAGACTTATAGTTAAGAGTATAACCCCTTGGGAGGCAGAAAATCCTGATTGCCACTACAGTAGATACTAATATACTAGCTACAAACATAGTCCATTCAGCAGCTATAAGAAATAATCGAACTGGGATATAATTATATACCTTGAGAAATTGCCATGGGTATATTCACTAAGTACATGGTAAAAGTCAGCAGTTTTTCCTAGCTGTACATTTTATTTGGGAAAGAAGGATTTGAAATCTGAGTACTATAATGTAGAAGCAACTTTCTTTTGAAAGAAAATGTGTAAAAGAGTGGGTGGGTAATCTTAAACATCAGGGGAGATTAGTAATTAACATTAGTTCAGGAGTTTCTATTGAATTAAAAAAAACCAGTCCATTCACTTCCTGTTTTACTTAATGGCATTTGGGAAAATATCAGCTAAAATGTATTTTCTACTACTTTCTTGGATGTGTATAGTATGTCTTAACTTATATGATTTAACTATATCATTTTTGGAAGTAATCTATCATGTAGTTATGTATCAAGGGTGATTAATCTAACCAGGCTCGACTACTGCAACGCTATTTGGGACTGCCCTTGCATACCATCCGGAGACTGCAGCTGGTGCAGAATGCGGTGGCGCGGGTGGTGATGGGAGTTACCCGGTTCTCCCATACGACCCCCCTCCTGCGCGGCCTGCATTGGTTGCCGGTTGCTCCGGTGAGATTCAAGGTTTTGGTGTTAACATACAAAGTCCTTCACGACATGGGTCCTCAATACTTAAGGGAGCGTCTTCTTCCAATATCAAATACCGGTCGCCCTGTGCGAGCCCATAGGCAAGGACTCCTCGGGGTCCCATCGGCGGGCCAATGCCGGCTGGCGGTTCCCCGACGACGAGCCTTTTCTGTCGCGGCCCCTGACCTCTGGAATCAACTGCCTCTGGGGCTCTGCCTGGCCCTTGACCTCCGCACCTTTCGCCGTGAGTTAAAGACCTGGTTGTTTGACCAACCCAGGCTGTGACCCCCTTGGGGGAGGGATGGTTTTAAGGTTTTATAACGTTTGAACTTATAATCTAATTTAATCATTTTTTAAGTATTTATTGTTCCTGTTTTAGTTGTAAGCCGAGTCTTGGAGATGGGGCGGCATATAAGTTCAAATAAATAAATAAATAAATAAATATTAAATATAACTTCTGGCAATGTTTTTATAAAAATTCACTTCTGAATCCTCTGTAATTGGTATGTGTGTATAGGGATAGCTGTCTGTTCATTTTGTCTATCTTGTATTTTCTCTAGTTTGTCATAAAAGTATAACATTTGAAATTCAAATTTTATTCAGTTTGGTTACCTTTTAAAAAGTAACTTCACTACAATTATAATAAAACTGAAGTATTGCTAACATTTTGTTTTGTTTTATTGTGGAGATTGATTTATTCTCTGATAAAGCTGAATCCACCCTGCATTATTTTGAAGATGTTCTAGCATCCTTAAAAAATGAAACCTCCTTACAAGTCATCTCAGAAAAGATATCTGCAGCTCTAGACCAAAAAACAGTAAAAATAATTGCATACAAAAATGGAGATGGATACCGAAATGGGCAACTAATAGTTGCTCACACATTCCCGAGGGTAAGTAACAATTATCCAAAGAGCATCTTGTAACTGAATTGTTATGGACAAACACTGTGCCTGAGACAGTAATGTAAAAACAATATATTCCCTCATCATACATGCTGGGGGAGGGGGGAATTTTAATATTGTAAATCTACAAGTGTCTGCCCTGAAGATGTCGTGTCAAATCCAAGGTGTGTAAGAACTACTGTGGATCTAGCGTAAGCAAACAGCATTGGGAGGAAGAAGAACCATCCCATTGCAGGCATCACATTAAAAATAATATTTCTACAATTTACTAAAAAATTCATTATTAGTGAATTATAATCTCAAATTTGTACATCTATTAGACTCTCTTGTTTCCAAACATTTCCCTGAATGGCAGTAGAAGGCTTGTTTCTCTTGATTAAAAAAAAGGTGCTGAAGGCTTATGACATTACTTTAATGTATAAATTGAATTATAAATACGGAGAGTGACCACTTAGTGAACTTGCAAGCATTTGCAGACAATACTTGTCTTGAAAAACAGAGATTTATATGTTAAGTGGAAAATCCAGTGAACATTTAGGAAAGGAAAAATATATTAGGGATTATTTAGTCATGCAAGTAAAGTTGATATATGGCAATAGCATTTAGACTTATATAACACATCACAATGTTTTACAGCCCTTTCTAAGCGGTTTACAGAGTCAGCATATTGCTCCCAACATTTTGAGTCCTCATTTTACTGACCTCGGAAGGATGGAAGGCTGAGTCAACCTTGGTCTATAGAATCTTAAAGGAAGAGTGGAACAGCAGTGGGATCCTACCTGTTCCACTACCGGTTTGGTGATCAAGCGCACATGCATGTGCACCTAATGTGCGCCCGCACAGCTTTCCCCATACCAGCTGAGGCCTGCAGTGCCAATTAGCTGAGGATAAAGAAAAGAAAAGTGCAGGGGTGGGTGGGAGGGCCGATCCTGCACTCTTCTCTTCTTTCTCCTCTCAGCTAATTGGATTTTTTTCCTCCTCTCAGCTGATCGTCGGAGGCTTTTTTACTACCGGTTTGGCCAATACGATCCAGTCTGAACTGGTACCATACCACCATTGGAGCAGAATACAAATGTAATATAGCAACCTTGTTAAAAAAAATAACAAAATGAGAATTACAATATGATGATTTATTTTTATATGTTGTTAATTATGTGTTTGAAATATATACATATACATATATATTTTCCTTTATGTAGTTGCTTTCATTATGTACAAGACGTCTTGAACTTAGCAGGACAGCTTGTAAGCTGTATAACAGTGAAGGGATCCTCATCCTTACACTGCAGGATTTAGTCTTGTGTGCAGTAAATGATTACCTCAAAAAGCAAGAAACTGAAGAAAGAGATGAAGAAGCCATTTCTGATAATGGCCTTAAACAAATTGCATCTGTGTTTTCAAGGAAAGGTAAAATGTGACTTTCCATATCTTGCCTATTAAAAGTATATGCCCTTGATATATAGATTAACCAGCAAAATGAATCTTTTTTTGGAGAATAGATACATGGAACAGTTTTCTGACATACTACCCAAAAGTCTCTGATTTTGTTTTATTTATTTATTTTTTAAAAAACGTATTGTTGGTTTGTTTTGGTTTAGTTTTAGATGTTTATGAGTTTTCACAGTGCATCTTTAGTCTTTTATTTTTAGATGTATTGTGCACAGTTTTGGGAGCATTAAACAAAAAAGATAGTGTATGCAAATAAATGGACCAAAAGCTTTGTCTATATTTCAGCTTATATATAAGCAGACTTTGACTTGCTGCTTTAAAGTCTATCTCCATTAGATGTGTGGGTTCTTTACTTGCTCAGAGTCCTGTTCAAGAATTCTCTAGAGCAGAATGATATTGGTGGGTGCAATTTTTTTGCTGTTTTAGTTACTCTGATTTTATTTTGTTGGTTTAGGCAAATAGCTCATTTAATTCCATATTCTGTATACATTGGTAGTCAACTATATGCATTCACAAAGCATATAAAGGTAGACAGTAGGACAGGAATCATCTTGTACTGTTGCTTCCCAGAAGCTCATATTTAAAATATACAATCCATAATTTCAGCCTAGTAAATACCTACCAATACAAGTTTATATCTTGCTCTTCCATGTCTTTTTCTCTTCCCCTTTTAAAACAACTAAATTGGTAGCACAGGTGGGATTCAGCCAGTTCTCACTGGTTCACCTGAACCATTAATTAATTGCTTATGCAGTTGGGAGAACTGGTTAAAAATAAAGTGCAAGAGAGGTTTTTTTTCTCTCTCTCTCCCTTTATTTAATAGCTCCGGGCAGACAGCCAAGAACCACTTAACAGTTGAAGCTGAAATACAGCCTATACATGCTGAATCAAGTCAATAAACAACAGAAACAGACAGGATTAGGGCAGGGAAACCCATCAATCACCCATCTAAAGATGGGATTAACTTCTTCCCTTCAGGAAGAAGGACAAGATTACAAACATTTTCATTATAAAGGGTATTAAGTAACACTGCTGTGATTAACTGATACTCTCTGGAGTTCCCCAAGACCTTTATAGCTGCTGCAGTGTTGGCTACTTCTTGTTTCTGGGGGGGGGGACATACAGGAGGGGACAATGATGTAGCTTGATCATACAGGCTATAAATTTAATGCATGTGTGGTCCAGCCAACTGTATTGCTTCTGCTGTGAAGCACCCAATTTAAAACACAGAGAACATAGAGAACATAATAGAGTTGGAAGGGTTAATGGCTTTTGGCAGTATGCCCAGGCTTTCAATTAGCATGAGCAGCTGCTCTTAGTTTCCCTCTCAGCTGTTGCATTTGCTTTGGTGTTGACTTTTTTTTAAAAAGGGGGAATGGCTGTTTCCTGCATTGTTTTAGTGGTTCCTGGCACTGTCCTTTTGGGCTGTACCTCCCTCACTCTTTTTGAAAGCCTCTAGTGATGGAGCACCCACAACTTCTGAAGACAAGCTATTCCATTGCTTGATTGGTCTCATACTTAGGAAATTTCTCCTTAGTCCTAGGTTGTTTCCCTCTTTGGTTAGTTTCCATCCATTGTGTCTTGTTGTGCCTTTTGGTGCTTTGGAAATAGATTGACTCCCACATTTTTGTAGGAGGCCCTCAAATTTCCTGACAGAACAATTAATCAGTGGAACAACTTGCCTCCAGAAGTTGTAAATGCTCCAATGCTGGAAGTTTTTAAGAAGAGATTGGATAATCATTTGTCTGAAGTGGTGTAGAGTTTCCTGCCTAAGCAGGGGGTTGGACTAGAAGACTTCCAAACTCTGATATTGTATTCTATTCTAAATATTGGAACAGTGCTATTTTATTGTAAGTTGGACTAAGGAGAAATTTCCTAAGGGTGAGACCAATCAAGTTGGCCATGCCCACCCAGTCATATGCCCACCCAGCCACACCCACCCAGTCATTAGGGCAGAGAACTGGTTGTTAAATTATATAAATCCCACCACTGATTTTGGTAGCCTTGGTCACATCTGATGGTAGCAAATTCCACATTAGTTATTTGCTATGCAAAGATATTCCTCCTTTTAATTGATTTGAATCATCTAATTTTTAACGTATGATTTTATATGTCTATCAGGACTTTCCTCACCTACTTTTATGCTAAGTGGAAAAAAGATGTTGTAGTCTTTATTCATAGAAAACATTATAGGCCTCTAACTATTTTGAGTCATCTTTTCTGTACCTTCTCTATTTCTTTACAATAACATCATTTTTGAAATGCGGTGGCCAGAACTACTGTGTTTCCCCTAACATAAGACACTGTCTTATATTTTTTTTGGCTCCCAAAAACGCACTAGGTCTTATTTTCGGGGTAGGTCTTATTTTCGGGATAGGTCTTATTTTCGGGGAAACACGGTATATGTAATACACCAGAGCATTACCCAACTGGTAGTTTTATTTTAAATTCCATTCCTAATTATGCTAAGCATGGACTTTGCCCTTTTGTAATAGGTCAAAACTGAACTGTCCATAAAAATGCCAAGATTCTATTTTGAACCAGTTCAGGTTTCATGAAAGCTTTCCTTATGCGAAGTTCTGCTTGCTGTTTTGTACCAATGCACATCCTGTTGCACTTTCTTTATTGAAATATATTTGTCATTTGCAGTTCATTTTGGAAGTCTTTGCAATCCATTTTTAAAAAATGTATGTATGTATCTCAATAAATTTGATGACGTTAGCAAATTGGAACACCTTACCCCTATATTAATCAATTAAAAGTATCACTCTTTTTTACTTAAATTAACCTGTGGCACACTTTGCTTTAAATAGCTCTTTTGTTTACAAATTAATGAATTATTCATCTTTTTTTCTTTCTTAATCATTAGCCAATTACCAGTCCATGACATGACAGGTGCTTGTCCTCTAAATTGATTTTTAAAAATGGTGAAGTAGTTTGTGAAAGACTTTTTGAAGTAGAGTTTTTAGATTTTAAAAAAAGGTAGATCACTGAAAAAAATGTGTTGTTGCAGAAATCTTACTAGTTTCTTTTTCAGAAAGGTATTTGTATGTTTTATCATATTCTTTAATAAAACACTGTACCATTTAACTCAGAATGGACATTAAACTAATGGGACATAAATTCCTATATGTTCTGTCCCACCTTCACTTCCCCAGAAGCTAAGGTACGTTAGCCAACACAGAAAAGACACACTGGCCTGTTTCGTTACCTTCCCTTCCCTTGAAGGCAAGGAGCGTTAGCTCACGCAGAGGAGTCACGCTGGCCTCTCGCCAAAATCCCCGTTATCTCTCCGACAAGAGCGTTGGCAGTCACCCAAGTTCTCAATGCCAACTCCAAGAAGCAATGTAGTAATTCCAGAGAATTGCTTTCTTTTCAGAGTTCAAAACCAAACACACAGACAGACGGAAGCTTCCGATGCAGATGACACTTTGTCACGAACAGAGTCTGCAGCGTAGGCACACCCACTTTTATACCTGGTGGGGTGTGGTCCAGCTCAATCTCTGGCCCTCCCACGCCCCTACGCTGCTGCTGACTTTTCTCCCTCCGACGTTGCCTGGGATCAAGCCAGGAACCTTCCTTGTCTTTCTCCTGTCGTGGTCCTACTGCCACACGTCTCTCAGGCAGTTCCTCCTGGCTTTCCGAGGAAACCTGAGGCATTGCCAGAGAGGAAGGTCCTGGGGAGGGAGGCCTTGCCAGGGAGGAGGAAGGTCCTGGGGAGGGAGACCTTGCCAAGGAGGAGGAAGGTCCTGGGGAGGGAGACCTTGCCAAGGAGGGAGATCCTGGGGAGGAAGGCCCTGGTGAGGGAGGCCTTGCTCGTTCCTCCTCTCCTTCTTCATCATCATCCAGGTCCTCTTCCTCTGTCAGCACAGGCTCACGAGGCGGAGCCACAACACCTATATATTCTAGAACTTGAAGCAACTCTAGTTACATTGATCATTTTCAGATATTCTCAGGAACAGATGCTGATTTTAAAATTAAGTTGCATATTTTTCTTGGAAGATCAGCAGCCTCACATTCACAATCATCAGATGTATACCATCTGGGCCCAGCTATTTGTTTATTTTTAATTCATCCGTTTCATACTCTTGCTCCTTCTGTCTGTTTATTGAACCCTTCTTGGAAGAAAAGCCCCTATGCTATAGACTTATCTTATCAATGAAGACAAAAGCAACAAATTAAGCTTCTCCTCAGTTTTCCTTTCCTCCTTTATGTCAACCAGCACTTGTTTGCAACTTCTTTATGTGAGGATGCTCTTTCTGTTTTTATACTTGGGTGAGGCCATCTTGCTATCATTTTTGCTCAATTGCCGGCACTTCTTTAAGCAGACTTTAAAAAAGGGCTCTGAAAGTACTTTATAATAGATTTTGCAGCAGATGCAATGTCTACAGAGGCTTTTATCAGGACTGACAGCTACTGTTTAATTCGGTTTTTGCAGAACTCTTCAGATGATCAATTCAGACTAATTCCATATCCTCTCATGCAATACATTGACTCTGGAGGTGGTATGTGATTCCCATCTAAATCAGAACGTTGTTTGGCTCCTATTTTTTCTGGCCATTTCTACTGTTAGAACATTTTCTTAACACTAGATGTTAACAGGATCTTGGCCATGTATATTGCTGTGGCAGCCTTGATTAATCAAGATGTATATGGAACAAGGGCTATCTGCCAAATATATTTCTCAGCAATAGGAGTGTGCCAAAGTGGATTCTGTATACACAGAAAACTGTTTCTGTGTATATACAAATACGTAATTGACAACTTGGAGAACCACGATTACAAATTAGCATCCTGTAGTAGAAGATGAAGATCAGTTAGTTGCTAATATGTATAGATTGTCTGAATACACTTAATTGTAGGGCAACAGACAAATTCTGAAAAAAATCTATTCTCTCTCTCACACACATCTATTGTAGGGAGTCATACTTGTAACAAGTACTGAAGTTCACAGTTGCACCATTTATTTTTAATGGAGAAACACAGTCACACATTTATAACAATGGAGAAAAGCAGCTTTGTTAATTTGTCAAATTCTTGAAACATATTATTATAGTTGTTCTATAGTTAGACAGTTAGAACAATTAATCAGTGGAACAACTTGCCTCCAGAGGTTGTGAATGCTCCAATACTGCAAGTTTTTAAGAAGAGATTAGACAGCCATTTGTCTGAAATGGTACAGGGTTTCCTGCCTAGGCAGGGGGTTGGACCAGAAGACCACCAAAGGCACTTCCGACTCTGTTATTCTGTTCTGCTCTTTGCTTGGACAATGCTGAAGCACTATGTGAAGGTGCTTAGAATGAAATAGTGCAACCTAGTGCAATGAAATAGTCCAAGAAGCTTTTTGGATGGGAAGCCAAACATTTTCTTCTACTTCCTGAAGGAAAAGTTGCCTTTTGAAGGGAAAAAAAACCACCTTTGAGACTCGAGTCAGTCAGAATCCAACTATTGGTTATGGGCAAGTCAGCCTGAAATACTGCAGTCTAACTACTATACCATCACTGCTCCTAATTCCTTAGCATTTTGTTTTTAGTATTTGAAAGCCTACTATTGTGAGAACTCAGTATATTTCTGCGTGTATATCTTTAGTGCCCAAATGGCATGGTCATAGACAACCTGAATTTGATATGCTCATCCCAGATGGGCAGGCTTTGGGTGTCCCACGCACTTATGAGAAGAAAAGGATGGACTCCCTAGAGTAGTGCTTTTCCATGGTGGCCCCACATCATGGAATAGTCTCCCCCCTCCCTGATTCATCTTGCTCCCACATTGGAATCTTTCATAAAGACTTTGAAGATGGAGTTCTTCCTCTGGATATTTGACCCCTAAATTTTTATTAATAATTTGGGTTACTGCCATGGATTTGTTAGTACATTTTACCTATTGTTTTATTTTTATTTCTGTATTTGGCTATATATATTGCAAAGCTCTGGAAGTCAACTTGATGCCAGCAGTAAATCAATAACATAATAAGTATAAGATTAGAAAACTGTACAATTTAAGAAAACTGTAAAAATAAAAGAGAATTATGAGAAAAGAATTTTCATAAAATCTTTCTTTTCTCTCTTTACCAAGATAAGGATAAGAACATCAACTTTACATCATCAGTGATAACAGCAGATATTGATCATTTGGTGCTCAGCAACATTCTTAGAAATCCAGTTGAGGTCTGGGTTTCCAGCGGAGAACCTTTTCTACCTTTGGATAGTAAGTCATTAAACAAAAAAGGAAATATTATAAGAGGTTGACATTTCTATCTGTTTTGCTTTAGATGGCTGATACCATGCACTTCAAATTACAAGTTCATTTTCATAACTCAGTGAAGAATGTAAATGTTCAAAAATGTAAAATTTGTACATAATTCATTTCCGGAGTATAAAAAAAAGTAAAAGTATACTTTGCAAAATAATTGATTATTATCAAGGGAAAAATTGCAGAATATTTTATTTATTTAATTTATGTATGTATGTATGTATGTATGTATGTATGTATTTATTTATTTTTGTCATCTCATTCCAGAACATTCTTCAACTATTTCCCACATTTATTCAATAGGAAGATGAGTGTGGATTTTAAGACAAATTCCATACAAAAAGGGAACTTGGGCAGAAAAGAATTTATGAAACGCAAACGTTAGGTTACTGCCCAGCTCTTCTACCTTGCTCACAAGGGTGGCTAAATCTCAGTTGAAGATTTTCCTCAAACATATATCTGTGATATGATTGAATAAGTAATATTTTATGTAGTATATGTACATATGTGTGTATGTATCTGTACATATATGCATGTACACATGCACAGTCACATATATTCATACACATACACACAATCAAGAAGAATCAGAAAAAGACTGGGCTTAGACAAAATATAATATTAAATGAATAAGTACTCATTCAATTTATTAGCCGTACACACAAAAACCATCAACTATGGTCTTACATGTATGCTGAAATATACAGACTTAGACTGCAGAAATCTGGGCTCTGCAAACATAAACCTATAAATTCAGACTGTTTAGGATCTATTTAATGTTACTGTCACCTAAGCAGGGGTGGGATTCTACCAGTTTGCACCTATTCTCTAGAACCGGTTGTTAGCATTCCAAGCATTTGGAGAACCGGTTGTTAGAAGAAATTAGTGGCCTAATCCTGTAAGAAAGGCAGGAAGGAAACATTCTGGTATTGCTTACAGAAACTGCCTTTCCGTTAACCCTTATTACATTCTTGGCAGGACTAGACTTCCTGTCTCAGGAATGTTTCTGGAGTTTTTTTCTCCTTTGCTGGTACTTTGCTTGTGTGGAGTGACCATTCAAAGTTACAGTGGCACTGAAAAAAGTGACTTATGACCATTTTTCATACTTATGACTGTTGCAGCATCCCCACAGTCATGAGAGGCCAGGCGAGGAGATGCGTGCCTCGATGTGAGTGATATTGAGTTAGCCACACCCAGCCTATAACATGTCCACCAAGCCATGTCCACCCAGTCACATGACCATGAAGCCACGCCCACCACATAAGCCACACCCACAGAACTGGTTGTTAAAAATTTGAATCCCACCCCTGCACCTAAGTATGGATATGCTGCTATATTGGAGCATGTAAACTGCTTTGGACAGTAGGAGAGATTACTCCCCCTCCTTTTTGTATACATATATGTGTGTGTAAGGGAGAGAAAGAGAAAGCGTTTGTGTCAGGCTATATTTAATAGCAAGTCCTACTGATGTCTGTGGCCCCTACCCCCAGGTAAGTCTGCTTAGGACCTCTGGTTTACTTCAGTCCACATGCACTCCCAGGGGCCTTCTTCTCTTCATTTTAGTACCAGAACCTCTATCTATCAACCAAAAATATTGATTTTCTAGCCTCCCCATTTGTAGAGAGCATCCATGGATAGATGTTTAAAACTGTGCATTCTCATTCTCTGCTAACAGAAGGTAATAGAGGAAGCAGGTTTGAACTCCCTTGCAGCCATTTTAACAAACTACTGCCTGCCCTTCCCAATTCACGGGTGTGTATATGTGTGTTTGAGGTGAGGGGAAGGATAATATGGAGAGCAATTCGCTTTTTTGCATAAATTATTATTTTTAAAGGTCCTATTTTTCACATAGAGTTGCAATACTAAATGGTATTGAATTTGTAACTTTCCAAATTTTCTTTATTCTGTACATGTTTGACTAAGGGAAGTTTTAAGTACTTGAGCATTTTCAGAGAGTTTTTCCATGAGCCATTTAATACCTTTTAATTACATGTTTTAAGTTGGATCTACTTAGTTTGTTAAAAGTATCTGATTTTTAAAGTATATTTGCTAAAATTGATCCAATTATCTTTCCAGACCTTTAGATGCAAAATCATTTTTGAAAAAAAAAGCAACTGTACCAAAAAATGTATATATATTTTTTCATTACAGCTTTGGAAAACATAGAAAGGCAAGAAAAACAGAAGTGGCTAGAAAAAGATAAAATTCTGGCAGACCTTAATGCAATGAAACATAAAATGAGACAACTGCAAGGTCAGTATTATAGTGAAAGTTGATTTCATTGTAATTACATTATTTTTAATAATATAATATTAACATGAGACAACAACTTTTAATATTAGTCCATGTATCAAAACCATCTTTTTGAGATTTTTCAAGCTGACATACTTTTGTAATAATGATGCCAATGTTCTAAGTTTATGGTATTATATTAACATTATTGAAAACACATCCTCTTTTACACAAGGACTATCCAATATGACTGGTATGCATCTTAGAACAAATGTGAACCTCAAAATTGCAACCACAGATCCTACAGAGAATAGTTAGATTTTATTAAGGAATAATCAAGTGCTAACATATTAATATGTATTGGATTATTCCCATTTGTTCCAATGAATTAAAATTCTTCTACATTAAAAAAAATGCTCTAAAACCATTCTTATTTTAGGACGCCGTATAACAAAATATAAAGCTGCTGATTTGGTACCCACTAAGAGCCCTTTCCAGCCTGTGGTAGTAGAAGGAGGCTGGACAGAAGAAACTCAAGAAGAGATGAAGCTCATGGAAACTATACAACATACAGAGGTGTGAATATATACTTTGTGCTATCCAATTTCCTGAGAAATGTAATCTTTAGATCTAAATGCTTTAGAAAAAGATTTGTGACCTGCTAACTCAAGAAATTGTCTGAACTATGACTCCTTGTCATAGTGAGAGAGAAATATGTTTAATTTACATTATGTAGGATTGATCTCTGAAGCAAAACTTCTTGTTTCTTATCTAAACATTTTAGCTACATGTTTCACATTCCCTTAATCCACATATTATTCTTGAGAAAAAGGAATCTGGTAGTGTCCCCCGAGACTGCCGTTTTATCATCTTAGAATAAATTTTAGTTTATAAATGGAAGTGCTGCATTTCAAACAACTATTTTCATTAAAGTTTTTAATAAATAATCGCTATGAAGGAATTGGGAAAAGAACAGTACAATATGTTATATTTTTAGAAGCACTCTGAAGTACAGAACTACACAGATAATTTCATTTTGTTTAATAAGAATCCTTTGGGTCAATAAGTGTATTTTTTTTTTTTAATTACATTTATATGCCGCCCTTCTCCGAAGACTCAGGGCGGCTCACAATTTTTGGAGCACAATCCAATGTGCTCAGCAATAGCCTTCATTCCATTGTATATGCCTGCTTATTACTAAGCGGCATTTTTACAAGGTCAGCTAATTGCCCCCAACAATCTTGGGTCCTCAATTTACCTACCCCGAGAGGATGGAAGGCTGAGTCAACCTTGAGCCTGGTGGGATTCGAGCCTACAGTAGTTGTAGACAGCTGGATCTTAAGAGCAGGCATTTACAGCCTGAGCCACCAAAGCTCTTTTAAATAAGCATATTCAAATAAGCGTATTTGAAAGTTGTGGGTGGTCTCACAAAATGATTGCACAAAGGAGGCTGTCATTGTTGGCATGACCAATTACCAAACGAGTTGCTCCTTGTCATGTTTTCTTGCTCCCAGGCAGTTCTTGCCAAATAGGGGGACATATATCCAACAGATCACAATCATGGACAAGGTTGTGCTAAATACTGCCCTCCCCCTCATTTCCAAGGTTTGAAGATAAGGACCCAGATCTCATTGAGCCATCAGTTTCAGAAAGAGTTTAATGGTCAAAATCATCTAAACATTGACGGCTCCTTGATGCTTTCTGAGCTTGTTTGTTTTCTTGCAGACATTTCATTACCCTAACTAGGTAACATCATCAGTGCCAGTAAGGAATGCTGATTACTGTCAGTTTATATTCTGGTGTCTTGTCTGTCTGTGTGGGTAGGGGTGGTCATCTAAACATAATATTGCTAATAATCTCTAGTGAACTGTATAAATACACAGTATCAAAATCATGTAATGTCTTATCTAGCAATATAAAACATTTTTTAAAAAAAATCAGAAAGAATGGAAGGTATTACAGTCCAGAACCCTGCATAATCCACAAATGTGGCTGTTCAGACACTCACTAGATGTTCTAAAGAATGTATAGGATAACTTTAATGAGCTGTTGTTTACTGGAACCACCAAATGTAAACACCATAATAGCTTCCATACGTTGATGCCTGTGGGAGGGCAAAGGTGATATACATAATACATACACATGTAGTGGTGTCATGTTGAAAAGTCCACACTTTTTGTATTTGTGTTGCATTGTTGCAGGTACACATTTTGACATTTTGATGAATTCTTGGTTTGCTGCAGATGTCATGGCTCCAGATTTCTTTTCCCTGACCCACGTTTGCCTTCAGGTCTTCCCTGGAAGATTCAATTCCTCTTTGGCTTCAGTGAATAAAAAGTATTCAGGGCTACTTCTTACCGAAAAATTGAGATAATGCCTTAAAACGCTCTTGCTTAAATAGAAGGATCAAATAGTGTTCACAATTCTAATGTAACATACTTTTTGTTGTATTACATTCATTCCGTGTGGCTTTGCAAAATGTAACTACCATACAGAGTCAGCCATTGATTCTAACTCCATGACTTGGATTATGTTTCACTCTAGATGCACCTTTCAGAGCTTCAAGCACTGCAGTTCCAAAGAAGTTCTCCCTTTTCTCCTAAATTACTTGCCAAAAATGACAAGGGTCTCTACAAGCAGCCCACAACCAAAAGAGTGTGGGCTTACCCAAATGGAAATATACCTGACAAGGGAGCCCATGCATGGGGAAAATCTATGACAGAGGTAAAGAGGATAATTTTTCTTTAAATAAATTAAGGAACTGAATAAATAAATATCCTTTAAATAAAATTTCAAAAAAACCCTGAAAAACATCTTAACTGCTACTTCATAGTGGCGAATATACATCAGTTGCTTACAAGATAACCTTATCATGCTCGTTGTATCACTGTTTTTCTTTTGCTTAAAATAAAGGTTGGATATATACGGCACTCCACTGGATGCAGAACAACAAAATCCTCACCTTGATCACTCTGGTTAGACACTGAGAGATATATTTCATCAACTTATGAAATTTCTGTACTGATTTCTGTCCTTATACGATTGTATACAGGCAGGGGTGGGATGCTACTGGTTCTGCCCGGCTCTATAGAACGGTAGCTCTGAAGAGCAGCAGACACAGAACGATTCTGTGTCTGCTGCTGTTTGGCCCATCCGCCCGCCCGGGCTGTTACCTGACCTTTATTTCCTGCTTTTTCAACCTCAGCTGCTTTGCGTGGCACAGCTGAGGTTGAAAAAGCAGTAAAAAAGTGCTTTTTCAAATGCTGCGCACCCGCGCACAGCACTTATCAGCTGCCTGGGTGCCACAGCTTATGGTGTATTACATGCACGTGCAGTGAGTGCCTTGCACCCATGCGTGCAAAGCGCGCATGCACGCACAAAATGTAATTACTGAACCGGTAGTAATGCCAGTTGAATCCCACCCCTGTATACAGGTAGTCCTCAATTTAGACTCATTTGATTAGTGACCATTCAAAGTTACAATGGCACTGAAAAAGATGACATATGACTGAATGTCAATGGAGATTCTCAATCATCCAGATCATAGTTGTCCCAAAGTTGCTTTTCAAAAGGCAACTGGACTCACTTGACAAGAAAGTCCAATTGCCTTTTGAAAAGCACCTTTTGCATTACTTATAGTCATTTTTCAGACTCGCAACTATTGCAGCATCCCCATGGTCATGTGGTCAAAATTCGGATGCTTGGCAACTAGCATGCATTGATGATGGTTGCAATGTGCCAGGGTCATGTGATCACCTTTTGCGACCCACTGACAAGCAAAGTCAATGGGGAAGCCAGATTCATTTCCAACCATGTTACTAAATTAACTGCAGCAATTCACTTAACAGCTGTGGCAAGAAAGGTCATAAAATGGGGCAAAAACTCAATTACTGTTACTGTTTTGCTTTGCAGTGGAAATTTTGGGCTCAGTTGGGTCATAAGTCAAGGAATGCCTACACAACTTGTTGTATAAGTTCTAAAATTATATACTGTACTTGAAATTACTCTGTGTCAATTTAGATAATTCTCTGTATTTTTTACACTCCCCACATGAATACAGTCTAATGTCTCCTTAAGACAGAAAAAAAATCAAACACTTGATCAGCCTTTGATCATATTGTATGAACAAAAGTGTAGTTTAAAGAGATTTTGGAGTAGCAAATTAATTTT
The DNA here is from genome assembly GCA_009733165.1 of Naja naja. Classification (NCBI taxonomy): domain Eukaryota; kingdom Metazoa; phylum Chordata; class Lepidosauria; order Squamata; family Elapidae; genus Naja; species Naja naja. The sequence goes on from CM019148.1 coordinate 276,737,540, forward strand.
GATTATGGAGAATTCCAGGCTAATTGTTCCTTGCAGTATAAATTTCGTGGCATGAGATTCTGACAATAGACACAGTTGCTTTAATGGCTTGCAAACAAGCACTGTTTGCTCTTCTATATTTTAATCAGAAGTACTGCATGGTCCCAAAATAAATAATCAAACACACATATACACACGGATATGCAAATACATAAGTGCTTATATTCTCATTTCTTTTTGATGTAAACAAAAGCATCGCATTGCACCTGTGTCAGAAGCACCAACATGCTTCTGGGTTGAAAGGATTAACCGGTGACATCATCATTGCCCAGGGGACACCCACTTGGGGGCTCATTTCAGTTCCTGACAGGAAGCAGTGTTGGGTTTCAAATTTTTTTACTACCAGTTCTGTGGGCATAGCTTGGTGGGTGTGGCAGGGGAAGGATACTGTAAAATCTCCAGTCAGAGGTGGTATTTGCCGGTTCTCCGAACTACTCATAATTTCCGCTACTGGTTCTCCAGAACTGGTCAGAACCTGCTGAAGTTGAGCAAAGAATGGGAGCTTACTCCGCCCCATGGAAGCACTCATGTCTCAAACACGGGCTTGTTAACCTCCACCCCAGCATCCTAACCATATGAGCCATCGTGCTTCTTTAAGCAAAAGCATAATCTTATGCAAAGCAAAAGATTAAGTATTAAAGAGAAAAATGTAAACAAAGGAGATAAGAGAAAGGAAAACTGTCCCTGACTAGTTAACACCAACACCATTCATTACAGGTTGTCCTCAACTGACAACAGTTCATTTAGTGACTGTTCAAAGTTACAACGGCCCTGAAAAAAGTGACTTATGACCATTTTTCACACTTACAACTGTTACAGCATCCCCATGATCACATAATCAAAATTTGGATGCTTGGCAACTGACTCGTACTTATGACAGTTGCATGTCCCGGGGTCATGTAATCACCTTTTGCGACCTTCTGACAAGCAAATCAAAAGGGAAGCCAGATTCACTTAGCAACCATGTTACTAACATAACAATTGCAATGATTCGATTAACAACTGTAACAAGAAAAGTCATAAAATGAGGCAAAATTCACTTAACAAATCTTTCACTTAGCAACATAAATTTTGGGCTCAATTGTGGTCGTAAGTCAAGGACTACCTATATGCTTCTCCATCCTTGTTTGTGCAAGCAGTCCTCTTTTTTCTGTCAGATTTACTATAACGTCCAAGTATAATCTTGATAGTGTTGGAAGAAATATCCTTCGGAATTCAGTTCCAGGTGGGAAAAAAGACACTGGATTCATGGAAGTTGCTTGGAAAGAAGGTTTAATGGTGGACAGGACCACATGCCTTGGAGGTCCTGGGTGAAAAGGGAAGAGATGCAGAAAATCCCCTGGTTTCATACCCTCGGTTGGGTCCCACCTTAGTGTTTCCTGTTCCTGTGCAAGAAATGTATCCCAGTGGCTGTCAGACTCCCAGGGGCGGGGGTGTTAACTAACTATGTAGACTTTATCTGGACCACATGGCTTCACCTGAGTGCTGACTGATGCAATCTTTCCAGACCATGTGGTGAGATGGGTAATCCTATCATTTCCTGAGGGCCATGTCTTAATTCCATCACCCTGGAGCTGAAGGGGGGTGGGGCAGGGAGCTGCAGGAAGCTGCTCTGTCTTTAAAACATGTTTCTCCTTTTCTCATCCAGGGAAATATAATATTCTGCCTTTTTAATATTTCCTAGAATATTTCATTCTTCTAGGAGAGAGGTGGGTGCTAACTTTCTACAACAGCTTTGTACAAATGTATTTGTTTTTAAGTTAGTTGTAAGTTACGGCTGAAAAAAAACCACCAATTGTGCAACTAATTCTGTATAAAATGTTCTACAGCAGGGGTGTCTCTGCTTTGGCTGATAGTTTGAAAACTGTACATTCAAAGAGACTTCTGAATAGTAATGCAGTTTTAATATTTCAGCTACTTGACAGTTGTACAACTCATCTAAAAATGTCACAGCCTGCAAAGATACTATATACACCTGATGGATACCAGCTGCAGTCGTGGGAAGAAATAGAGAGGGACATGATTGTTTGTGTTTCCACAGGACATGCCTTTATGAGCCAAAAAGGTAACACTTAAATAACATTATTTAAATGTTAAAAGGACCTTTGAATTTTTTTAGCAATCTTCTACATAATTAAAGTGTCATAATCATGATGGCTTGTAATTTTTAAACATGGGTTTGCACATCATACTTATGGGTAGGAGTACTGCCCATAATGTGGTTTTCTTTATCCTTCTGATCTAAGAACCATGTCTGAATCTGCTTTGGCTTCTGGAAATTTAAGTGGCAGGTTTCTGAATAATGCTCAAGTTTTCAGGAAACAAACAAATTGACTTATCATTCTATAAAACAACCTTAAATTAAAATCAACTATACTGTTTCATGTTTTAAGACAGAATTAGATAAATCAGTTTCACTCCTGAAATATAATTCTGTTTTTTTCAGCTGTACAGCATGAAGTAGAAATTAGAGCTCATTATGCAAGAATCCGGAAGCAGCAAGGTCCGGAATCTACCAACATTGTTGTTTCGCCATCAACTAAAGTTATAGACAAGGTTGTATCACAATACATTGTATAACAGTAATAATAATATATGCTATATCACTAGTTCTAAATTATTTTTTCCTGCTGCTCTTGTGAGGTAAGATTTAATTGAATTAGATGGCTTCTGTTAGGGCTCAGAATCCATAGCCATCATTATGACAAGGAAACTTTTGGCAAGAGCATTTCAGATTCAAATGTACCCTAACTTAATTCAGTATAAAATTGATTTAAGCAAGGAATGCTGGGTGGTGGCGCTCCAAAGAAGATTATTTTCTGCCATGGATCTTGTCCTGTAGAACATCCTGCGTCCTGAGATTACATTGACCCCCATCCTGCTAGCCTTCTGTAAGCCTTTGAGCCTGGGACCCCAGTGTGGGATGGAGCCCATTTCTTGGCTATGCTATGATTCACCATCATAAATAATTTAGCATTTTATATATTTCCATTTGTTTTAATGTTGTGAGCTGCATAGAATCATGTACTTGAGATGTGTGGCCATATCAATTGAATAAATAGATAAATGAAATGAATTTCCTTAAATTGTTTTTTATAATTCCTTCAGTAATTTTTAACAATATGTAACATCCTGATATATGAGGGGATATGAGCTAATGCCATTTCTGGATCCAGGCTTTTTGCAAACTGATTACCCATGGAAGCAAGCTTCGGGTGTTTTAAAAATAAATGGAAGTACAAGAACCAGCACCAGAACACAAAGCCTATTTGTGCTCTACAATTTTATTGGAATTATTTAATCCAGATTTTTTTTTCCCCAGCCAAAGGCGGCCTGTAGTTATGGACAATGCCCCACTAAAATGGTTTGGGTAGCTGTACATTGTGCGCCTACATGAGCATCAAATATACTTTCCATGTTAATCATATGCTGGTAATATATGCTGACTGTTTCCACATTTCTCACTGTCCATATGCCACTGCAACTGTTTTGTTGAACCAAGAGACCAGTTAGATTAAATGCCTATACTGTGTGCATAAATTTAGAAGCACAGAAAGCTTACTTATATGGAATATCCCATTAATTCTCCTGCTTGCCTCCTGTTGTAGAAAAGCCATAAAAGAAACATCGCTTAGAACAGTTGCTGCAGGCAGCTCTGTGATGACCTGATTAAAGATTCCCATTATGTGTTTTGGGTGAAAGTGAAATCTCAGCAGGAGTGATTCAGCAGTAGGGACTTAATTTCTAGAATACCTTTAAGCCATGCTTACATATATGTACATGTACGCGCACAGAGAAAGAGAGAGAGAAAGAGAGAGAGATGATAGTACCTATAGGTAAATATAACTTCAGTCACTATAATGAAATCGGAAGATACACTTAAAGTTAACTCTTCCTAAACTGATGCCAGGAGATAGCAGTTTCATCATTGTATTTAGTTTGGTTCTCATTTTAAAAGAAAATTGATTATGATGATATAAACTCTTTGGACACAAAGAAAAATCTCAGTTATTTGTTGTAACTGTATTTCATTTATAACAAATTTACAGTTAGTAATCTATGAGTAGCAGAACAATATTTGCAAATCTTTAATTATTTATATCCCAACCTTTATTATTTTTACAAATAATTCAAGACAGCAAATGTGTCCAGCAACCTTCTTTCCCCTATTTTCCCCACAACAATAGCCTTGGGAGGATTAGAGTTGACAGTGAGAGATTGACTGGTCCCAAATCACCCAGCTGGCTTTCATGCTAAGGTGTGACTTGAACTCACAATCTCCCACTTTGTAGTCTGGTGTCTTAACCACTAGACCAAAATGGCTCTTACTTTTTTAATTTTATTCACTTCCTTCTTTGCAGTTGACTTATACCCAAAAGTTAAATAATCTTTTGTTATAACTCTCCACCATATAAAATATATCTGAACTTCAGTCTCTTCCTTGAAAGGTATATTAAACTTGCTTTCCTATAAGCTGAATAGTTTATCAGTAGTATAACTGAAATAATTTAAATAGATGGATAAGGGGCCAATTCAGTGATTTTGGTGCTGTGAGTCATAAGTAAATATATTGTAGGATATCTTAACAGATGTGAATGATGATCCATTTTATATTCATTTTAAAAAGCTCTGATAGATATTGGTAAAACAAATCATTAACGCTTTGAAAAATGTTGTAAGGGCAAATTAAGTATGAGTTTAATATTAAAGATTTGTGATATTTACATCACTGCTATATATACTCCTAACAAATTTGTTCAGTTCAAAAATTATTTTGGAATTCAAAATTGGAGCCTATGAAACTCAATGTACTTCACAGTAGACATACTAGAGTTGCATTGCTAGTTAAAATTCAGATTAGTGCTGTCAAATACATTGAATATCTATTTTTACTGATGCCCACAATTAAGTGAAAAAAACTGCTTTTGTATTTGTGTATGTGTGCCTTTGAGTGGTTTCTCTTATCTGAATATTTCAAAATGGGCTTTTCCTTAAATATTTTTATTATCCATCACCAAAATATTGATATAACAACCCAAAAAATTTTCCTTCTAAAATATATATATATATCCGTATCTTCCTCTTTTCTAGTAGTCTCTGTAGAAAGTGATTGGAAAACTTTAAGATCCTTTCACTCACTATTGTTTTAAAATATTAGCTGAAAACTTGCTCATATTTAATTCCTCTGCCCTTTTGAAATATTCTGTCCTTCTCTAGGAATCCTACCAATTAACCTGTTGTGTAAAAATTACTAATAAAACAGATGAAAAGGGAATGGATCCAGAGGTGGTATTCAGCAGGTACTGACCAGTTCTGGAGAACTGGTAGTGGAAATTTTGAGTTGTTCGGAGAACTGGCAAATACCACCTCTGACTGGAGATTTTACAGTATCCTTCCCCTGCCATGCCCACCAAGCCACACCTACAGAACCGGTAGTAAAAAAATTGAAACCCACCACTGAATGGATCCATAATTTAGAGCTGAAATCCACATTTTTACTTTTCAGCTTCTGCAGCATCTCCTTGATTAGGGAAGGATGAGCCAGGGAAAACAAATGGTTTTAAAATCAGAAAGAAATTTGACAATAGCAAAGCTTTGTCCATTATTTAAACAGTCCAAGATAGCTTGGACTCCTTATATCTATTTCCCTTATGCCTAAATAACAGGTTGAATTTTGAGGTGTTGGGTTTTTGCTTATGTTTCTTATCACAGAATAAGAAGCACATATACTGTGCTCAGGATAAACTGTGATATTAGCCAGTGTTAAAAACTGAAGTTTCCTATGGTTATTAACCTAATACATGCGATTTATGATACATTTATTATTGTAGCTGTCAAACTGGGATTTTTAAAATGGTTCAAGAACATCAAGTTTCTTTTTTAAAAAAAATAATTTATTGTACTTTGTAAGTAATATTAAGGACTCTTTTAGAGAAAAAGGGCAACATCTTTGAAACAAATGATTAAATAAGGTAACCATATGGTTTTTTCCATAAACTTTTTAAATATCTTTCCCACATTTGATTGAGATACATTTTCTCCCAAAAAAATTGTTAGAAAAAAAATAAGAAAAAATTATAGGCAAAAAATTATTTTGAATATTTTGATTTTGAAGTCTTAACAAAATCATGAATATATGAAGTCATGTAAGAAATACAATAATGTTAGTTATTTCTACATATTTTTATACACAGCTCAACACGAATAGCTCTCTTTTGGCTCTTACCGGCAGACCTCATGAAGATGTCAATGACAGACCTTGTGAAGATGTCAATGACTAGGTAAGTGTTTTCCTGAAGTTAAAAAAAAGATATAGAAATCTAGTCTTTCTAACTCACTTCAGCAACAAAATCATGAACAAAACAACACATAAAGCACTACTACAGGGAAAGAGAATCCACTAAACAAAAGTATCTATTTCCCTTCCCACAGAACATAAAATAGTAGTGGTGACTGACAACAGAATTCCATAATTTGTCATTAAATCACAAGTGAATATTTCCAGGAGAGAAACATTCTGTCCTAGAAGAATGTTTTTCCTACTGCATCCTTTATTTTGCCGATAATTGGACTTTTTTTATCATGTAAATATTAACTACATATTTCCTTGATACAATATACAGAATCAAGATACCTTTAAGCCAGTGGTAGGATTCAAATTTTTTTACTACTTGTTCTGTGGGCATGGCTTGGTGGGTATGGCAGGGGAAGGAGACTGTAAAATCTCCAGTCAGAGGTGGTATTTGCCAGTTCTCCGAACTACTCAAAATTTCCGCTACCGGTTCTCCAGAACTGGTCAGAACCTGCTGAATACCACCTCTGCATTAAGCCCTCTTTCTCCCTAGCAATTTATGATATTTTCTTGCATCATCCAGCAATTTAAGGCCTGTCCTCATTACTGTTTTATTGGCACAATAGTTGAACAAAACTGGAAGATATTAAAAATTACTAGCAAGGACATTTCTTTAAATTAATAAACAACTGTAAATCATATAGAAATGGGATGGAACTGTCAGGTACTATGTCAAATATTGTTGTATCAATAAGAAAGCCATATCTCAATCATTGTGGAATGCCAACTATGGCTACATGTTACCTATCAGGACCATCAGTACATATTGCCTATAAAATGCTTTACAGTGCTGCAGTAGAATACCTAATGATGTTCATTAGATCATTTATCCAATCAGACAAAAATCATTTAACCTAGAAGCTTGTCTACATTAATGTCTTCCAGGTGTTCCAGGAAATGAAGAAACAGGGAAGAAAGACAAATGCTTTCTCACTGTATTTGCCTTTAATCTGTATTCAAAAGCATATGCTTCTGAAGATTGAGTCTCCTTCTACATATCAAGACTAATCACTATTGATAAGTTTTTTTTATGAATGTGCCTAATCCATTTTAAAGCTATGTTTTCTGAGAAATGAATTTCATTCAGTTCAGTGAAGCATGTTCCCATGTAAGTGAATAGCACTGGAACTGGAGTGAATATATGTTTATTACATTCCATCTGTCAGACTCGGATATACCAACCATGATGTGAAATTTCAAATGCTGTAGTGAAAGCGGATATGAATGTAAAATATAGATATGGAACATACATAATATCTTCTCATGCTGAAGATATTTGGATATTATTTTACTTCAAAACTTGTGGGTAAGAAATTTGGAGGACTATTTGGAAATAAATATATTTCAGGTCTACCTTCTTTGTTGCAGTTTCCTACCATGATAATCTCAAGTTCCATATTATCCATAGAATGGGAAGGAAGCAAGAATGTCTCCAATTGAGCTGTAATCAGATTACAATGTGCCTTCATTAATGTGCTAACTGCTAAATATCTACCAGTGTCCTATCAAAAAATTTAAGAATATTGTATATATTGGATTGAACCAAATCACATAAAGTAGATATCTATGTTAGGATTAAGTGCAAACAAGTTACTACTAAGGAAAAGAATAAGTCAATGTTCTAGCAATTCCCACTAGTTTTAATTGCCCATTCTTAATTTCTGTAATGTTATTATATATATTAAAAGGGTTATGCACTGTAGGAATCTTCAGTACATGTACCTGGGTGCACATGTATCATAGTATATAATGCCTAGCCAAGAAAAATATTTTGAGTAAAATGTTTTGCACTGTTCCATGGATGAGCATTTCTCTATTTCTTCTTGCTATTAATGCTTGTTTTTCATTAAGTTTAAAACTAATAAATTCATACTTTATTCAAAAATACTGCAGTTGTGACATGTTTTTGTTTTTACTTTTCTAATTAGACATCTTCGGGAACTTTTAAAGTAATTAACAAAACAGAAACAATGTCAAACATTAAATCTCTAAAATATTATTACAAATTTATTGTGCATTAATTCCTAAATAACAAAAAATATTTCCTAGTAGTCACTGTTTTTATTCTTTTTACATTCACTTGTTTTAAGGAATTTTCTTCTACTTGAGAACTCTCCACTGAAAATACATTTAGATTGTCTCAAAGCATTCTAAACATGGGATGACATTACTTTGTGGATTACCACTAACTCTCTTTAGGCTATTTTAAGGCTTGCAAGCTCTCACAATAAAGAAGGAGAACCTAGTAGAAATGTGTTAACTCCTTTCACTTCTATCATGCAATCTATCTCTGTAAATTGTCTGTATGATTTAAAGTTTTGATTTCCAGGATTTTGTGTGTGAAGAGTTTCCACAAATAAAACCACAAATATCTTCTGCAGATAGTTACCCTCTAACGGGGAAAGCAAAATGTTAGCATGAAGTTCCATATTTCACTTCACATATAGAATGCATATTCATTAAGATTATTGGAGGAGCAAGAGCAATATTTTGGTGGATTGGATATAATATATTGTTTTTGATCACTCTTGCATTTTAATTTGGCTAGTATATGGTTAAGAATCACCAAAGCTGAAAGTCAAGCATTTATAAAAGAAGTCAGTAAACAGCTCTAAGTTCATTCATTGAACAAAGACAGACTCTGGATCTAAAATCATATTCCAAGCTCAATCCTTAGATCAGAAGTCAAGATATCAGTAAGAAATAAAGGTAAACAGCAAGCTAAGTTCAGTTCCATCAATTTCTTAAGCAGAACCTAAAATTATTCCAAGAGTCAGGAGTGGAAAACCAGCAGTAAAGTGAATAGGAATTAGGAAACAGACATTCAGAACAAAATCCATGTTCTAGTGGCAATATAAGATTGTTAACAGAAAACAGCCTCATGAATACAGCCTTACATTTTTGCCACTGCATACCACAGAATATTCTCCTTGGACTCTCTCATTCTGCGTGGTGTTTTGGCTTCTATATTGAACTCAGGCCTAGAGTGGTCAGTCTTGTAAATCATATGACTTGCCAAACTCCACTTGCTTCCAGTAAAAACTTCAGATAACAGATAATCAGAGTTGGAAGGGACCTTATAGGTCATCTAGTTCAACTCCCTGCCCAAGCAGGAGACCCTATGCCATTTCTAACAAATGGCATTCCAATCTCTTCTTGAAGGTCTCAGGTGATGGTGCTCCCACAACTGAGGGCAAGCTTTTCCATTGGTTGATTGTTCTCACTGTCAGAAAGTTTCTCCTTATTTTCTGATTGAATCTCTCCTTGTTCAATTTTTTTTCCATCCATTATTCCTTGTCTGGCCTACAGGTGCTTTAGACTTAATTTCTGAAGGTTTGCCTAACTGAATCATCCTCAGATAGGTCCCCTAGGAAGGGACTTCCTGACTTGCAAGGCAAGAATAAGCACAGTTGATTAATTTGGATCAAATCGTAAATCATGCTTTGCCTCACAATATGGAGAATTGCTTATTTGGTCTTTATTCACATAATATCAACCACAATACTTGTATTGTTTCTGGTCCCTGAGAAGGGTTTGCTTGAAGTACAATGTCTGGGTGCTGAATGAATGTGGATTGAATACCAAAGTGAGTGACTAGTATCAAATAAAAACTGAGATGATTTGGTTATAAAAAGAGAATGAATAGGGATGAAATAACAATGGTTTGAGAGAAAGGAAAAGTCCAAGAAAGTCGTGCTGGTAAAAGCTGACAAGTTGTAGATAGCAAAATAGCTGGAGATGAGTAGATGAAAGATTTATCAGTGATTGAATCACAATTCAGACAGTTGCCTGTCTGCCAAAGATATCCTTTGGCATGTCACAGCTCATCTTTCCTTCAGCAAATGCCTGACTAGAAGTATATGTTGCTCTTCTGATAATTAATATTGTTGTAAAATAGATAGGATTATCCAATAAGCTATCTGTGAAACTTGCTAAGTAATTATTTCTAAGTCTACATATATCATATATACAAAGATAAAAAATAAGTCATGTAATTAAACCTCCTTGTTGTTTCTTCTCTAATGACATTACACCTACTGTATGTATTCCTACTGAAAAATAAATGATCCTTGAATTGATTGGTCCTTTGATTTCCTGGAAATTCTAGCGATTTATCAGAAATTTTGTCTGGAGATATTCAACATCATTCTTTTCTAGCCTCACTTCTTTCCCCAGATTCCCCCTTGAGTGTTGTCTTGTGTTTCAAAAAGGACTTAAATTTTCTATCTCCAGTTGAGGGAGAGACTGGAATAAGATGACCTGGTATGAGACCAAACACCACATTTCACTCATAGATATGAACTCTATGTCTGGCCTATCTGGTATGTGAGTTGGCTGACTATGAAACGATGACACTTTGTCTGCATTTTGTTTTTACTTTGCTGCTCAGATTACTTTTATTTACTCTGCTGGTATCCGTTATTATTATGATTGACATATATACATGTAACCAAGGTGGCTATGTTTGCACAAAACTGTCACCAGCCCCATTTCAGCCGTGAATGTTCCCGGGCACTCTTTCACCTCAGTAGCATGGGGTAACATCCACTGTTTATTTTCAATCAATGGTATCATGCCAATCAACCTGATAATTATGTTTGTTCAGATTTAGCGAGAGAGAGAAACCTATCAATGAACCATGATTTATTCCAAGCGAAAATAATCATGCCACTGAAAATGCTTCTGCAAATGGAATCACAATGAGTCTGTTTCTAACCACATGAGGGAGGAATCACTGGATGCATTCATGGACCAATTGGGAGTGATAAGTGGCTGCATTGTACTCATAGGCTCATTAGTCACTGGTCACTGAGTGGCTAAACTATGGGACATTCACAATTTTAATTTTTCAGAATAAGTTTTGAAGAACAGAAAAAATGATAAACTGTGCAACTAGCATGAAGAAGTGATACAGAATAAGCTTGACATAGAACCATTGGAAAAGATTCAGTGGGATGGAAAAGACTGAACCTGCCAGGACTGAAGGATCTGTGTGAATTAGTCAAAAAATAAACCTTGAAACATCTAAGTAGGTAGATGAAGAAACTGAACCTTAGGAAAGAAACACAAGTAAGAGACAAGTGAAAAAGTAAACATGCATCATTGGACAGAACTGTGCCTTGACATAGTTTTCTTTTATATGCAAAAAAGCAGCAATTGGACAAAATTGAGATTGCTTGTATACATGAATTTACTACTATTGTAAATCCACATAACCAATTATTTTCATCCATTTTGCCACAGGGCAAGTTCTATATATATGTGGAGAAGTCTGCTACAGTTAAACCTACACTGAGCTTTACTCATGAAGACTGTGGGAGCTGACGCAAACCTGTACATGTTATTTATTAATGGCCTCCATTAAAAGAGAAAAAGCCTCAGCTAAATTGTTCAAATGGCTGCCCTGTTTTAAAGCTGAAATAAATTTAATTCAGTTTGCTGCACATAAAATGAAATAGGTCACTACCTTCCCTTCAGAAAGCTTCTCCCCCCCTCCCCCCACAGAGGGCTCTTCCTTCGTAGCAATTTGCAATGTCTGAGTATATAAAATTCATATAAACCTTTCCATTTGGGATTTTAATTATTTTGAAGTAAGCAGGAAATAAACTGAAGTGTGCTTACGTGTTGCTAGGCTTCAACAAAATGCCTTTGACTTGGAACTGAAATGGTACACTTGCACAGAGTCCCAACATATAAAATGACATTTCTTTTCTCTGCAAGGCTGAGTGACCCACTTATTTCTGTCCCACGCTCCTGCTGAGAGATTTAATATTGAATGGAGACAGAAATATACTCAGGCTCCATTCAAAGATTTCTTCCCCCCCGTCTCTCTTAGAAGATGCTGTCCTAGTTGAATCTTGCACAATTATACAACCTGAAGTTTTGCTTGAAACACCAGAATGCATTTCTTCTCCTGACATAAGGATGTTTTTTTTTAAACAACAACAACAACTTGCAGATTAGAAGAGTTTACTTAATGGTTGTCTGGGCTCTACCACAGCAGAACAGCTGGGTTCTTGCAGTCTTAAATGGCTATAAGGATTATTGGTTGCTTTGCAGAATATAATCCTGCTCAGAGAAAGATTAGGAAGGCTGTATCCTTTTGCTTTTGGATGTCTCTTTCAACATATCCAGCTTGGCACAGTTCCATTGCCATTAATCATGGATGTGTTTTCAGTACATGGTTTCTACGGTTACAGAATGTTTACCCATCTCTAGGCAGGCCATGCTAGCTGATCTTCATGGCGGAAAGCATTTGTCTGAAACTAACGGGGATGTGATGCAGTCCTCAATCCACTCTCCAATACTGACTAAATAAACATAGTCACAGGGAGTATTTTTCAGAAGCAAAGAAAACACCAAAGTATTTTTCAGCATATATGTATGTAAAGGGGCCTCACACACTATGCCAGATGTGAAAACTGTTAGCAAAATTCCAAGTGTTTTTCTTAAAAAATGGTGAGACTATAGCATGCAAATAAAATATGTATTGCAACCACATCACCCCGTTTAAAGGAACATAGTGCAGTATTCACTGCAGTAAAAAAAGTCATTATTAGGGAATAGAAAAGAGACATTGTTATCGGGTGTCTTGCAAGATTCTCTGGAAGTAAATATCAAAACTGTTATTTCAATCCAGATCTATTAGCTCACCTACCATATCTACATAGAACGTATCATTTATGAAGGTACATTAACTTTAGAAAATTATTATCTCAGCAAAATAATGATGTTCAGTGTGGCAGACACCGTGCTTAAGACATTTCTTTGTCCAAATATAGATGACATAATCAACATATACAAAGGTCAACAAGGATGTTGGGAGGGAGTATGATGGAATGATAAAAAGAGTATTGCAACATTATGACACCAACTTTGTTTCTTGCAAAGTCATAGGTGACATCACAACAGAAGTACAAAATGGCAAATTTTCTAAGATGCACGTCTCATTACTTTAGTGTCATTGTGATAGGAATACATATCAATGTTTATTCATTCCATTCATCTAAGAATAACGACTGAAGACTTCAAAACTGAACTGTAAAAGAATGAATGGCCATTTTACAGAGTTATATATCTCTACTGTAATCTAGTCTGTGGTCATCTAGATTTTTGCAGTCCAGATCTATTGGTCCTAATTTAAAAACATGAAGCTTAAAAGTATTGGAAATAACTGCTTTAGTTATAAAGAGTGCTTGTCCGTTTACTACTATATAAGTCCCTGCTTTCTGATAATTTAAAGACTGCCATTTTCTCTGTTTTTATTATTTCAAACCTATTCTTGTGATCTATTTTACAACCTCCTCCTCCAGCTTATTTCCACCTATGCTCTCTAAAAGGATTAAATCTAGTGGGAAATGTCTAGAATGTATGCAACAAAAATGAGGTAATACATAGTAAAGCAATATTTTTTCTTTTAATTCTCACTTAGTGGTACAAGAATAACTTTGACCCAGCAATGCAGCTTCTTATATCCATAACAGATGATCTGACTCAAACCAATGTGATTTTAGCTAGTGACATAGTGAGAATCCCCAATTCAAATCATTTCTATAGAGTTAAACATCATTTATATCAGTGGCCCCCAAACTTTTATGTCCCAGGAACCGGTTCCGTGCAGGGTGGTTTTTCCATGGACACTGTCTGGATCCCACGTGTGCATGGATGATGCTTCATTCACTTGCGTGGCCTAATTTCTGCCAGGCTGCAGACTGGTGCTGGTCGATGATCCGGAGATTGCGGACCCTGATTTAGATCCTATTGGTATTATTTTTAGGTTATTATGCAACCATAGATTTAATATATATATACTTCATTTACCAAAGCATGAATACCTTATTGCCTCCCTAAATGCACTACTAAGCAAACAGAGCTCATGATCCATGTGAAACAGGGGTTATCCTGGTCAGCCAAAAGGTAGGCTAAGGACTTGCTAGTTATCTTGAGGCGGGTATGAGAGTGAAAGCCAGGATGTTAATGTAATAAATACACACCTGTTTTTCCTGGCCTCCTTCTATTGAATAATGCCATGTGGTCTGCTTCATAGCCTCTTTTCTAAGTATGATCTTCAGGTAACACAGAGAACAATGGGTTATCTTCACAACTGAATTCTTTTCAGCACATAAGAAAGCAATATTTCTCAGCAGGAGCAGGTAGCACTAAAGCCAACTCTAAGACAGAGTATTGTGAATTTGGAGGAGGAATAACTTAAACTTCACTGGAAGATCTTTTTTTCTATCAGGCTAAACCTCCTGCTACAACTTCATCTGTCTAGCTGAGAAGTTCTCCGCCTTCTATCAAAGACTATTCTCTTCGTCAAATTCTAGCAAAACTAAAAAGAAAGATACTTTAGGTGGTTTTTTTTCCAAAAGTACAAATATAAAACTGAACAAACCCTGTACTAGTTCTGAAGCAAAAGGGGTAGCTGGGTAACCATGTAGTTTAGTACGTGGGACAGATTTGAAGGAGAAAGTCCCTTACTAAGCCAATCAAATAACATTGTTGACATAAAAAGTTTCTTAGGAAAAAGGGAAAGCAAGGAGAACTAAGTATCACACCTCCAATAAAATCAGTATAATCAACTTAACTAAATTAGTCATTAACTGCTTGAGTATGAGCTCAGATTTCTTCAGGCAATCAGAGTTCATTGCAGTGAAGCACACTGGAGAAAGGGTATTTAAGTTTCTTACCTGGATTTTACTAGCAGGCATGATTTTTTCACGCTCTATTTTTTATTTTATAAGCTTTGTATTTTTTTTCTTTCTTTTCTATTTTTTCAACCTTTTTTCTTTCTATTTTTTCTTCTTTTTTATGTTATATTAGTTTCTATTCATTTATAAATAAATAAATAAATAAATAAATAAATAAATAAATAAAATGGACATTGATTTGAAGGAGAGTTGGGTTTGTCACATAGCAGATACTGTAGTAGTACCTAGTTCACCTTTTCTTTTCTTTTTTGTACTCAGAAATTAAGGACTGTTGGACATAATTTATATCAGGGTTCTAAACTAGAATGGGAAATTGAACATTCTGGAAGAGACATAATTTATTTTGCCAAACTAAACATGTTGATGCATTCATGAGGTCATTAGAAGTTGAGTTTGACTTGAGTTTTTCCCTTTTAGTTGGCATCATAATACCTGATTTCAAAAAAAAGGAGAAGAAGAGACCTGATTAGCACTTGAATGGGAAAATGTCTTGAGTTCTTAATTATTTATAATTTATATACACACTGTGTGTGTGTATCAGTGGTGGGATTCAATTTTTTTTTACTACAGGTTCTGTGGGCGTGGCTTGGTGGACGTGGCAGGGGAAGAATACTGTAAAATCTCCAGTCAGAGGTGGTATTTGCCGGTTCTCTGAACTACTCAAAATTTCTGCTACCAGTTCTCCAGAACTGGTCAGAACCTGCTGAATACCACCTCTGGTGTGTGTGTGTTGTGTGTTTGAGACTTGAGCACTAAACAACAGGGTGAGCTCTCATTACTTGGCCGAGCTCCTGCAAACCTAGTAATTCAAAAGCATGCAAATACGAGTAGATAAATAAGTACCACTTTGGTGGGAAAGTAACAATGTTTTGTGACATTATGCTGGCCAAAGAAACAACTTGTGCTGGCTCAATGGTCTCAATACGGAGATGAGCACCACCTCCTATAGTCAGCTACAACTAGTGGAATAAAATCTTCAGGAGTCCTTTACTTTTACACACTCACACAAACACACACACACATACACACAAGATGTACAAGCAAAATAACTGTTTAAATATTGAAATCTCAGAAAAATAACCATTTTGAAAAGATACAAGTTTCTATTTTGTTCATTTTCCAAAAGCATGGATTCCTAATTAATCTTTTATGAGACTGCAATCACTTCCCACCAGAGATTTATGAACTCCCAGAACCTTTTAAGGCAGTGTTTATGTCACTCATTACTAGAATTGTTCATTCATTCATTAAAACTATCTAGACCCATACCAATCGGGTTTCAGGCCCAGGTACAGCACAGAGACAGCGTTGGTCGCACTGGTGGCTGATCTCTGGAGGGCACAGGACAGAGGTCATTCCTCTATCCTGGTCCTGTTAGATATCTTGGCGGCTTTTGATACCGTGGTATCTTACTGTGATGCCTCAAGGGACTGGGGGTGGGGGGCACTGTTTTATGGTGGTTCTCCTCCTACCTCTCGGGTCATACGCAGGTAGTGTTGGCAGGGCAGAGGTTGGCCCTGAGGCCCCTCCTTTGTGGGGTGCCTCAGGGGTCGGTTCTCTCACCCCTCCTGTTCAACATCTACATGAAGCCACTGGGTGAGATCATCCGTGGTTTTGGGTTGAGGTATCATCAGTACATTGATGATACCCAGCTTTTCATCTCCACCCCTAACCAACCCAGTGACGCCCTCGAAGTGATGTCCAGGTGCCTGGAAGCGGTGCGGGTCTGGATGGGGAGGAACAGACACTGGCTCAACCCGACTAAGACCGAGTGGCTGTATGTACTGGCATCTTGAGTTAGCCAGGACATTCCATCATTAGCTATGGGGGGAGAGGTGTTGCTCCCCATAGATAGGGCTCGCAACTTTGGTGTCCTCCTGGATGCACAGCTTAGTTGAGAGGAGCAGGCGGGGCCGTGGCCAGGGGGGCATTTGCCCAGGTTTGCCTGGTGCACCAGTTGTGACCCTTCCTGGACCGAGTTGCCCTATGTACGGTCACTCATGCACTCATCATCTCCCATCTGGACTACTGCAATGGTCTCTACACGGGGCTGCCCTTGAGGACCACCCAGAGACTTCAACTTGTCCAGAATGCAGCGGCGCGGGTTGTGATGGGAGGATCCCAATACTCCCATGTTACACCCCTCCTACGTGAGCTGCACTGGTTACCGGTTGCCCTCTGGGTGAGATTCAAGGTGCTGGTGCTGACCTATAAAGCCCTTCATGGTATTGGACTGGGGTATTTGCAGGAGACCCTGCTGCCAATAACAGCTTCCCGATGCCCTGTGTGCTCCCACTGGCAGGGCCTCCTCAGGGTGCCGTCAGCTAGGCAATGTCGGCTGGCGGCCCCCAGGCATAGGGCCTTCTCTGTGGGGGTGCCCACCCTTTGGAAACAGCTGCCCCTGGAGCTCTGGGTGGCTCCTGACCTCTGATCTTTCTGCCGTGGCCTAAAACTTGGCTGTTCCAACTAGCCTATCTGGACTGATGGGGAGGGGGGAGGGTCTTTTTAGTGGTTTTTAAATTTGTTAAATTTTAAACTTCATTGATTTATGAGATTTTTGGGTTTAATTCATCTTTTAATATTTGTATTTTGTGGTTTTTAGTATTGTAAGCCGCCCTGAGTCCTCAGGGAGATAGGGCGGCATATAAATCTCATAATAAAATAAAAAATAAATAAAAAATACAGGCAAGCCACTTTCTTATAAAATGACCAGAAGAGATTGCCTCATATGTTTGCTCCAAGAAGAGCTAAAAACTATCTTAAAAAAAAAAAGAAAAAAGAAAACTGATATTCTAGGAACGTTAACATAATTGTCCGAGGGGGAGAGGGCATTTTCCTTTTTCCATTCTTTGAAAAAACATAAAGTGGGTTTTGAAATAAGAAAAGTTGATGTTATTAAGGACTTTTATAAATAAAAAAAGATTTAGAGAAATGTATTATTGATGTACTTAGTTCTTTATAGCAAACGTTGTGGGTACAGTACCTCTGTAGTTCAGTGTGTAATGCAAGGAGGCAGTGAGGTGTTCTGCTTACATAAATTATGGGAAAAGATTAGGCCTCTAGAGTACTGATCCTTGCCCACTAAAATGCAAAGGTCTGTAAAGGTGATATGAATCCTCTCTAAATACAAATGTAGCCTTATCTTGATTGGTGGCATTTTATCCATTTACATTTCATTGTTTGTTTAGATGTTCCCACAGAAATATTACAATGGGAAAATCTGCCTCCAGTATTATAGGCAGAAGAGGATTGTCAAAATATGACATCCTTGGCATTTTAATTCTATTGTGAAGGAAACCAACATAAAATATTGTATCTCTCTCTGTCAAGATGAGCTATTTCTCCAAGGTCATTAGCTGATCTCATCTGGCAGTTTCCTGAATGATCAGCTGCTACGATCAGCATAAAGAGGATTACAGTCTATTCTCACCACAAACTCCATTGTGCTACATTTGGGTGTGTGTAACAGTTTGTCAAGTTAAAGATGAACAAGCTTCTTTGCCTTTACTGAAGTTTTTAGTCATACTTTTATGACCTTTAGTTTACCTCTCTGCCATTATTGAAGTCTTTACAGGGGAAAAATTGGAAAATGTATTCTTCCTGTTGATACAAAGATTATTTTAAATCAGGTAAATAAACAAACAGGTGAAAGGAAAAATGCAGAAAAAGAAGAAGAGAGATTTAAGTCTTATTGTAATAAATAGTCAGCAATTACAGTTAAATTATCTAGTTTTCAGCTTCACTAGATCATTCAAGTTAAGAGTGGTTTACATTTAGTTTAAGTTTGCCATAGGTCCTGGTGACCTTGAGAAGACCTTAAAACTGTAATCTTTTTTTCTTGACCTGTTGCTAGTCAGGTTTTTACAAGGATGCTTGGAAAATGTATTTTAAGACTTCCTTTGTTTAATCTCTATCTTTAATACTTTGACATTGGGGAGTTTTCCTCTACTATAGATTGGAATAACTGTTGATTGAGCAAAAAATTGCCTCTGGAGCAATTTTTTAGTTTCTCCCTGGTTTAAATTTACTTTCCATGAGGAAGGAAGGAAGGAAGGAAGGAAGGAAGGAAGGAAGGAAGGAAGGAAGGAAGGAAGGAAGGAAGGAAGGAAGGAAGGGTCTACTACAGGCCTCACCTTCATAGTACTAATAAGCAGTTTCAAAACATTCAATCAAGTGAAAGCTGAGATAGTTTTAATGAGGATTTTTGACTGACCTTATATTTGACAGTAGGGGATTCTGGAACTTTGTCAATGTTAGTTCTGATCTTTTTTTGACATCCGTTACTGTGGAGATCACAGGCTTCCCTTGTCAAGTTTCTGCCAAGCTCTCAATCTCTGGATCATTTTCTGAAAAACATTGTTTCGTTAGTGTGGCCTCAGTCATGCTCATTTATCATAATAAATAAATGGTCTTCTGATATTGCTTCTGTGAATTACAGATTTCTGGGGGCTGTGAATGGGGTGAATACCTTTCTTCTTTCTATGAATACTCCCACTGTGCTTGTATCTCTAATTCGAGGTATGCAAATTGAATCTAACCCAACAAACTGATTTGGGTTGAACACCCCCAAGAAAAGCCTAACAAGTGTTATATGGCCAACTGTGTGATGCTGGGCAGCTTCAAGAGGTTATGAAAGCAACAGCTGATCCCTTATTCATATAATCAGTTATTAAAAAATGTTTCAGCACTAATTAAAATAATGTCATAGAAACTTGTACAATGTTTTCTGTGAATCAGCTAATGAATGACTCCTCAAAGTTCTCTTCTAAAAATACTCAATAGGAAATGTTTGACAGGAAGCAGCACTGACCAGCCAGAGACAGAATTCTGTTAGACTCACTGGGCAAATCTGGAATATTAAGAGCATTTTGTGGTTGTTTTTTTTTAAATTAAATGTTGGTTCAAGAGGCCTACCTTCTGATAAATTGTTGCCCACTAAGGATGGTCAGTCAAAAAATATTCATTTGTCAGATGGCAACCTGCTGAAATTATATTCTGGATCTGTACGAACACAGTCTTTATTTTTGTAAGTATCTTGTGGGGCTATATGGTAAGAGTGGGCAGGAGCATTATTTTAAAGAGGAAAGAAAAAGAAGGAAGGGAGGAAGGAAGGAAGCAAGGAAGCAAGGAAGGAATAAGCAAAAAGTCTGAAGCATATCAATTTTCCATTTCTTTTAAAGAAAAGAAATACTAATGGAAAGAATCATATACTGCATGGAGATTGGAAGTACCCAAAGAGGTATTCAAGGACACAGTGGGATTAATTAACAGTAATTGTTTATCTTTATTCTGTGTCCTACTGACAATTTTCAGCTCTGGAATCTATGGAATTTATTTGCATGGAATAAATCCAGTCTTCCCTGAATTCAGATGTGCTTGCAAACTATGTTGGTATATCTTAGAGAGAAAAATTGGGGTGGGAGGACAACAAGCTTAGAAATAGCTGCATTTGATGGTCTCTCAGCTTGAAGTGTTGATTATTTTTTCTGAATATATTTTAATCCTAATTTTTTAAGACAGTTGTGAAAGCTGTCCTAAGTGCTGAAATCTCGGATGACATCTTCGCATCTCGCTGTTTGAGGAAGTTGCACAACATTCTCAGAGACTCTTCCCATCCTGCTTACAATCTTTGTGAACTGTTGCCTTGGCAGAAGATATAGAACAATTAAAACTCAGACCACACATTTTCTGAACAATTTTTATCCCAGAGCTATAATTTCACTTAACAATGAACTTAAGAACCACCATCAGTGAGCTGTTGGACAGTACTTGGTCTGTTGTGTGGATACTTATGTGTGTTTAGAGGGTGGGGAATTTTGGCAAGTGTGCGTGTGTTTGGGGATTGTCATGTGTGTGTGTGTCTGTGTGTGTGTTGGGTCTGGTCTCTGGGTGTTATGTGAATTTCATTGTATGTGTATATTGTGTATTTACGTACAATGACAATAAAGTATTATTATTATTATTATTATTATTATTAAATTGTTTATGAAGCAATTGCCTCTGAGAATTGCCAAGTGTTTTCAGAAGATGCCAAAGTGGTACATGAAGATGTCTTTGAAGGAAATGCACGGAGGAAGGTGCTTTTTTTTGAGAAGGACAATAAAAGCAAATATTCTGGGCCCTTTTAAGGAGGCTCCAAGCAGCCCCTCTTTGAGAGAGAGGGGCAGTTAAGAAATATGAAATATAATCAAACAAATAAATAAATCAGCATTTGAAACAGATGGATGCTTTTTATTAAAAAGAGTAGAACTAAAAATAGTAGTAGTAAGAGCATGATCCCAAGAGTATTTCATTATTTTGTATTTCCCCATTCACTCCAATTTACTGGGCTATTGACTTCAATGGACAATGGTAGTCCTATTCTTTGAACTGCAAATTTAATAATCATATGGCCCATTAAGTTACTGCGTTCTCCTAGCTTGGTTGAGGTATTGGCAATTGAAGCAATTTCCTTCTACCAACAAGGTACATTTATTGGGTGGCTTCATGCTAACAGTGGGAAGTAAACAAATTATTAGGTATCAGTTATTCCTATAATGGAGCAATCAGTTGTAAAATAAAATAAAAACTTTTTTTTTCTTTCTAAAGAAAATGCTATTCATTTTTTTTAGAAAATGCTAACAATTTTAAGATGGACACAAGCCAGAATACAACACTAAATTGTTTTTGTATATTCTTAATAAGGATTAGGCTGATTTACTACCTAATCAAAATTGCAATCTGTAAATGTAATTTAAGTTTGATTTTTAGCACCTGATGAATACGTCTTAACTAACTGGTAAGGAGAAGCATTGGCAGAATTGCTTGTTATCTCATTTAGATAACGATCCCTGACCTAAGGCTTGAAAAGGTTGCCAAATAATATTTTGGGGTGGTTGTTGTTGTTTTGTTTTTCTTTTTAAGATTATATGTCCTTCTAGCACTCTATCACTATAAGCCATTTACATCTAATGTCCAGGTCTTACTATGAAACCCATTTTAATAATTACCTCAAATATTTATTAAGTGCAAAATAGCTTATACGCTCTAGCTTCTTTCTTTTCTTAGTTTGTGATTTCTATTCTGCATTCTTTTTCCTTACATCATGTTTGGGGAAGCTCATGATCACACTTCTCAGAAATGAGAAAAATAAACTGTTCAAAGGATGCATTTTGCCACAAAAACATATTGTTTAAAGTAACGCTAGCCCAAGATTGCTGTTGCCTCTCCTTTCTGAATTTCAGTTCAGGTCTACAGGATGTGGATTAATGAGGCTTGATCCTCCTTGATTTGGGAAATTTTAGCAGAAAATAAATTCCACTTTCTGGTTAGTGTAGGATCTGCTCTCAGTCAATACAAACCACTAGAAAACAATATTGTATTTCATAGCAACAGCAGGAACACACTTTCTGTGAAATGTGAGGAGAAATAAATTCTCTTAAGGCCAAGCCAGCATTTTAGCATTTGTAGCATTTTCTGGTTTCAGAAATGTACACATACATCACCCATGACTGCTTCCTTGTTTTAGAAAGTGATAGCTCTATCAATAAATATCTAGAGGGGGAAAAAGGCATCAATTTTGGCTACTCTAGCATTTGATCTGGGCACTCTACTTAAGACAACCACTTTGGTCAATTGATGGACTTGTATGGGAGGCCCAAGTATGACATACAGTTGATGGATGGAGTTAAGCATCTCCTGTAAAGGGATCTAACAGGTTGAGTGCATTTCATTTTGTGCCAGTGCTGAAAATGGTAACAATGTGCAAATGCTTGTATATCATTCAGCTTCAGTGGAGGAAGATGTATGTTTGGAAGGAAAATGGACAAGAAGCAATGGACAATATTTCATTGTAAATCATTTTGTCCAGATACTATCAAAATGGGTAAATTGAGCATGCTTTTTCCTTGAAATATATACCACCATATATGGTTTCATGCATTTGTCTGAAATTGCTTCACTGTTTTCCAGAATTTCACATGAGCTTTTGCCTGACAGTTGGTAAAACTGATACTTTTTAAATTCTAATTCACTGAACACAGTACTATTTATTTATTTATTTATTTATTATTTGTTTGGACTTGTATGCCGCCCCCTCTCTGCGAGGACTCAGGGCGGCTCACAATTAAAACACAATAATACAAACAATAAATATTTAAAAGAGAAATTAAATCAGACAAGCCCAATCTTTAAAACCCAATTAAAATAATTTAAAAAAACCCCGGAGGTCAGTCCAGCCCAGCCTGTTCAAACAACCAGGTCTTCAGATCACGATGGAAGGAGCGAAGATCAGGAGCCAAGCGAAGCTCCAAAGGGAGTTGGTTCCACAAGGCGGGGGCCGCAATAGAATAGGCCCTTCCCCAGGGCCTATTCTATTGCGGACATTGTCTAGCCGACGGTACCCTGAGGAGTCCCCATCTGTGCGCATGCACAGGGTGATCAGTATTTGATATTGGCAGGAGACGCTCCCACAAGTACCTGGACCCATATCATACAGGACTTTGAATGTTAACACCAACACCTTGAATCTCACCCGGAGGGCAACCGGTAACCAATGCAGCTCACAGCAACCCCATCACAGCCCGCACAGCTGCATTCTGCACCAGCTGAAGCCTCCGGATGGTATGCAAGGGCAGTCCTAAATAGAGAGCATTGCAGTAGTCCAGTCGGGAAGTCACAAGTGCATGAGTGTTTGTGTGAAGGGCATCACAGTCCAGATACGGGCACAACTGGTGAACCAGTCGGACCTGGGCAAAAGCCCCCTTGGCCACGGCCCCCACCTGCTCCTCCAAACTAAGCCGTGAATCCAGGAGGTCTCCTGGGTTCCGAGCCCTATCCACAGGGGGCAACACCTCTCCCCCTATGACCAAAGATGAAATCAACTGACTGGGCCGAGATGCCTGTACGCACAACCACTCAGTCTTAGCCAGGTTGAGCTGGAGTCCGTTCCTGCACATCCAGATCCGCACCGCATCCAGGCTTCAGGTCATCACAGAGAGGGCATCACTGATTTGGTTTGGGGTGGAGATATACAACTGGGTATCATCAGCGTACTGATGATACCTCACCCCAAAACCACGGATGATCTCACCCAGCGGCTTCATATAGATGTTGAACAGAAGGGGAGAGAGGACCGACCCCTGAGGGACCCCACATGTGAGTGCCCTTGGGGCCGACCTCTGCCCTCCTGCCACCACCGATTGCAAACGCCCCGAGAGGAAGGAGGAGAACCACTGCAAAACAGTGCCCCACACTCCCAACCCCCATGGCGCCACAATAGGATACCATGGTCGATGGTATCGAAAGCCGCTGAGAGATCTAACAGGACTAGGACAGAGGAAAGTCCCCTGTCCTGAGCCCTCCAGAGATCATCCATCAGTGTGACCAATGCCGTCTCCGTGCTGTGCCCGGGTCGGAAGCCCGACTGATACGGATCTAGATAGTCTGCTGATGTATTTATGTTATGTGTGATTGTAAGTCTGTATGTTGTGTGTTTTTTTTTATAATTGTAAATAAACTTTTTTAAAACATTAAAAAAAAAATAGATAGTCTGCTTCCTCCAGGAAAAGCGGAAAGTGCTGAGCCACCACACTCTCAAAAACCTTCACCAAGAAGCGAAGGTTGGAGACTGGACGAAAGTTGTTTAAAACAGCTGGGTCCAGAGCAGGCTTCTTCAGGAGGGGTCTCACCACAACCTCTTTCAAGGCGGCAGGAAAGGACCCTCCTCAGCGTAACAACTGCCAGCGCGTGGTCTCCCTGGAGGCATAAACCATCCAGGAAGGACACGGGTCCAATAAACAGGTGGTGGAACTCAGTCGTCGCATAATCCTGTCCACTAGTAATATTAGTAATATTTATTAGTAATTATTAGTAATAATTAGTAATATTTATTTAAATAAATTGTTTAAATACATGAATACATATAAACAGTTACATTTGGGTCATAAACCATCTTTATATTATATATACCTATGATTCTGAATACCCATTAAGCTCTGTAGGGATAGAGACCTAAGACCCACAAAATCATTCCTGTTCTGTTCAATGGTAATCAGCTTGAACTACATTTCTGTAGTCCTAGCTGATGGTTTGAGATAGAAAATGTTACAAATGAAATTTTCAGTTAAAAAGAATAAACAAAATCAGATCTGGCTAAAACAGATTCACAATCACCAAGATTATCTTTTATTTTTAATAATTAGCAAAAAAATAAAAATAAAAGGAAGTACAAAACTTGCAATTCTGACCACAAAAAATAGCAATGGGAATAAGTAGCAGCTGCACAAAGAAATGCATCAGTGTTCTGTGGCAAGGAACAGAAAAATGCATATTTATGGCAACAGAAAAATGCATATTTATGGCAGAGCCTACAATCAGTTGTCTTATAATTCTGAAGCCTATTCATACAATTTCCTTGACATTTATAAAAAGAAGATGTTAAAAATTCAGGAATATACTGATGTGACATGTCTTTTAATTTGACAGCAGACATGCTGTGTCTACAAAATGTCATGAGCCCTCTGACATTATTCGGTGTTCTGATTTGTCCTCCTAAACCTAAAGTATGTAAATCATTTGAAGAAACAACTACCCACTATGTCTAACTGCTGAAAAATGAAGTTTCATCATAGCTAATTAGTATGTAGAACAGGGTTTGATTTCCTTCAAGTTGATCTTGCAGTAATTTAGAAGTAAATTAAAAATAGCTTCAATAGTTCAATTAATTTTTGCTCTCTTTGTGGAACTGCCATTGATTTTTTTTAAAAGACTCTTTTCTTTTTGCAGAAATATTAGTTGTTGTTGACAATGATATTGCTGTTATGTGTTGATGTCATTCCATTTTACATCCATAAAACCCAGCCTCTACCAACTTAAATGCTCTCTCAGGATTGGACTTCTTGAATGCATGGTCAATATGGGAGACTGTCATGTGATTTGGAAAGCCTGGATATTAAATTTCAATATATCCAGAAGTCAACTTGGGATCGGGTGGGGGGTGGAATCTGATGTTGAATATGCCATTCCGGAAGCCTTAGTTTTCTGCATCTTTAGCCTATTGACCAGCAGAAACATTAGATGAAGGGGGGGGGAAGCAAGGGTTTCTTTGTTCTGATCGTCTTTGCTTTTCTTGCCACTCATTGATTCTCCAGCTAATTAATTAAGCAATCAAGTTTTCCAGCCAATAATTCTCTCAGTATTTTCCTTCCTTCCTTCCTTCCTTCCTTCCTTCCTTCCTTCCTTCCTTCCTTCCTTCCTTCCTTCCTTCCTTCCTTGTTTCTTACCCCAGTCAAGAAACAGAAAGCTTAGAAATACATCTTTCAGGCAGAATATGAAACCTTGTTCATAAACAGTACATGTTCCTCTAGACTTAAAGCATCTATAGATATTTTTAATGGACTTTCTTCTATTCATATAGTAAAGGATTCTGGCCATAATTACCTCATAGATTCCTTTATAACTGATACACTCATTTATATCCTATTATACTATTATATGCCATGTCTATGAGTGGCTAAAATCAACTATTCTGCAGAATTCATAGAAGCTGATTTTAATGAATTCACAATAGGAGCAGCACCTATAAATATTTTAGAAAACAGAGTGAGAAAATCAAAATATGGAATTTCTCTATAGAGGTAGAGAGGAGGAAATAGGTTGATTGTCAGCATTAAAGCATAGAAGTGAACCGAACAGATTAATGTTTGTTTAACAGAAATATAAGTATTTTTCAAAGTGGAGTGCTATGAAGCAAACAGATTAAAAAAAAATAGTTGACAAAGATAGATTGAGAGACAGCAATTGTGTTGGAGAGAGAGGCAAAGAAAGAATTATGCTATTTGGTGCAGAGAAATAATATTTTAAAACCTAATTAAAATATTAACAAAATTAGACATTTCACTTAGCATGAAACGATAGCATCCTTGAGTAAATAAAATGCAATAGTATTTCTGCAATGACTTGAACTGCAATTACTTCATCTAAGGCCACCATTTGATCAGTCATGAAGCTATTGATCAAAAAAGAGCTATCAGTTGCTTTTTCATTCCAACATTGGTTGCACTCAGGAATTTCACTGTTAGGAAACTTCTAGGATGCAGTTCTATCACTGCATACTTTGAATTCATTCCATATATAAAGCTTCTTTGATGCCAGCAGAAATCCCACATGAAGAGCAGATGTAGCACCTAAAATAGAAATGGCTACTCAGAAAGATGACTTTGTTCATGTCCGGGACATCAGTTTTCTCAAATTCCTGGAAAAATATATTGCAAATGCAGCATGGAAAAAATAGGATTATTAATAATCAAAAATGCTAATCTTGCTTTGCTGAACACTGGAACTCTCCAAATATTGTAAAAAATGCAATGATGCAATTTTGAAAACGTAACAATAAATGAAAAGCAGTGATGTTGATATTTAGTGTAGTGTTTATTATTGGTGGGCCATATGATTTTTCAGGAAGATGGACAATTACAGATGGAGTCATATGTGTCAGGCTTCACACCAGGCATAGCAAGGCATCTTGACTCCTGTGATCCTTAAACTCATATTCAGGCACTTGCTATTCAGTTATATCAGCTTTTTTTTACTCAAAATAAAAACAAATTCATGTACTCATATAAATTATGTCTATTGCTATACACAACAATCAAAGCCAATAGATAACTCTATATTCCAGTATTTTAATTCTAATCTTTTTTCTCTTAGCCTTCTAAATCAATGGATATTTAACCATTGTTTAGAAGGACATGAGCTATGTTGACATAATATTTCTTTCAAGATTGCAAACTGACAGTTTTATCCTTTACAGACTCCTCAGCAGATTCTCCTCTCCTTTGAGTCTGGAGGTGTCAAGTACTTTTTATTAATTTATTTATTTATAAAAAGAATTCATTTATTTATAAAATGTATTTGTTTAGAAAATTTATGTATTTATTGAGAAAATGTATGTATTTATTGAGAAAAATATTTATTTATATGTTTAGAAAAAATATTTATTTATTTAAAAAATTTATATGGCCACCCAACTTACTCTCAGTGACTCTGGGCAGCTACAAACATAAAACCTTATTACAAAACCAGTACCTTTGCCTCAAACCCTCAGCCACAACAATCACAGCAGCCATTTGATGGATTTCCTATCACTCTGGGATCCCCAAGCTCATTGGAAAAAAACATGTCTTCAGGGCCTTGTGAAAGTGTGTCAGAATGGGGGCCAATCTTATCTTTGCAGGGATGATGTTCCACAGGGAAGGAGCTATCGTAGGGAAGGTTCTTCTTGATCCTTCCAGATGGACCAAGCTAGAGAGAACTTCCTCCTTCTTCTTCCTTCTAGCCATGAGTGACTAGAGAGCATCCTGTCTCATATTTCACTTCTATGTCCTCATTATCTGGAACTGAGAAGTTATTCTTCTCCTGCAGGCTCCTAAAGTTTATTTCAACCCTGGAAATTTTTGGCTCTCATCCTAATAGAAAGTATAGAAAGTGCCTTCTGACTAGTAAGATTCTGCTAATGTAGCCTTACAATAAAGTACAATTAGTTCATCTAGTTGTTTTTGCGGTCTAGTTTACCTGTCTTGCCAGCTTCAGACCTAACAATGTGAGAGACTGAGATTATTTATATATTCTATATCAAAGCCAATATCTTGAAGTGGACTGAAAAAGTGTATAATCCAATCCAGCTAGTGTTAAATGAGCCATAAAGTATATAGTGCATTGCCCACAAGTTGGTATATTTTGCATTTGACAAGAACACTGTATTAGTCTAAAAGAGAGACAATAAGTATGGATTGTTGTAGTCAGAGCTATGTTCCCCATAAAGTGTACTGGACATTTAGCAGTTCAACTGAAATTAAGGATACTCTTGGCCATAGTGGCAATCTTTTATTCTTCCTTCTTTGAGGCAATCCAGACAAGAAACACTGAGTATTAACACTATTTTATTGTAATATAACAATAAGAGAATCCTACAATTTTAAAAATCCCTGTCCCTCTCCTCTTAGTTTTACTCTTCCCCAAACTATGTAGTTCCCTTCTGAGACAATTTCTCCACACCCACCCCTCCTTTGGACTCAGATTTCGTTTATCAGACTATTATTAAGGCTGTGGCACTTCCTCCTGTCTTCCAAGATATGTGTCATATTCTCACATACCATTTCAACAACCCATTCCCCAAGACAGAGCAATTGTGGCTCCAGAAGCAAATCCAACTAGCAGATTATGTCACCTCCCCTATGTTACATCATCCCTGCAGAGATAAGATTGGCTTATCTCTGACACTCTTTGGCAAGGTCCTGAAGAGATATGTTTTCTCTATGCTGAAGACTATGGTAAGCAATCAGCTTAGGCCTTGGGTCCCAATCTTCACTGTAGAGAAAAATAATTGGCTGCCTTCAACATTTTCATTCCTGAAGCCAAACAGCAAGATGTAACCAGTTCTTCTAGGTCAAGCTGAGCCAAAGGCTTTGCTGAGCCTGCAGCTCTTCCCCATGGGCACTTGTTCCATTCACTCAGATAACATTAACCCTGAAACTGCATAATATATAATTCCATCTGTGCCTGTCGGGTTTTTATTGTGGTCTATTTTATTCGGTCCTTTATGTTCTCCTGTCTAATTTCTCTTCAAAATGGGAAAACATATAAAGCTTTGGATAATGTTTTTGAATGCAGTAACCTGGACTATTTAGGGTTTTAGAAGAGGAAGTGGAATAATGCATTGACCATATAAAATTCTGCAATCAAGCCACTGCCAAACGTTTTGTCCTAACTCTGATATTAACCCCAAAGAAAGCAACTAATCATCATTGTTTCCACTTCTTTCACTTACTCCAGCTGTTTAAAAATTTGCATCAAATCTTCTAATCTCATGTAATTATAACATGCTTAACAATGATAGGAACAGATCTTTCGATTGCCTTTTACTTAAAAAAAAATCCTCGTCTGAACTTTGGTTAAAAGCCAAAATCATTAATTATTTATAGTCAGCATTACTGAGTACCTGCCTGCCTCCATCTTAACAGAATTTCAATAGCATCTTCAAACTGCTAGCTGCCATCTGGACCATATTGCTGCTAAATCAAATTTGATAAACTTTACCCTTCTATTCTCAGAGGTTTATTCAAATGAAATGAAAGCTGGCATTAAATCCAATCTGTTTTCAAACTGTGTAGCTATCTTAGTTTCTGAACATTTTGGTAATGAAAGGAGGGAGTAAAGGTGTGATATAATTATCTAATAATTACATTACACAGCTGAAGTGACTACCTTTCTTGTTAATTGCTAGGGATTTGACAAAAATCTATGTGAATTAAATCCACAAGAATTAGATACATCTGTTTTGCAATCTGAGTTGTCTTCATATATGAGATTTCGATATATGTATATAGGGTCTTGGCAACTTTAAGATTCAACTCCCAGAGTTCCTCAGCCAGTTTAGCTGACTGAAGAACTCTGGGAGTTGAAGTCCACAAGTCTTAAAGTTGCCAAGGTTGGAGACCCCTGGTATATGGTATATGAATATGGTATATTATGAATTCTCCCCAGGATGTAAGTTGAGGGCTTTGGGTTCCATTGAAAAATATATTCTACTTGGAAAGATATCACCTCTTTTCTGTGGTACAGAAAAAGCTGAGAAAATATTTTTAAAAGTTTGATTTTTAAAAGTTCAGGGCACAGTGCAGTCACAAAATGACTCACAGAACACCATCAAGGAAACTCTTGGAGCAAAGCATGAGCAGGTTCAAGAAATTCCAACCCAATTTAACTACAGTTTTGGAAAAATATGTCAATCCCATGATTTAAGGGACAGAATATTGCACAATTATGTGAATATACCTGAATATTATCGATAATAATTCATTTGATTTAAGAGCAGCCCAACTCCAAAATGATTACATGTAGCTCACAATAAATAAATAAGGAAGGTACAGCCTAAATTAGAAAAGAAACAAAATTAAAAGTTTAAGTACTATTAAACTTTTTTTTTTAAAAAAAAATCCTAATTGGCTGCTAAAATGAATAGAGGATAAGGAGACACACAGAATAGATATATCAAACCATATATGATGATTTTGGACAGAATTAACATTTTTCCCTTTCTCAAAAGGACAGAACTCACAGTCATCCCATTTAAAACATGCAGTAAAATTCAAAAATGACAAAAGGAAATAATTTTTAAATTAAAAAAAAACATAGGGCTCATCCTCACATTTGTCATATCTTGGCCTAAATATGTCCTGGTAAACATTTTTAAAAGACATGATCTCCTGATGTTGCTGTCATCTTATCCCAATACACAGTAGAGGCAGTTTAAAGTAATCTTTACCTGTTTCAATTTAAATGAGTGCTTTCATTATTCTCCAACAGAGTTTTTGCCTTCAACCCAGCCTGGAAAGCATCATAACAATGTGATTAATGATGCAATTAGGACTGGGACCTGCCCATTTCTTACAGGCCACTTAAGTTACTGAAGGCATGCTGTCCTCCATTCCAGTCACTGGACACTGTTTTTGATGGCTATTTTTTTTCAGCTTGGGCAACAGAAGAGGTTGTACATCTGGCATCCACAAAGGCATCTGTGTTCTTTGAAGTCCTTGCCAAGTCTTACCCTTATACAAAAAGGTTTGGTGCTTTCTCTTTCCAACTTTATCCAATGCCTCGCCTCTATATATGTGACCTACTAGCCAGGCTATTTTTATATAGGTCATTGTGCTCTTTGAAAAAAGTATGACAGCTAGGGTCTAAAATAATCAGACTGACAGATCACAGGCTTGTGAGAAAGCTATAATAATTTCACTGGTAGTTTTTGCCCTCCCTGCAAAGCTGCAACCTGTATTTACCCCACTATAATAGACATTTACATGTTGTTGCTTTTTCCCAAGAGAAGGTGATTTGCACTTGGATAGGAAAGCCAGGGAATGCCATTAATCACGTTCTGTAACATGTCACACATGAATACTGTAAGGACAGTTTCATTCAGCAGCCTTATTATTGAGACAGAACAGGACTCCAACATTGGAGTAACACATCTTATGCTGAAATACTTTTTCAGTTGGCTCAAGGACTATGGATTGCGTCTCAAAATGGCTATTTAGCTAAACCCATGATTATTTATTTATTTATTTTATTTATTTATTAATTCGACTTGTATGCCACCCCCTCTCCAGAAGGATTCGGGGTGGCTCAGAGATAAAAGACAATACAATAAATTAAGTTAACTAAAATAGAATTAAATTGCAGCAAGCCGAATGAAACTAAAAATCCCATAATACATATAAAACCCATTCCCCTGAGGAGTCAGCACAGCCCAGCCTGTTCAAACAGCCAAGTTTTTAGGTCACGACGGAAGGTGCGGAGATCAGGGGCCAGGCGGAGCCCCAGAGGTAGTTGGTTCCAGAGAGCGGGAGCCACTACAGAGTAGGCCCTTCCCCGGGACGCCGCCAGCTGACACTGAGTTGCAGACGGCACCCCGAGAAGTCCCTGCCTGTGTGTTAGTACAGGGCAGTTGGTATTAAATGCCGGCAGTAGACGCTCCCGTAAATAACCCGGACCCATGTCTCGTAGGACTTTGAATGTTAATACTAAGACCTTGAATCTCATCTGGAGGGCAACCGGTAGCCAATGCAGCTCGCACAGGAGGGGTGTAACATGGGAGTACTGGGACGCTCCCATCACAACCCGCGCAGCCGCATTCTGCACCAGCTGAAGCCTCCGGATGGTATGCAAGGGCAGTCCTAAATAGAGAGCATTGCAG
This sequence comes from Naja naja, assembly GCA_009733165.1. NCBI lineage: Eukaryota > Metazoa > Chordata > Lepidosauria > Squamata > Elapidae > Naja > Naja naja. Next base: position 276,770,373 of record CM019148.1, read on the forward strand.
TAGTCGAGCTGGGAGGCAACAAGTGCCTGAGTGACAGTGCGCAGGGCATCTCGGTCCAGATAAGGGCACAGCTGGTGAACCAGCCGAACCTGGGCAAATGCCCCCCTGGCCACAGCCCCCACCTGCTCCTCCATCCTGAGCCGTGAATCCAGGAGGACACCCAAGTTCTGTGTCCTGTCCACGGGGGGCAACACCTCTCCCCCCATGACCAAAGATGGAATCTCCTGACTGGACCGAGATGTCGGTATGCACAGCCACTCTGTCTTGGCCGGATTGAGCCGAAGCATGTTCCTGTCCATCCAGATCTGTACCGCATCCAGACAATGGGGTATCACGGAGAGGGCATCACTGATGTGGCCTGGGGTGGAGATGTACAACTGCGTATCATCAGCGTACTGATGATACTTCACCCCAAAGCCATGGATGATCTCGCCCAGCAGCTTCATATAGATGTTGAACAGAAGGGGCGAGAGGACCGACCCCTGAGGGACCCCACAAGTGAGGGCCCTCGGCGCCAACCTCTGCCCCCTGCCAACACCGATTGCGAGCGTCCCGAGAGGAAGGAGGAGAACCACTGCAATACAGTGCCTCCCACTCCCAACCCCTCGAGATGCCGCAACAGGATACCATGGTCGATGGTATTGAAAGCCGCTGAGAGATCTAACAGGACCAGGGCAGAGGAAAAACCCCTGTCCCGAGCCCTCAGGAGATCATCCACCAGTGTGACCAATGCCGTCTCCGTGCTATGCCAATCGGGCCGGAAGCCCGATTGGTATGGATCTAGGTAGTCTGCTTCCGCCAGGAAAAGCGGAAACTGCTGAGCCACCACACTCTCAACAACCTTTGGTAAAAAGTGAAGGTTGGAGACTGGACGGAAGTTGTTCAATTCGGCTGGATCCAGGGCAGGCTTCTTCAGGAGGGGCCACACCACCGCCTCTTTCAGGGCGGCAGGGAAGGCACCCTCCCTTAATGAAGTGTTGACCACTGCCTGGAGCCAGCTGCTCGTGACCTCCCTGGAGGCGTAAACCAACCAGGAAGGGCACAGATCCAACAAACATGTGGTGGAACTTAGTCGTCGCATGATCCTGTCCACTTCATCCTCAGAAATAGGATCAAACTCAGTCCAGATTACATTGGCCAGACCATCTGCACCCCCAGGGTCAGGCCCCTGCACATTAGAGTCCAGCCCTTCCCGGATCCGAGCGATCTTATCCTGCAGGTATAATCCAAATTCCTCAGCTCTGCCCTGCAAGGGATCCACCACAGCCCCCGGATGTAATAGGGAGCGGGTGACCCTGAACAGGGTGGCTGGGCAGTTACCTGCGGATGCTATGAGAGCGGAGAAGTAAGCCCTCCTCACCGCTCTCACAGCTACCAGGTAAGTCCTAATCTGGGCTCTTAGCTGGGCTTGGTCGGAACCGGAGCGGGTCGACCTCCATCTGCTCTCTAAAGCCCTTCTCCGACGCTTCATCTCCTGGAGCTCCCCTGTATACCAGGGAGCCATCCAGGATCTGCGCCGGGTAAGGGGATGCATGGGGACAACTCTGTCAAGGGCCCCCACTGCTGCCTGTTGCCAGGCTGCCGTCAGGGCCTCGGCAGAGCTGTGGGCCAAGGATGTAGGGAAGAACTCCAGTTCCGCCTGGAACCTTTCTGGGTCCATCAGGTGTCTGAGGCGGAACCATCTAAGTGGGTCTTCATCCCAGCAGTGTGGGGTAGCTTGACAGAAAGCCAGCCATAGGAGATAATGATCTGACCATGGAACGGGATGGACAGAAAAATTGCCATCCCCCAGACCATTCTGCCACTGCTCCGAGATAAAAACCAGGTCGAGCATGTTGGGCCATCAATCACCTGAGTCAGGCCCATGGCCGCCATGGAGGCCATGAATTCCTGGGCCAAACCCGATGATGCCCCAAGGGAAGGCAAGTTGAAGTCACCCAGAACAATAAGCTCAGGAAACTCCAATGCCGCCCCCGAGAAGGCATCGAGAAGCCCAGGCAGGGCAGGTGCTACATAGCTGGGGGAAAGGTATGTAAGCAACAAGCCCACCCGACTCCCCGCTCCTCAGAAGGAGGGCCTCACACCCACCTATCTCCGGAACAGGGACCTCCCTTGGAATCAGGGCTTCCCGAATAACAACAGCCACCCCCCCACCCCTCCCCTGGGCTCGTGACCGGTGCAACACCTGAAAACCTGGGGGGCATAACTCAACCAGAGGGACTCCACCCTCTGGGCCCACCCAGGTCTCGGTGATGCAAGCCAGGTCCGCAGCCTCCTCCTCAATTACCTCACAGAGGAGGGTTGCTTATTAGCCATGGACCTGGCATTAAAGTACACCAGTCAGAGCCCAGGGGTCCTAGATCCTGGGCCCCCAAGAAATTGGGAGGAGGCAGTGGGGTCGGAGCATGTCACCATATGAAGACACCGGGGACGCACTCCCCTAACATGATGTGGCCCCATGCCTCGTCGTCCCCTGCCAAGCCCAACCACCCTGGAAATCGTCGCTCCCACTCTCACCTCTGGGGCCCCGCTGGCCCCTCCATGCACACCCCCATCACAATCCTGCACTGGGCTGCGCTGAGTCCCGTCCTCACAACCCACCCCCTTCCCTAGCCCTCTTAAAAAATGATCTAAAAACCTAATCAAAGAAGCCCCGGGAACCCTCTTGCTACCCCTCCCAGGACCCCTCCCCACCCTCACGCCATGCCACCTCTCCGGGTTCCATAACCCGTCCTTGAGATGGGCCATCGAAAGTCTAGCGGGCCAGACCCAAGAGAGAGGGGACTCCCTCCAGGCCTGCAAGTCCGCTGAAGAATAAGTCCGGATCTTATGGAGATGTAGCATAAAGATATAACATAGGGGGTGGTGGTCAAATGATGGAACAACTGTCCAAATGTTGGAGTTATAAAAGCCCAGTGATGTCCAGAAAACCGGCAGCCGGAGGGTCCAGGGGCAGACATCAGGACTGCCCTCTCACAGAAGTCCTGTGGACCGATGATCAGGTCCCGCCCCCGACCAGACCCCCACGCTCTCACCGCGGGGATCCCAGGCAAGCCGATCAAGACACAGATGGAAGACCAGGCTAGGTGAAGAGGGGAAATGCGCCCCTGCCAGGCTGCTCTCTCACAGCAGCCAACCGGCGGGGGCCACCCAAAACCCCTCAGCCAGAATCCACCGGGCAGAGAGGGGCGTGGAGGAAGACAGTTCTTAATGTCTGACCCGGCTAGAGTGATAAAAGCCGCAAAAAACAGGGCAAGATGAGAAGAGGAGTGATGGGGGGGAGGGTGAGCGAAGCCACCAGGCCAGTTCCAGTGCGGGTAGATCTTAATAAACCAGTTCCCAGAAGGGCCGATCTCAACCGGGGTGGCAAAGCTGATGACTGAAGGCCAGACCGGCGGCGACCTCAGGGCAGCTCAATCTCACTCTCCAGGCCCAACGAGGCCGCCCACCGATCCGCCGCCCCCATCCACGCCGCTGCCGCCCGCACCTTCCGGTGTCTGGCTGCACCCCTGACATCGTGACCACTTCGTCGATCTCTGCCGTCACCGCTGCCACCGGCGCTCTCACAGACCCCTGCCGCAGACGAGGTCGCAGCTGGAAACATGTGCCAAACCGACAGCTGCGTCACCATCTCTCTGGACGCTCTTCTCATAGCCAGTACACCCGACTCCACCCGACTCCAAGGCCCGGAGGCCTGAAAACAGCCAGCTGGCCGAATCCGCGGGCAAACCTCGCAACTGTAGGATTTGTTCTCAGCAGTAATAATGAATTTGGATGACTTTGAAAGAAGCCCAGATAAATCTACTGAAACTGAATTAACCAATGCTGCTAATATTGTTTGATGTTTGATAGATTGATTATGTGCCATCAAGTTGGTGTCAACTCCTGGCAACAACATAAATAGATTTTGTACAAGATAACATGCCCCAATTTGATCTTTCAATGGTGCACTCATCAGTTACGATGAAAACCACCCACCTTGATGCTAATTGTCTTCTCCAAAACCATAGGCATTGGCACAATGTGTCCAACCTATGATCATTTGAGTCTGGTCATTTGTGCATTGAAAGAAACCTGAGTACATTTATTCAATGATCCATTGGTAGTGCTGGTTGCTAGAAAGCAACAAGGGAAGGAGGATATCATTCTCTAGGTTTGTGAGCTTCCCAAATCCATCCAATGACACAGAGTCCTGGGCTAAATGGGCTTAATGTCTGGTCCAGCAGGATTCTTGTTATGTCCTTATACCACCTTTCTTAGTACTCCACTATAAAAGGATATCCATACCAAAACTTGAGTACCAAGATAGATTGATTTACAGAAAGTTCATACACATGTATACCAAGGGGAGGACCTTTTGCCAATGTATCCCTTGATAGCACCATCAAAACTGACACCACCTAGAGCACAGAAAAACTCAAAGAAGTAGTGCAAGATCAGAAGATATGGAGAGATCTGGCCTATAGAATTGCCAAGAGTTGGACACGACTGAATGGGATAACATTATTATCATCTCTTGATAGAGAAATAAATATAATATTTCTGGACTATAGAGAGAAAGAGGAGCAGGAAAGTATCATTTGAAAGCAAACCTTGCATTTAACAGAAAGTCTCAAGTGATGGCACTCCCACAACTTCTGAGGGCAAGCTGTTCCATTGGTTGATTGTTCTCACTGTAAGAAAAAATATCCTTATTTCCAGGTTAAATCTCTCCTTGTTCAGTTTCCATCCATTATCCCTTGTCTGACCTTTGGGTGCTTTATAAAATAGCTTGACCCTTTCCTCTCTGTGGCAGTCCCTCAAATATTGGAAGACTGCTATCATGTCTTCCCTGGTCCTTCTCTTCACTAGATTAGCCATGCCCAGTTCCTGTAACCATTCTTCATATGTTTTAGTCCCCTAATCATCCTGGTTGTTCTTCTCTGTACTTTTTCTAGAGTCTCAACATCTTTTTTATAGTGTGTTGACCAAAACTGGATGCAGTACTCTAGGTGTGGTCTTACTAAGGCTTTATAGAGTGGTATTAGTACCTCACTTGATCTTGATTTCTTTTGAATGACTTCAGCTATAAATAGAGTTGGGGGAGGGGGAAGGAATGGGGCAAGAACAAGAACAAACTCATTTAAGACAGCCAAAACCTAGTCCTAAAATTAGCTTCAAGGTTGAGGTTTCAAAAAAGTAGCTGCCCTGAAGCAGAAACATCACCAGACAACAGGTCTCTCTGCCTTGGAAAAATTTGGGGGGGGGCAAACAAAGAAGCAAAGAGGTGATCAAAACTATTTGCAGACTCCTTTGAGGTAACAAATGAAGAAAAAATAGCAGATGAGTTGACACATTTATGCCCATTACCTTGATGAACAAAAGAGCGAGCTCAGGAAGAGTTTGTGTGTCTGACAACCTGGTCTTCAACAGATATACTCTGCTACAGTATTTCATCAAAATCCAACCATCAGCAGCACAAATGGCAAGAACTAAGAGGAAGTAGAATTGCTGTCTACACTGAAGGGAGTCTCAAATGCTTTTCTTTGAACTGGGGTCCTTTTCTTACTTTGAAATCTGCCTGCCAGACGGTCCTTTTCTTACTTTGAAATCTGCCTGCCGGACTCTATCTGACTAAAACTTTTGACCATATAGACCAGGAGTCTTCAAACTTGGCAACTTTAAGACTTTAAGAGCTGTGGTGGCACTGTGGTTAGAATGCAGTACTGCAGGCTATTTCTGCTGATCACTGGCTGCCAGCAGTTTGGCAGTTCGGGTCTCACCGGCTCAAGGTTGACTCAGCCTTCCATCCTTATGAGGTGTGTAAAATAAGGACCAGATTGTTGGGAGCAATATGCTGGATAAATTTTTAGTTATTTTATTATGTCCTATTTTATGAATTATACTAGAATCCATCATCAGGCAGAATTAAAAGCTGGTCGAATTTCAGAGAGGGACAAGTAATGATTATTTTGTCACTTTCAAGACAAAACGTATTATAAAGAGATGTATATGTAACACAATATTCTTTGGAAGTGCTACAATATTTATGATTATACTATAAAAATATTTGAGTGCTACATCACCCCATTTCCTTTCCCAAATGGCACTAATGAAATGCTCTTAAATTCATTATTGCATAGTGGAATGGTATCACAGATTGTTATAATTAAACTCTTCCTGTATTTGTTATAGAGAATTAATGTCTGCAATATCCTGAGATTCGGTTCCTGAATACAAATCCTGAAAAATGAAATGAAAAGCTTCTTCCTCTTTGTTTTTTAAATACTATATTCAACATTTATTTCACGTATGAAAAAGAAAAAATAGCATGTCTCTTTTAGTAGTGAATTGCTTGTTATTCTAAATGTGACACATAAAGTAAGTTAAAAGGTTTTTTTATTTTATTTATATAGCCACTCACTTTAGTCAAGTGATTTTAAATATTTCAAATATTATATGTTGGAAAAAAATTGTTTTTGCTGTTCAATCATGTCTGATTCTCAGAGACTGCCTGGACACACCCCTGCAATTTTTGGCAAGGTTTTTCAGAAGTGATTTGTCCTAGGGCTGAGAGAAAGTGACTGGCCTACCCAGCTGATATAAGGCAGGACTAAAACTCACAGCCTCCTGGTTCTAGCCAAATGCCTTAACCCTACACCAAATTAGTTCTTATCAAGACTATAGCTGAAAGGAAAAAAAGTTAAACTTTAACCATGGAGAACTATCCTGGTTAGTTTTTCTTTCACCAAGGACTACAGCTGTATTTAAAGTTTAACTTGTTTAAAAACTTTTTTTCTTTAGATATTTTTGTGTGTATATGTGTATGGGCGTGTGTGTGTATTTTTGGGTGATGCATTTGTTTCCTTTCGCTGTACATGAAAAGAAATTAAAAAAGCAAAAAGAGATATGTTTATTCTGCATCTTTGGAACAATGCTCAGTTAAGCAGAAAGCACGGGAATTTGCCTTAAAAATACCCATTTTAAAAATATTTAAGACTTTGGGAGTTCAGGAAAAATATTTTGGGTGAATGTATTTTTCAATACATTATTCTGCAAAACATTAAGTCTACATGTTAATTGCTGATTTATACCTGGCCACAAATCTTACTATATAACTAGATATACCTCATTTCTTGCCAAAGCTATAGTGATGCTTCTAAAATAATCCAGAGTGTGGGGATTTTGTCACTCATTCATATATTTCAATGCCAGAAGCAGACTTCAAATTTTCTACATGAGGAATATTCTGTGTAATTCAAGCATAGCTCATCTCTAAAATAACTGAAGCCTGTACAGCAAACTACTTAGTGAAACTGTTAATCCATGAAGTATGGAATTAATATAGTAGATGTTCTTATGAGAATCTTAAGCTTCCTTCCTTCTTCCCTCCCTCCTTTCTTTCTCTCTTTTTCTTTTTTTCTTTCTTGATTAAAAACAGTACTACAATTTTGTAAGTAATTATTGCTTGGTTTTGGTTGCTACTTCATCAAATTACTGGAAGTACTTCAGAGAAATAAAAGGAAAATAGTGATTGAAGTGACTTCAGATCAATATCTTTTTGCTGATCATCCATCTCCAAAGCAAAATCTTGTTCAATTAAATTCCCATGGGATAGCATGTTGAGGTAATAGCCAGAGGAAAATTAACCCTTAAAATGGTCAGAGGTGACAATGATCAATCAACTGTATACTGACTAGAAAATGTGTGATGTCACATTCTGTAACTCCATTATTGAAGTATAGAACAGTTCTTAAGAGTTTGGAGAGTTTTTTTTTAAAAAAGAATTATTTCTTAATAATCTCTGGGTATGAGTTTCTGGTGCAGAAAAATCAATAGTTTCACTTCAAGAAAAAAAAAGATAATGAGACAAATAATTGGAATAGTAGCCCCTGGAGATGGCTGTAATTCACAGCAGCCGATAGAAAGAAATGTTATGAAATATGCAATGTTGTTTCTATAAACATATAGACCCACATTATAAAATATTTCAGTACAGCATGCTTCTATACTTTATACTATTCATAAAGTACTATGTATTCTTACTACATACTGATTTTTTCCCCCATTTCCCCAATATTACTAAGGTTTACATTCTAACTTTGTGCAAGATGAATCCTCATCTTTTGGTCATTATGAGTTCTTCCCTGAATGATTTTGTCACCCTTGAAGTTGTATGCAGTAGTATGTGCATGATTTTCTTCAAATCTTAGTTTTCCTCCAGTCTTGCTTATCTTTCATGTATGGATGGCATCCTACTTGGATCACTGTCTTTATTACTGATAAATGGGGTATCTCAGAATTTAATGTTGTTGGCTTTATTTATTTATTTATTATTGGGACTTGTATGCCGCCCCATCTCCGAAGACTCGGGGCTGCTCACAACTAAGAAACAACAGCAATAAATAATTAAAAAGAGATTAAACCCAGTTACAAGCCCAAACAAATTTAAAATACATTAAAAATATAAAACCAACCCCCCCAGGAAAGAAAAGGTCACAGCCCGGATTGGTCAAACAACCAGGTCTTCAAATCATGGCGGAAGGTACGGAGGTCAGGGGCCAGGCGGCCCAGGGGAGCTGGTTCCAGAGGTCAGGGGCAGCGACAGAGTAGGCTCATCGTCGGGGGACCACCAGCCGGCATTGGCCCGCCGACGGGACCCCAAGGAGTCCTTGCCTGTGTGCTCGCACAGGGCGGTTGTCATTCGATGTCAGCAGGAGTCGCTCCCTTAAATATTGAGGACCCATGTCATGAAGGACTTTGTATGTTAAAACTAAACCTTGAATCTCACCCGGAGCGCAACCGGCAACCAATGCAGGCAGCGCAGGAGGGGGGGTAACATGGGAGAAACGGGAAACTCCCATCACCACCCGCTCCGCCGCATTCTGCACCAGCTGCAGTCTCTGGATGGTATGCAAGGGCAGTCCTAAGCAGAGAGCGTTGCAGTAGTCGAGTCTAGAGGTAACAAGGGCATGAGTGACTGTGCGCAGGGCATCTCGGTCCAGGAATGGGCATAGTTGGCGAACAAGACGGCGTTGAGCAAAGGCCCCCCTGGTGACGGCTTCCACCTGCTCCTCCAACCGGAGCCGAACATCCAGGAGGACCCCCAGATTCCGCGCCCTATTCACAGGGGGCAACACCACTCCCCCTATGGCCAAAGATGGATATTCCTGACTGGGCCGAGATGCCGGTACGCACAGCCACTCAGTCTTGGCTGGGTTGAGTTGAAGCATGTTCCCGCTCATCCAGATCCGTACTGCATCTAAGCACTGGGTCATCAGGGAGAGGCCATCACTGATTTGGTTCGGGGTGAAGATGTACAGCTGGGTGTCATCTGCGTATTGGTGGTAACTCACCCCGAAACCACGGATGATCTCACCCAGCGGCTTCATATAGATGTTAAATAGCAGGGGGGAGAGAATCAACCCCTGAGGGACCCCACACGAGAGCACCCTCGGGTGACCTCTGCCCCCACCAATACCGATTGCGTTGCCCGAGAGGTAGGAGGTGAACCACCGAGCACGGTGCCCCCACTTCCAGCCCCTCGAGGCGTCGCAAAAGGATACCATGGTCGATGGTATCAAAAGCCGCTGAGAGGTCTAATAGGACCAGGACAGAGGAAAAACCTCTGTCCCGGGCCCTCCAGAGATCATCCATCAGTGCGACCAATGCCATCTCCGTGCTGAAACCAGGTCGGAAGCCCGATTGATACGGATCTAGGTAGTCCGCTTCATCCAGGAAAAGTGGAAACTGCTGAGCCACCACACTCTCAACAACCTTCGCCAAAAAATGAAGGTTGGAGACTGGACAAAAGTTATCTAACACGGTCGGGTTCAGGGCAGGCTTCTTCAGGAGGGGTCTTACCACCGCCTTCTTCAAGGCGGTGGGAAAGACACCCTCCCTTAACGAAGCATTGACCACTGCCCAGAGCCAACCGCAGGTGACCTCCCTGGTGGCATAAGCCAGCCAGGAAGGGCACGGGTCCAACAAACATGTGGTGGAACTCAGACGCCGCATAATCCTGTCCACTTCATCCTCGGAAACAGGATCGAACTCATCCCAGATCACATTGGCCAGACTACCTGTATCTCGTTCCTCAGACCACTGCAAATCAGAGGACAACCCGCTCCGAATCCGGGCGATCTTATCCGACAGATATTGACCAAACTCCTCAGCCCTTCCCCGCAACGGGTCCGCCCCTCCCCCTGTACGAAGGAGAGAGCGGGTAACCCAGAACAGGGTGGCTGGGCGGTTATCTGTGGACACTATGAGGGAGGAGAGATAAGACCTTCTCGCCACTCTCATAGCTACCAGGTAAGTCCTAATATGGGCTCTTAGCTGGGCTCGATTGGATTGGGAGTGGGTAGACCTCCACCTGCTCTCTAAACCCCTCCGACGACGCTTCATCTCCCGGAGCTCCTCAGTATACCAAGGAGCCATCCGGGATCCACGGCATGAGAGGGGACGCATGGGGACAACCCTGTCAAGGGCATCCGACGCAGCCAGTTGCCAAGCGGCCGCCAGATCCTCGACAGAGCTGTGGGCAAGGGAAGAGGGAAAGAACCCCAGTTCTGTCTGGAACCTCTCAGGATCCATCAGGCGTCTGGGGCGGAACCATCTAGGTGGCTTTATTATAATGTTGCTGGCTTTATTCTTGAACTAAACAACTTGTGATCCATTATATAATTGTTTCAAATATTTTTCCTTACCTAAACAGAGAAACAGAATAACCAAGAACAGCAAAGCAGTGGAAGTGGGAGTGATTTCCAGCAGGCTTAACCAAAGCTGACTGTCCTCTGGCAGTTGATGTTGTGGCCAGACTACCCAGCCTCTGGAGGGCAGGGCAGGGCAGGACTGGTCCACTGAACCTCTGGTTTGCATCACTGAAGCGACCACAATTTTCCTAAATTTCAAAGCTATGGACATCATGGATTCTGGATTTGGGATCCATTCTGTAAGTTAGTCCATTTGAAGTACCCTGATTAAAAAAATGTTGCCCTATGATGCACAATTCTACCCAGGTAAAGATTACAGACCTGAGAGTTTTATTAAACACAGTTAACAGAACTTTTGCCATTCATTTATGGAGCTGACAGCATGAGGTTGTCAGCTGACAGCATGAGGTTAGTATGAGATTTTATACTTACCTGGTTTACATGTGGTATAGTGTGTGTGAAAATACTTGATTTGTTTCTATGTAATGGCCCTGATTTTCATGATAGCAATAGCAATACACTTAGATACCACTCCAATACTCCATAGTGCTTTACACTACAGCACTCTCTGGACAGTTTACGATATCAGCATATTTCCCCCAACAATCTGTGTCCTCGTTTTATCAACCTCAGAAGGATGGAAGACTCAGTCAACCATCAGCATTGCACTGCAGACTGTGGGCAGAGTTAGCATGCAATGCTGGATTCTAACCACCTTGCCAGCATGACAAAAGTAACTCAAAAGGTTTTTTAAGCATGGAAATCAGCATGGAATATGTGATGCTTTATTTTACAGTCTTTCAGTACAGTGAGAGACATATATAATATCTTTCTGAATAATGGAAGAACTGAGAATTGGGTCTAGAAATCCACTGTACTGAAGTGAATACAAAATTGGTATCATATGACCCTTATGCTGTAGTCCAAAATTTTCAAACCAATTGGAAAAGGTGGCTCCATTCCCAAATGTACTTGAGCAATTACATTCTACCCCAGTTGAAATAGAAAAGTCTGAATTTAGATAAAGCTAGTAAGATATTTTTCCTCCTCTTGGTAGAAACCATATACTAGGCCAGTGATGGATGGAAAATTAATCAGTAAATAACATTGTTTTACAAATGAAATGACAAATGAAATGAAATATTATTGGGTGTCCAAATTGTGCAGTTCTCCAGAATTTGACATGAGCCCTCATAACATTTTAGTCATGTTGTATTTTAATTGTTAATGTTCTAGTTTTTTTTTTAAAGGAGTTTGGTTTCCTGCAATGGTGGCAAATAATTCTGATTGATCTGAACCATTTCAGGTCCCTTTCTCAACACATCCCCAAAGTGAAAAGGGTGTGTGTGTGATTTCCCCTTGCTTAAACTGCTTGATTAGACAAATGAAAAATTTAAATCCTGTTATCGGTACAGCTACTGATCAAAACAATGATAAAAAATCTACAAATCAAGTAAAAACCACTTTACCAAAAAGAAAGAAACAAAGGAGAAATGAGGACTGTGTCAAAACCCATGAGTTAGCATTATGTAGCCTTTCGGTAAACAGAAAAGAAATAAGTTGCCAGAACTGAAAGGCAGTAGTAATAAAAAAAGCTACACAGCAGGGGTGGGATTTCAGCTGCTTGCTTCTCTGCAATTTTCAGAAAATTAACTTTAGTGAATCTTCAAAAATTACAATATCTGCAACAGCTCAAATATAATTTGTTGATTAAGCATGCCTGTGATCTTATATTGTTACTCACTACTGGCATGTTTAATCAATGAATTATAACAATAACCCTGTACATTATAATAATCCTCTGTTAAGCTAGTAATTAGTTATTTTACATGCTGTAGGATGTTCAGAGTATCTTAGGAGTTTGTAACAGTTCTGAATTTTGGTTAAATTAGGTTTCATTACAACATTAGTGTTATTAACTTTGACACTAAAGTTCTCTTTGCTCCCCAAAATGGTACATAAATATTTGAAGTAATAGCAATACATATAAACCCATATTCCAGTCCAGGGCTTGATGAAGAATGCAAGGTATAGATTTTGATTGATTGTAAGTTCTGTTGGATCTTTCACAATTCTGATAGACATTGTACTCTAACAATACTTTGAAATCACAGGGCTTTACCTGCTACACTAAAAAAAATTCTTTTCTTAAACAAATGTGTCAATATGTTTTTCCTCAGTGTGATTTTCTTGCTTGTTTGTGCTGGAATTTATTCTGCATTGTTTCTATGTTGGATCAGAACGTATTTAGTTCTGAATGAAGGTTCAGACTTGCACACCAAGGCTGTCAAATGGAACACCCTCGTTGCTTATCAAAAACATGCAAGCTACTAAGAGTGGGCTGCACTTTGGAAAACGTTCTCAAGAGCGTAAATGTAGCATTCATCTGCAACCAGGATGAGATTCTACCGATTCGGACTGGTTCGGGCGAAGCGCGCACTCACCGAACCAGTTGTTACACCGGTTGAATCCCACCACTGTCTGGAACTCTTTAAAAGAGTCACATCTTTTCCCAGGTTCATGCAGCAGCATCCAGCAACTGTCATATGATCCCAGGAAGAGTTAAAACTATTTAAAGAGGTTATGTTTACCCTACAGAGTACCTTTTTGGAAGTGAATCCAGGGCATAGCAGGTATTATAGACTAGACATGTTAAAGCTGGGACTAGTCCAACCCTGTTCAAGCAGGAGACCCTATATCATTTCAGAAAAGTGGCTGCTCCAGTCTGTTCTCAAAACTTCCAGTGATGAAGCACCTACAACTTCTGAAGGCAAGTTGTTCCACTGTGTTAATTGTCCTCACTGTTAGGAAGCTTCTCCTTAATTCCAGGTTGATTCTCTCCTTGATTAGTTTCCATCCATTGATTCTTGTCTTGCCTTCTGGTGCTTTGGAAAATAATATACTGGAATACTCAAATACTGGAATACTGCTATCATGTCACCCCAGTCTGTCTTTTCTCCAGACTAGCCATTCCCAGTCCCTGCAACCATTCTTCGTGTGTTTTATTGGCTGTTTTTACAATCTCGGCTATGTTGACTCTTGGGGTTTTGTTTTAATATGGGGGTTTTAAATTGCTTATTCGGCTTATAACCTGTTTAATATAGTTTTAAGTAATTTATTGTTGTATTGTATTTTAGTGTGAGCCGCCCCGAGTCCCTTGGGAGAGGGAGCGGCATATAAGTCAAATTAATAAATTAATAAATAAATAAATAAATAAATATGTTTTAGTCTCCAGATCTTTAATCATGTTAGTTGCTCTTCTTTGCACTTTTTCCAAAATCTCAACACCTTTTTTGTAAAGTGGTGCCTTAATTTATTCTTCATTTTTACTGCTTTTGCTCAACTTGCTGTAAAATAATTACTTTTCACATTTTTAAAGTAAGAAAAATGAAAATGTTCATGCCTAGGACTGTGGTTCTTGCATAAGAATTATGTACTGTATGAATATCCTTAAAAAAAAATCTGTCCAGCAGTATGCAGAGTCCCACATCTTTAATCACATCCCAAGGGAAGCAACACATTCATTTTCAGATGATACCACTCACTTTTTCACATAATAAATCAAGCCTAAAACATCCTAAAAATCAGGTGTTCTTCATAGAGGGGAAAAAATATTCAGAGAACTGGATAATGTTATCAATCTCAATATAAATTCAGTTTCTGGATAATAAGAATGCTATTATGGATTCTTTCTCCTTCTTTATGTAGCATTTTAATTAAAGGTATATATCTTACAATTGTTTCTCTAGCAGGGGGATGTGGCCAAAGGAGTGGTAGTGATGAAGCTAAATGACTGTAATTAATGGAATAATGAAGTAATGGCTTACAAGATGAGAGGGAACAGTATCAACAGTATGTCTTATTTTAAACCATTGTATTAAACCATTATCAGAATGAAAGTCATGAAGAATAAGAGTCTCAATTTAATGGAACCATTTAGTCTAGCCTTAATTTAAGAAAACAAATCACTAAGAATTAAATTGTGCCCTGCAATGTTCTTGCTATTGTCCTTTCTTACTGTGCTTCCGTTTAATAACTTCTTTTGAATATCCAAGTTTCTGAAGAGATTGTTAAAGCCATTTAACCCTGCACTGCATCAGTTCTGAATTCTTGTTTCCCATGATTAGAAGTTCTGCACCACGAGGGATCAGGAAGCCACTGAACATGTATATTTTAGATTGCTTGAAGTACACTCATTGCGCTGACCTGGGTCAAAGGTTGAATAGGTTTGGTCACTGGGGACTTCAGAGTCAGCCATATGCTGCGCATTCTAGTCAGTTGTTAAAAAAGGGATGAGTATGGCTGGAAAAGATCCAGGAAAAGAGAATCTAAAATGACTCACAATTACACAAATATTGCTAAATGTAATGTTATATGTGCTTATAACACAGGGTTCCATGTGCTAGTAAACCCTGGAAAAAGATATTTGAATGCTTCACTAAAGTCATACAGTAATATAATACATTGCTCTAAAAATTAACCTATCAGTGACTAGTATGTTATCCTGATTCAGGCACATTTCCAAAAACCGGGTGGGATCATTGGAGCTACACAGGCTGATAGTTATTTAAACATTTCCTTCTTAATCTGGCTAATGCCCCTGTAGTCCAAGAAACAGAAGTGTACAAGAAGACATGCCATTTATTCCAGATGGTCCCTACATCTTTTGACTAGAACATGTGGTCTCAAGCCATAATAACAACAGCCTCAATATGATAATCTTAACATATTGTATGCACCAGCTTTCTGTGAAGAAAAGAAAGGCAGAATATATGTTTTATTAAAGTATTTGTGTTCAGAAGCAATGCTGTGTAGCCTCAGCAGTGTTTCACTTGCAAATCGGAAAGAGTGGGAGTAGAATGTCTATTTTCATTCTTCATTTTCCATGTATGGTGGTATATTGATGATACTTATAAGAAGCTCACATCAAGAGTGTGCATTTTTGACTCCTAGTTGATCAATATGGAACATCAACTTTCTTTTATGGTTCCATCCCCCCATCCCAATCTCATCCCCTTTTGGATAGTGCCTGGGCAAATATGAAAGACATTGAACATACAATATTTTGCACAATCCAATCTGGCTCAGCCACCGGGACCAGAGGTTAAATTTTCCAAGCTTTTGGACTCATGCTAAAGCCCCTCTTCAGAGAACTTTTCACTACCACACATTCTGATAGAGAGAAGTTCCTTGAGGATGGACTTCAGCATGAATCTAAAAGCTTGGAAGATTAAACTTTTGGTCTCAGTGACCAACCCAGATTGGATCCTGCAACATTATCCTGGGACAAGTATGGTACACACAATATCAAGATCTTCTATACATTCTAGAAGAAACAGATATGCTAATTACTGAGATGAAACAGAGAATTCTTCAGCAGTTTGCATTACTATATTCCCACATTTGTTCTGTATTTATTTATTTTCCTGCTGTGGAGTCTGCAAATTAGCCTGCTTTGACAACTTGCTTATTTTAATCCTTAATCAGAAATATTTAGCTGGATTTTCACATGCTTATTTTTATTTCTTAAGAAAGGCAATCAATAATTATTTCTGCCAATCATTGGTTTCCTTTCAGATGAATGTTCACAAATTTAGAGTTTTTTTGTTTCGCGGGTCTAGAACCATTCCTGGCAGAGAAAGCATAACTTTAGATCTTCCAAATTAATTTATGAAATCAAAATTTTCACTGTGCAATGCAAGCTGTCATTCAGAAAAGCGCCATATAATGCTTCTGTGAAAACTATGAAAAGAAGTCTAGGAATTCAGTTAATTAACCATTTCAGTTTCTTAACGTGATCAATTTTAATTAAACTGAATTTTAATAGAGATCTGTGTAGTCTGTAGAGAGCAATTGCTAATTCTACAAAGCATGTGCTGCTTTTCACTTCAGATTTGCTCCCATCTAATTAATATGGATAGGGCATTAAGCCTTTTTGGACTCTGGTGGTTTTCATTTCATGACTATTAATGATTTTAATGAACTGAACTAATTCAGTAGTTTTCATCCCAGTGTTTCGGAGCTTTGTTCATCACAAATTTCAAGTTTATAATTGGTTTCCAGGTCTTAACAGTGGTCATTGATCAGCTCCAGCAGTTCCTTTTACAACCCAGCAAAAACACAAGAAAAGCATTTAACTCTTTGCTAGTACAAGTCTTTGTTAATGTGGATCCTGCAGCAGTACCAAAAAGAAGCCGCGTCAAGTGGCTGGACAGAAGGCATTGCTGTGTGGTTTGTTCTGTCCAGTGAAGGACAATGTTTGGAAATCTTTAGAGAGATTACACCATGGGCCAGAAAGCTATCAAAAGCAGCCTCATGAATATAAACATACATATATTTATTTGAAATTACAAAAAGTTTTGCAGCTTCAAAAATCAAGACTGGGTTTTGTTTTATTTTTTAGTTTCAATGAAAATAACTTTGGACCGAAAGGCACTTCTTGAAATACAGCAAGTCTTCTAACATCTGCATTTACAGGTTTCTTGCTACACACACACACACACACAACACACACACACACACACACCATGGATGCAAATGAGACCTAGCATTGAACAAAACAATAGCGATCGAATGCAGTTCTATTTCTGAAGAAACGTCTGTTCTACAGCTATCATATATCTCTGTGCACGATATCAGAAACCCCAAACTGTTCCTACTTTGTGTGGTTGAACTCAGAATAGGTTGATATTCTTGTCTGCCCTGCCATACCCTACTTAGCAGTCAGTGACATGAAACAGGGATGTGAACAAAGTACACTGGGCTTAGTACGTTATAGAAGAAGGAAGGGGAAAAATTAAACTGCTTTTTTCATCAGTGAGTTTTGGTTTCCAATACATTATCATTCCTTTACTAGACATTGTTTTTAAAATCCATTTCTGCATTACTTGGATTCAGTGATCTTTTTTCTTCCAGAATTTCAGAAAATTGAATAGTGTTTTTTGGGGAAGAAAGCAATGAATTTCCCTCAAGAAGTTAATCCAGTTCATTTTGGATTCTGGCCTTCCTGATATGATTTAAGGACAAAATAATTAAAAACTCTCTATTTTCAGACTCTCATAGATCTTCCAGAATTTAATTTAAAATCTGGAGTTTATAATGCTGCAGCCAATTTAAAATTAATTACAAATGTTCAGAATTCATTGATTTAGTGCACACACGTAAAATTATTATCATATACTCAGAAATCACAAATTATGTCTCTTTTATAATCTCATTTTGACAAAGGCTATGAATGAGTGAGGAGAAAAGTAACTGTTGAGGTTCTATTCCTGGAAAAAATATTTTTTAAAACATGTGGGGAAATGTAATTAATGAAATAAATGAAAATACCAGCATTAAGCCTAGATGAGTTCTTATGAATTAAATCCTGCAATAAATTGCTTCATTGCTATTTGAAAAATATAACGCATATATTGATAGTGATCCAACATGATCTAAGCATTTGTTTCAGCAAGAACACCCCTGTTATCTTTGAAGGGAGAATGTTTTGGCTGAGCTGCTGAGATAAGTCTTGATGGAAACTTCTTAAACAGAGTTACACAGAGGAAAATACTACCCTAAGTACCATGATATTCCTGGAGTTCTTATTCGACACTGAGTTCTTATTCAGATTTCTGTCATACTTACTCATGGCGTTCTGTCAGCAACCTCTGGAAACAGGTAGGAGATTAGTACTACTTTGCTCTGGTCTTCAGAATATCAACTTTTGGCAGTATGCAGTGCATACCTTTCATAGTAGCTTCCTCCAAGACAACCCAGAGTTCTGCCAGTTTCCAAGATTATCTTTCCAAGAGAATGTGTGAGTGGGATAAATCAAGAATGCAAAGTGAAGGGGAAGGACCCGTCCCCACTTGAACTCTGAACAACAGTCCATTATTTCTTCTAGAAACTATCTTTGACATCTTCTGAGTTTTTCTTAAATACAGTTCATTGGAAAAGAAAATTCTGCTATGGAGGTTATAATTCTGAATTGTGGTTACAACATTAGCCCTATTTAAGCAATTGGTTTAATGGAGTAATTCAAAATGGATGAGAACATGAAATCTTCCCATACTACTCTCCAGGTATTCCAATATGTCTAAATGCATTTGGGTTTATCTGAACACAAGCGCAGCTGTCTGCACAATCCAGCAATATGCTTTATTTAGGTTCTGAATTATGTAGAGAGTTGCATTTCTGTTTAACCAAACATGGGCATAGTTCACCTTCCGACCTCTTGCATGTACCCACAAAGGTTGAAAGTGTCACTCTCTTTTTTGTAAAATCAGCATTTTATTTGCAGACATATCAAAGGCTAAGATGGATCATTGAACAAATCAACCCAGAGTTCTCACTAGAGGCCACAGGCTCAAATTCTCCTACTTTAGACATCTTATGCAAAGGCCCCAATGCTGGGAAAAGTAGAAGGAAAGGGAAGAGGATGACTAGCAGCAAGATGGATCGACTCAATTACAGTGGCAATGGGTGCTGGGTTTCAGATGGGAGAACTGAAAGGCCCAGTTAGAGACAGATCACCATATGTGAGTTACTAGAAACCAAAAATGACTTGATGGCACATAATGAGTCAAAATGGGACAATGAGGGAGAGAGGGAAGTAACAGCTGATTTGAGGGATTTCTAAAGAATTTAGAAAAAAGTATCTAGCACTTCAAAAACTATTCTTAAATACATGTAAATATTCAGGAATGTGTATGAAGATGGAGGCTTACCTAAAAGTTTCATGTTAGCAGAACACTGTTGAGAGAACCTCTTGCTAGGGAACAAACCTGAAGCAGCCCAAGTTGTAGTTGAAAACTTTTCAAAGTGGTAAAATGCCAAAGCAACAACAGGCAGCAGATCACACCAAGGTAGCAAGCTGTTTTTTCCTGCTGAGAAGCTGGTCCACATTGCTTCAGAGGTTCAATTCGTTTTCTGTTGTAAATTTGCTCACTGTTGTTTCTGTTTCACAGAAACCTGATCAGTTGGGTAGCAGTTTATTTTTCCTCTGGGTTTCTGTTAATGGGAAAACTGGCCTTGGGGGATAGGTATCCTCAACAATGCAACTCCACCCCCCCTCAGTCTTTAAATGTGGTTGAAATTCTTGCCTGGAAATTCTCCAATCCCAACTCCAGCTTCCAACTGTGAAAGGAAACATCACCTTCAACTGTTAAGGATTGTGAATCAAATTGGAAAGTCATTCAAGTGCAGATGAAGTATCTCCATACACTTAGATGTGCATGGCCAGATTTCTGCTAGGTTGTACTTTCTATTGAAAGCAATGCCATGTGCATAGTGGGTGTGCTTCTCCTTCCATTTGAATGTATGATTGGTACAAACTAGTAGTTTGTAATCCAGAAAATAATTAGTGGTGAGAGAAAAAAGAAAGAAAGAAAGAAAGAAAAGGGAAGGAAGGAACAAAGGAAGAGAAGAAAGAAAAAAAAGAAAGAAAGAAAGAAAGAAAGAAAGAAAGAAAGAAAGAAAGAAAGAAAATCTCTTTCCAGGCATGCTGGATCTTTTCTTCTTTAGAAATGAAAGATAGGTAGGACAGTTAGAAGGAAAGAGAAAGGGATGCAATAAATAAGCAGGTGCCTACATGTGTGGGAATGAGGAAAGTATATCTCCCCTCCCCTTATTGTTTTCCCCATATGATCCAAGAACCTCTATTGATAAATGAGTGGATGGTGAAAATTGTCCAAGACAATGTACCAGAAGAGAGATTGGAAGCCCAACAGACTGATTTCTTTGCAAGCAAGGAATCCATGTAGGAAGTGTATTTTCTAAAAGAAAGAAGGAAGATAACTGAAAATACAAAAGTGACATCAATATATCAATCCTTTATTTAAACTCTTGCATCTAGCCATGCCATTCCTGTAGTTATTGTATGATTGCCCAGAAGGAAAGATCCATTTAACATTTCCATAAATCTCAAGCAATGCTGTTTGCTCTGTCCGGTACAGCTTACATTTCACAAAGAATGTTATTTTCTCTTATATAGCTTTCAATGTCATTGCAGTTCATTCTGCGATTTTGGACTGCACATTTTCCACTAGGTGGCACTGAGGTAGTCTAAGATATTTTAGATATTTAGATATTTTAAAGAAACTGCAACAAAGTGCTGGTTTTTCTCCTTGCTTCCTTCTTTACAGGATATAATCAAGTCTCTTTTTCTGACTTGTCTGGCAGGATGGCCTGTCACAGTGTTCTTGTAATAAACAAAAGTCCAGCAGACACATGAAGTGCACAGCAAAATCTTTTACACAACACTTACATGAAGGATGTAATGGTATAAATGCTTACCTATCATTTGAATGTACAGATGTTGCTATTTTAGATATCATAAGGTTTGTGATGTTGTAACTACTGTGGCTCTGACCGATGTTTTATCTTATGTTTGTATTGTTACTTATAAGTGCATGATAAATAAAAGTATAATGATGCTAATACTAGAGGCACTTAAAGAATAGACTACTTATTTTAATGTTACTTTCACCCAGTTCAGTATTTATAGGATTGTAGGCTACCAGCTCACATTTATATATATAT
Source organism: Naja naja (assembly GCA_009733165.1). Taxonomy (NCBI): domain Eukaryota; kingdom Metazoa; phylum Chordata; class Lepidosauria; order Squamata; family Elapidae; genus Naja; species Naja naja. The sequence continues at coordinate 276,791,591 of CM019148.1, forward strand.
ATTCAGAAGTCCCACAAACTTTAATAGAATGTAAAACTGAATCACAGCCCAAATAAGTGTGACATCAGTATCATAATGCATAAATCTGAATGTACTTTGTATCCTAAGCCTGATAAAGTTGATCTGGCAATTTATTTGGGGAGGGTAATTTAACTCTTAAAACAATCATTGTTAAAACTTCTTTATGTTCTTTATGTTTATGTTCTTTTTTTGTAAACTATTCTTGGCTTTGAGGATCACCATGCACCATGGTGATGCACCATGCACCATGCACCATGGCACATACCAGAGGTCAGTGGTGGGATTCAACAATTTTTACTACCGGTTCTGTGGGCATGACTTAGTAGGCGTGGCAGGGGAAGGATACTGTAAAATCTCTAGTCAGAGGTGGGATTTGCCGGTTTTCCAAACTACTCAAAATTTCTGCTACCAGTTCTCCAGAACTGGTCAGAACCTGCTGAATACCAGAGGTATTCAGTAAAAATTAGTAAGTAAAAATTTTTGAATCGCACTATTGGCACATATGATTCTTTTATGTGGTTTCTACAATCATTATTTTTTTAATTAAAATGCCCACAATGTCATGAGATCACCAAGTCTCATAAGTGTTACCAAGTCTTACATGACATGTTATGCAAAAGACAACTTTTTAAACAATTTAATGTTGATTCCAGCAATGGAGACTACATTCTGTTCCCCTCATGATCTCTGAAGGAGATAAAGGTCTAGAAGAGTGTTTTGAGATTAAGCTCTGAAAATGTTCCCCCCACATCTCAATAGAAACATAGAACAACTCCCCAAGAAAGGATACAAAGATCCAAAAGAACACAAGATGTTCCCTGCAGCAAAGGTGTCAGGAGATTCCAGTCCTGCCTGGATAAGATCTTTCATCTGATGTCAACCTTAACCATCGCCACAACAATTCATGTATGAGTCCTGCACTGATTAACAAAGAGGCATCCAGCTTCATTCCCATCCATTTCTCAAGTCAAAACTATGTATAGTAATCTTGACCCTTACATTGTCTGGCAGGCATCCCTTCCCCTTCACACAAAGCAGAATCCCACTGATTTTCTGCTGCAACTTGATCAACAGTGCTAGAACACAAAAGACAAGCCTGATCCCACAGAAGACTATAGCCTCAATGCTATGACAGTCAGACATTCTTCATGAACTGTGAGCTGCAGAAAGAAAACAACACAGTCTAGTTTGGATGTATGCATGTACATGGAGAGAGAAACAAATCTTGCAAGTTTACCAGACAGATGGCATAGGGAACAAAGCTGTTACATAATCTGGAAGTTCTGTTAGAAATACTTCAAAACCTCCTCCCAGAGGAGAACAACAGAAACAGACCATAAAGTGGGTGTGTGGGGTCTCTAACAATGCTTTGAGCTCTAAGATAATAGCACTTATAAGCAGTATCCTGAATGACAGGAAGTGAGGTTCCTATAACCTTCTTGGCTGTCCTTACCACTGTCTATATGGACTTTCTATCTGAGGCACTACTACCACCAAACCAAACAGTGATGCAGTTTGTTAAAACACTTTCAATCATGCCTCTGTAAAGAGTGGCCAGGATAGAAGGAGACACAGGAAATGCAGACGTTAGGGATGTTAGAATTCAACTACTGATAGATGGTAGTTGTTGATAAGGGACTTTAAAAATATTATAATATATAATGCTCATATCATACCACTGTGGCAATGGTGAACAGTCAGATGACCTCTGTGGCATCCATCCATATCCCAGGCAGATTTGGAGGAAATGTTGTAGTTAAATAATTCTTATTTAAACTTGGTTAAATATTATTTATAAAATAAACTGGGATAGAACTGTATTTATACCCTGTTTTGAGTTATTACAATTAGCAGTAGTAAGTTCTTTGTGTTCAAACATTAGAAGGGGACAGCTTAGTGCTGAATCATCCTAAAATATTTTAACCTTTCAATTCTTGTGGAGAAAAAAGTAGAGAATCAGGACAGTCCAAATATATGCAGACTCAGTCTTATGATACTCCAAACAAAACAGTCAATAAGGTTATTGGGCTGGTGGTTTCTCAGATGGGATTGATTATCCTACAAAAAATAACACTCTTGGCTCTTTCATATGTGTACTTCCTTGTATATTAAAAGTAATTCTCTTGATGAAAGAAAACAGGGCATACTGCACAAAGATGAGGGAAGCCTTTCTTCACTGAGCGGATTTCAGATTTTCTTAAGATAATTTCAGTTTAGAGATATGGAGCTGAAAAGTCTGACCACTCTGACCTTTGTTATTATGAATGGGATTTGTTTCATAGATTCTTTCTCTCTTTGCATTCTTTCTGGGTCACCATGCATGCATGCACACTGGCAAACAAAGTCATAGATACAAGGGAAAGATGATAGAATGATACAGACATGCATTTAAATATAGATCAAAGCTATAGCTATACATTTAAATATAGATCAAAGATGATTCTAAATCTCTTTTGAGATTAGGGTTGTGCAGTGTTTGGATTTTGTTCCAAAATGATGCTTGTAGATGGCAAAAACCCAAATAGAGCACCTGCCTGCTACTCTTTAAAGTAACTGTATCTTTTCATGGAATGATTTCATAACCCCATAATTCCAGAAACATGTTGCTGCTTTAAAAAAAAATTCAAATGGGTACTATATTTGTGTTCCCAATAGACTGAACCCCCTTTTCTTACTTATTTTTAAAATAGCATGCACCTTCACAAACTACTTACAGAAAGACAGATGACAGATGTATAGATGATAGATAGATAGATAGATAGATAGATAGATAGATAGATAGACAGAGAGATATAGATGATAGACAGGCACAGACAGACAGGTAGATAGAAAGAGAGTGAAAGAGGATAGATATAGAAGATATATGATACAGACAGACAAACAGACAGATAAACAGATAGATATAATGAAAACAGTAGAGAGAGAAAGATCAATTATTCTGGATGTCATTGTAATTATTTTTAAATAGGATGAAAGGTTTACTTTTTTTGTGGACCAACAACATCACCATTTGCCGTTTTTCCTTCACCAAGTTATGAGACTAGAGTGATTGGTCAACAAATCCTCAGCTGGAATGTTTTGCATGCCTGATCAAAGCATATTGGGTCTTATGATGGAATTGCAAAAGCATTTGAATAGCTATTAGGCCATCACAAAACAGCTATCCCAGCATGTGATTCTCTGACATGCTTTTTATAGACTTACTGAACTATGCGGCTTTTAAAAGAAAGGTTTGCAACCCAATTATTGTACCACTGTAGACTGCAACAGGCAATCAGCTCCAAATGAAACACATTGCACAGCATGGAGAAAGAACACATTTAAGGATACCAAAATAAAACATTTCTGAACCACCAACTATATTTTTAAAAACATTCCCTTCCCCCCAGTGGTAGTATCTGCATATATGGAGCCCAGATGTGATGGCAAATGTGATTTGAAATGAATGCACACGCATTCATACTCTATATAGTACAGCTAGACAGAAGCAGAACAAATGAATTCCCATTGTATTAAACTAGTTTTCTTGTATGCACAGCCAACCATTAATGTAATATTTTCTTACATAACTAAAATAATGTAGATCAAAACCGTATATCACAATGTGCATATTGCAGCAAGTAGTTTCCATATTGTTCTTCCCCGTTTGTTACTAATCAACATCGAGGGCATTTTTTTTATATATTAAAAGTGCCTTAGAATGGTGAGTACTCAATACTTACTGTCTCTTCTGACCTTCAAAATGCCACAACCAAGAGAATTAACCATAATCATTTGCATCACTGGAAGGAATCTATCTGAGCAAAAATCTCTTTAAAGCAATTTTACTGGCATACTTTTTATTTAACTAAAGAAATGGTTTTGCCTACTGAAAGTAGTTATCCAATTTTCAGATTAGAACTTCCAATTATGTTGACTACTGACTTGATTTTAAGTTTGCTTGTGATTATGGCTAATTGAGAAGGTTGGTGTCTTTGAAATATCAATTTGAAGTCATTTAGCCAGTCTGGCCATTTTAAATTAGATTGCCAAGGGAAAAATTTGGGATCATTCTGGCATTGAATCTCCTTCCATATACATGCCCACAATATGTGCTGTTTAGTCAATCACCCAATGGCTGTTCACATTATAATATGCCCCACAGCATATAGCTTCTAGCTTAATGATCTCATATCCGTTGCTTCTAAGTTTTTAATATTAAAACACAACACACATGATTGGCAGCCACAGAATCATGTTGTTGTTAGTAGGTGGTAGAGCTGAGCCACTGCTTGTATTTCCCTTTTGAGCCCATTCTCCTGTGCCCCAAATCTGTTAGCCTTTTGCAAAACCTTAAAAACCTGGCTATATTCTTGAGCCTAGGAATCTGAATGCACCAAAAGGCCCCATTTCCTGGCTATATTGCTAACAGGCCAAATATCTTATTCTTGAGCATATTGAATTGGATGGTTTTTTTTTTACTGGTTTTAATATATTTTTACTGGTTTTACTGTTTTAAAATGCTTTCTAATTTTTAATTGTAATATATGTTCTGAATTGTAAGTCACCCAGAGTCATTCACTGAAATGGGTGGCTATAGAAACTGGAATGAATGAATGAATGAACAAAGGAACAAACAAATGAGCAAACAAATAAATAAAATTTTGCTTTTTGTTCTAAAGCATGGGTATCCAAACGTTTGTCTTGCCTGGGCCTCATTGAATGAAGAGGACTTATTTTGGGCCAGATATAAAAATTTATAATTTAGTTAATGTATATAAATAATCTAAGACTGTTAAAAGTTTATGATCATGTGGGGCTGCATTACTAGCTGCCTAACGCCACATTTCTGCTCTAAAGTCGATTGGGAAACAGTCAACACTGAGTAGACTGAATGCAAGGCTCTGTCCAGTGAATGGCTTTGAACTGCTGGGCTTCCTTAAAAGGTTGAGCAAATCCCTTCCAAGCCATTTCCCCAGAAAAGTTTGCCACCCCAAAAGATGCTGCAGTTAGCCCTGAACTTTCTAAGTTATTACAAAGGGCCATGTAGTTAAGCACTTTTAAAATGCAGAGCTTAATTCCCCCTCCCTGCTACATTGTAATTCATTGTTGGCCTTTTCCACAATGAATTGCTGGGATTAACCAATAAATCAGCAGAAAAGACATGCCAATTTTCTCAACAGTTGACAAATTACAGCATGAGCAAGGCTCTTTATATGCTATTTGTATTTTGAATGTATTTTATAGGAAAATATAAGATTCAGATGCTCCTAAAACACTTTATTTTCTTCCCATAGTCATATCATACATCACATGCAATGATCACTTTTTTAACTAATATTCAAAACACCAATGTATTTAAGCAGTCTTCTTTCCTTTGATAATATTTACTTTCTTTAGAAAATGAATCCATGCAATGGGAGGTAATATAGAAATCTAATATTTTCCATAGAAGATCTCTATATTGTGTGCAGCTGCATAGATTCATTTTTTGGAGGTGTGGAATTGAACATTAGCAATGCAGTTGACTTCCATCAATGACTAAAACTAAATATAGGTTCTATTTCTATAAAACTTGTTTTACAGAAAGTTTGCAGGAAAATTTGCACAAGAAAAGGCAGTTTGGTGTAGTGGTTAAAGTGCTGAGCTAGAAACCAAAGTACTGTGAGTTCTAGTTTTGCCTTAGGCAGGAAGACCACCTGGGTAGCCTCTGGCAGTCATTCTCTCTCAACCCAACTCACCTCACAGGGTTATTGTTGTGGGGGAAAGAAGAGAAAGACACAGCCTGAGATATGTTCACTGCCTTGAATTATTTATAAACATAATAAAGGCAGAATTAAAAAATCTTTTTTAAAAATTGCAATTCATGAGGGAATTTCTCCTATGCAACTTCCTTGATATAAAATGGGAACTGCACAAGACAATTCCCACATTATAATGGGTCATCTATAGGAGAATTTCCCCAATGTACTAGCAGTTCATTTGACATAGTAAAGTAAACCACTTTTTGTATCCCATTACATTTGTAAGAGTAAGTGGATTTTTAATTTTATTTTGTTCAAGTCTCCATACTCCAGAGAGTTCTTCTCTCTTGTTTTTTCCCCTAATTGCTATTGACTAGCCATTGTCCTTTAATCAAAGGTATCACCTGTGTTTCCCAAGGATTTTGCCTCTTGATGGAGAATCTTTACATGTTTTGACCCATGCATCATGCCTGCTCAGAAGTGTTTATAAAGAGAAAATAATGGAAAAATGGTGGTGGTGGGGGGAGTAGGCAAATTGCAAGTAAAGTGACTTTTTCATAAATTAAAATACTGAAGTAAAATAATTGCCTAATAAAAACTTCATCTGAGTGTATTCTTTTATTTATTTGAGTGTATTCTGCAGTTTTACCTTCTTGGTAATTTATTTTACTTTAGAGTAAAACTCCTGTTGCTTTGATAACTAGATGTCCCACATTAAAACATCCAAATGATTGTAGAAATATACAAATGCTGATTAGCTGAAACTCTCATTTGAAATGGGATACGGTATACAATGTAATTCACCAGAGCAGCAATAGAAATAGAGCAAAGCAAAAAAAACGAAACTCCACACAACAGAGTTCAAAGGGCTAAAATGCAAATTTTTGCATTGTTGGAAATATAAGCAATCCATTTGGTATACAAGAAGTAAAATATTTACGATTCAGCCTCTTTTTATCTTATTTTTGCACTTAACTTCTTTGAATCGCTTTTTGATTAAAATAAAACAAAAACTTTGAATGATGCAGCTGGAGTACAATCATTGTTTAGCCTGATTGTGGCACTGGATCCTTTGCCTTTGTACAATGTGTGGTTTGCATGTAGATGGTTCATTAACTGACCATGTGGGTACAGCTTGACTAAATATGTGGCAGGGCTGCAAGAACAAGATTTATCTACCGCCACATCTTCTATAACATGGAGATTTAACTGTAAGTTTCACTGATCCTGATGTTATCTTGTATCACATATATATAGCAGCTTTAAATAATCATGTATATTCACCATTAAGCATGCCTCAGAGACCTTAATTCATGTAAGGGTTAAACCAATTAAAGGAAGGCGGCGCGGAGGCCTTTGCATCTTTTCCCTAACAAATACATTGCTCAAGAGAAGCTATTGATAAATGTGCCTGAAGAGTCAGTTCCTGACCTTGGCCATGTTCTTCACTTCCTGAAATTGTATTAGCCTTGTGCTGAATGGATGCATGAATAAAGGAGGGAGCTTTTAAAATCAGGAATCCAGAATATAATGGTCACACACACACACACACACACACACACACAGACGGACCTACCCTTTGTGCAACCTGGTACTGAAGAGACTTAATTCTGTACTTCAGGTTAACACAGAAAAATAGACTAAAAAGGTTCAGCAGTTTGTATTAATTGAACACAATATTTTTTTTTTATTGTGAGACTAATTTAGAAAAAACAATTGTTTGGGAAACCTGTATGCCATATCTGGTTGCATGTATGTATATAGGAATGCTATCTCTTTCTCTCTCTCTCTCTGCATCTACATCTGGATTATCATCTGCATCTGTTTCATGCATCTCAGAGGTGGTATTCAGCAGGTTCTGACCAGTTCTGGAGAACCAATAGTGGAAATTTTGAGTAATTTGGAGAACTGGCAAATACCACCCTTGACTGGTCCTGCCCCCATCTATTCTCTGCCTCCCGAGTCCCAGCTGATGGGCTGGCTCTTCTTTTGTTGCCCTGCACAGGAGAACGGAGCTGGAAAGCAGATTAGTGGGGTGGGGAGGGAATGGGGATTTTGCAGTAACCTTCCCTTGCCACGCCCACCAAGCCATGCCCACAGAACCAGTAGTAAAAATTTTTGAATCCCACCACTGATGCATCTATATCTGCATCTGCACTTGCATCTACATCATCTATATCAGGGGTCCCTAACCCCCAGCTGTGGACTGGTACTGGTCCACAGCCTGTTGGGAACCGGGCTGTGCAAGCGGCAGGCATGTGTGCGAAGCTTCATTGGAACCTGTGCGGGACCTAGGTTGCATGCATGAAACCATCCCCTCTTTCCCGCCATCTTTCCCGCCGCTGCCGCTGCTACCTGTTCATGCAGCCAGAAAGGTTGGGGACCACTGATCTACAACTAGATCTATCCAGATATAGCATCAAGCATCCTGGGTTTTCTCTAATATTTAATCCTAACTCTCTCCACTATTGAAGTGGCAGATTACTTGATGGGAAACAATGGTATGATTCTTCAAGAATTATGGGAAATCTTTTTTTCTTCCTCTTCAACAAAGGATTTATAATGTAACAGAAGCCAAGGTTGATATTCTGTGAATGGATCTGAAAAAGAAACAACTTCTTTCTTTCACAGTCTCTTATCTACTTCCAGAGTAGACAGTGGAAGGCTTTTCCAGTGGAAGAGAGGAGAAGGCAAAGCTAGTTTTTCAAAGTGATATAGATCTCATTCTTAATCTGCATGATGAGAGTACAGGGAGTCCTCAACTTACAACAATTCATTTAATGACCGTTCAAAGTTACAACAGCACTGGAAAAAAACCCTGACTTATGACCTGTTTTCATACTTACGACTGTTGCAATATCCCCATGGTCACATGATCAAAATTCAGATGGTTGGCAACTGGCCCATATTTATGACATGTCCCAGACTCATGTGGTCACCTTTTGCAAAAAAGTCATTGGGGAAGCCACATTCGCTTAACAACTGTGTTACTAACTTAACAACAGCAGTGATTCACTTAACAACTGTGGCAAGAAAGGTCATAAAATGGGGCAAAACTCACTTAAATGAATGTCTTGCTTAGCAACTGAAATGTTGGGTTCAGTCGTAAGTAAGGGGCTACCTGTATCATGCTTAGGAGGCATGCAACTATTTTGGTCAATATGTATAGTCTGTCCCATGTACAGTCTGGTTAATGCAATTAATTTCCATAAGTAAAAAAGGAAAGTCATACAATATATTGTCTTTTAGTTAAAAATTAAAATCATAGTTTTACCTATATTTATAAGTGAAATCAAAATTGAAAATTAAATAACAACAGAGAAGAGTAATTCATCAATAATGATAATTTAAATACAAATAATTTAAATACAAATAATTAAGCAGACAGCAAAAATGGATAACTGATACTTTGCCTTTATATTAAATTCTCCTTTTGGTTACATAAATTGTTTAATACTTTTATTACTAAATTCCCTTGTAGGTTTTTTCCCCTTCCTGTTGCCACCTGGGCAAGACACAAATCTAAATAAAATTTTCACTGTTGGGGTAACAAAAAGTGTTTAACTGTAAAGAGTTTTTGCAGCTTTCATTGCTGTTAGATATTTGACACTGCATTTTATCTTTACAACTTTACTTTAAAATTGATTAATTTCACACTGGCTTTATAACTTTATCTGGAAATTTACATTTTCTATTGACAGCCGTCATAGAAAGAATAGGGTCTTGGGAGGCAGCCAAGAAACATTTCAAGAATGCAGTTCCACGTCCATCTATCTGGAAATAAGCTTTCACAATTCTCTTCCCAGCCATCCAAAGTAAAAAGAGGAGGCCAGAAAGAAATGAACAGCCCTGGGGCTCTTTCCTCATTTCTTTTTGATTCCTGCAACATCCACTCAGGTTTAAATTGTGGCCTTGCATATCCTGCAAAAATGAGGTCAGTGTCTTCTGTAAACAAACTGGATAGTTTGTAGAACTTTGTTCCTTGTGCTCATGATTTTTTTAAATGAAAATAAATATACTAGAGATCAATTGTAGCAGAAAGATTTGTATATTATTTGAAAACAAACAGTGGGCCCTAATTTTATAGGAGAAATAAACAGGTTTCCAAAAAGTCCATGACTTTTAAAATAATCCCACCTTAGGGTTTCATTTCTTTTAATAAAGGATGGGTTGCTATGCATAAAGAGAAATGAGAAGGGCTATACTTTATAATACATAATTGAAGAAGATGAGCTCAAGGTAATTTATTTCAGAATAATCACAGCAGAGAATTGATATTACCCAAGGGATGGATGTAATGTTTCCAAAGAGTTTTTAAAAGTAGAATCAGACAAAAGATATTGAACATTTGAGTGGAGGAATAGCAATGGGGTAGGGAAAAGAAGTAGGACTTCTTAAATGTTTCATTCATCTCTTCCTATGGAAGTTCTCCACTCCAAACTGCTCCTTTCCTGAAGCTATTCTGGAGGCTTCTGAAAATCTACTTTGTTTTAGATGGTTGGTGGTTTTAAGATGCATACTTTGAGCTATATAACGCTTAGAGTCCTCTGCAATTGAAACGGTATATAAAATTGCATATGTAAATAAATGAATGAATGAATGAATGAATGAATGAATGAATGATATGGAAGCAAGGTTTATATCTAAAATGCAGTGGGGCAGACCAGAGAATGAAAATGTGTCTCCTTGAAGTCCAATAGATGCTTCCACATTCACTTCATTTCCCGTACATGAAGATAAATGTTTAAACATGCAAGATGCAATTTCATCCTTACATTCTTTCATTGCACGGGAGTACATAAGAAGCTGAGCTTGCATTATGATACATTTTTCATCCCTTGACCTCCCTTGTAGATGCCTAAGGTCTTCATCCTTCTCTCCTCCCCATAATTTTAAGGGCAACCTTTGGTGACCAGAAAGTTGTCTTCACTTTGATGAATTTGCTCCAACCATTCTGGAACTAATTATCCCCCGGCCTCCTGTATGTATGACAGCTTATGACTGATTTAACTGTCTGTAATGATTTTGTGTTTCTTTGGGGGGGAAAAGTCTTGAAGATCAGAACAGAGTTATCTTTTGTGCAATCCAATCTGCAGACAACTTTATAAACAGAAGCAGTTTGAGCACAACATTTTTGTTCTGATGGAAGGAATAAAATAAGATGTTAAAACAAAGGCCCCTGTTCTGCTTTCTTAACCCCAACATTAGCTGATCCTTTCTTATTCTTACAACAATCTGGCTTTTCTTCTTGCCCTGCATTTTTAGAAAGTGTGGTTTTGGTTCAGCCAGAAATCTTTATTCCTAAAAATAGCATTATTTTTTTTTAAAATACACTCCTAAGAACAATTATATATTTCTTCAGGTGCTCTTGGGGAGCAGACGAGGCTAAAGTCAGGCATTGGCCTTGACCAGATTAAATCAGAATACATCCAATTCAATTTGTTCACAATTCATAAAAGATGTACAGTACTTTTCCAACATGCACTAACTTACCATACTGTTCCCCACAAAAGAATTTGCTTTTCCTGATCCACATACCTTAACAAACAGTATGGTTTGCTTTTTTGAGATGGTTACATTTCTCCCAGGTATACCTTATATCCTCATCTTCTACAACAGAGGCACTAACTTCAGCCAACACAGATAGTTGCACAAGGATGCAAGGTCTACTCAGTCATAATTCTTGAACCCAGGGTCATGCAATTACATGAATAGCAAGAGTTCCCGGATATATAGAGGAGCATATTTTTCACATAGTTAAACAATGGAATGCTCTGCTTCATATTACATTGATGGCATACAGAATGAGCAGGTTTAAAAGAGGAAGGTAAAATTAAAGCTACCAATGAAAACCAATCATGTTATCTATGGATGTCTTTTGATCTTCAGGGAAACACAAATAGGAGGAGCATCCTGGGGAATCTATATCTGTTTGTGAGCTTCTTATAGATGTGTGGCTACAGAATGCTGGAGTAGAGCATTTGATCTAATTCAGGATAGCTTTTATGCTACCATCCTGTGTGTTTCTTTGTGTTTGTGTATTATTATGCATACACATACACCTCAGAAACAGAGCCACTAAGTTCTATATTTGTGTTTTCCACAAGTATAGGAATACATTCTTAATTTCAGTGGGAATGCATCAATAAGATCACTTTCTTTCACTAGACACGGAAATAACTGCAAAAACACATTAAAACATTAAAATCACTTTAAAATTACAATCTTTTTTGAAAATTTGATGGACAACTTAGGGCTGGTTGATATATGGAGTCATAAAAATGGTAGTTCAACAGAATATACCTGTTTTTCACAAAGATATAGATTTCCCAAGAATAGATATGATTTGGATTTCAAATAACTTAGCAGCCATGTTCTTTAACGTAGAGTTTTTACCAAACATTTTCTCCAATCATAATCCTGCAAGTTTGATTTTTAAAAGGAAATCCATTTCCTTTAGATGGAGATGAAATAAAATGCTTTTACAGAAAGAAACAACAGTATAAAAAGAAACTAAAATAAGTTTTTGAAGATAACTTAGGCAAAGGCACTGATTTAAAAATAGTTAGCAAGCAAAGCTTTTATCAAACGTCATTTTATACAATATAATATAATGATGGACTCAAAAAGAAGAATCAAGAGAAAACACAAGTTATTTTGGATGAGATAAAGAAAAAATAAGAATTAAAGAAACACCCAGAGAAGTTTGATATTTCCCAACAGATTAAACTATTACAATAACAGCTATGTATGTTAATAGAAGAGAAATAACAATAATATTGGTTTATCAAAGAAAAAAAATGAGTTTGCAAATAATCCAGAAAAGTGATTGGCATATAAATTATAAACAGAAAAAAAGAAATAAAAATGATATTGAAATTACAAGAAAGAGATACTGTATTAATCGACAATGTAATTAAAATATTTTTTCCATTAATCTTCCATTAAGATTAGTAAACAGAAGATGATGATATTAACAAAAGAATACGAAAATACAAGAACAGAACTGAATAAAAGAGATTTTAAGAGAATATGTTGCTTGAGTATTGCTATGACAAATATGAATTGTAGGTTATTTCAAAATAATTATTATAACACAGAGAATGGAGTTTAAAAAGGTATGTTAAAATAGGAGAAACTGCAACTGACTTTGATGGGGAAAAATTTCTGTGATTAAAACGAATGTTTTGCCTAGAATGTCAATTCCTCTTTTGATAACTAATGCACAATGGAAGACATATATGTCTAAATTTGTGTCGCAAGGGAAAAACGCACAAGCAAAGCATTTAGACTACCTTTGGAACAATTCCAATCTGAAATCTGAGCATAAGGGCAAACTTCCAGCTTCTTCCTGCCCAGCTCTCCTGCAATGGGAAAGAAAATTATACAATAATTTAGAATAAAGTGTTCAAAATATGCACGAGTTCTGTCAGATGTTTTTCTCCAAGTTAAGGTCATGTGAAGTCATGTGATAGGCCAGTATGACTCAACTCTGATAAGAGTCAAATCTGAGATCTGAGATTTAAAAGCAAACCAACTGATTAAATTTAAGTTTGCAACTTGAGACTCAAAGGAAAGGCAGCTGAGTTCAAGCCACTTTGAAATTCAAGATCTGATTTGTAAAATATTCATCCATAGGCTACACTGGGGAAGCATCAAAATGCTTGCAGCTGCTTCGCATTTTGGCAAAGGGGGATGAAAATAACAGAGCCGAACTCTTTGGAGGACATTAATCTTGGCAAATTTCATTTGGTTGCCTCTCACGTTTTTAAATCCCCAGGCTCTTTCTTTAAAGCAAGTAGTAATACAGATGAGGAAAGGACAGCACATCATCCAAACCACCTATCCTAAAAAATAATTTTCAAAAAATGTTAAAAGCTATTTAACATTTAAAGCTTACCCATTTTGCTTGTCAGGGCTGTCCTGCTTTATCACTTGGTTGAGAGATGCCAGGAGGGTTAGACCATCATTCCTAGAAGAAGTCAGCTGTGTCACCTCATTGGTAATATTCTATGATAATTATTAGCTAGTTAATTAGACAAAGATGATTTAATAAAAAAAATCAAAAAATAAATTCAAGCTGAATAGTCAAGACTTGTTGATGACCCAAACTCCGTCAAGGACCTTGGAATACACATCTCTAATGATCTAAGTGCTAGATCCCACTATAACTACATAGCCAAAAAGGCATTAAGAGTTGTTAACCTAATCCTATGTAGCTTTTTCTCTGGTAATATCACACTACTGACTAGGGCATACAAAACATTTGCTAGACCAATACTCAAATACAGCTCATCAGTCTGGAACCCACATCACGTATCTGATATTAACACAGTTGAGAAAGTCCAGAAATATTTCACAAGAAGAGTTCTACACTCCTCTACTCATTGCAGAATACCTTATGCCACCAGACTCGAAATTCTAGACCTAGAAAACCTAGAACTACGCCATCTTTGGTCCGATCTAAGTATAGTATATAAAATCATACATCGCAATGTCCTACCGGTCACTGAATACTTCAGTTTCAACCACAACAATACAAGAGCACACAATAGATACAAACTCAAGGTTAACTGCACCAAACTTGATTGCAGGAAATACGACTTCAGCAACAGAGTGGTCGATGTCTGGAATACTCTACCTGACTCTGTGGTTTCTTCCCCAAACCCCCAAAACTTTAACCTTAGACTGTCTACTATTGACCTCACCCCTTTCCTAAGAGGTCCGTAGGGGAGCATAAGCACCAACGCACCCTGCCTACCATCCCTGTCCTAGTGTTTCTTTTATTTTTCTTATATGTATTCATTTCATGTATTCATAACTGTTTATCCTTATACTTATTATCTTGTAGGCGATTGACAAATCAAAGAAAGGAAGGAAGGAAGGAAGGAAGGAAGGAAGGAAGGAAGGAAGGAAGGAAGGAAGGTGCGGTTTGCACAGAGAGAGTATCATAGAGATAGGAAAGAATTATACAGCTCATGAAAAGAAGCATTTGTAGCCCTGGCCAGTCCTTTTTTAAAAAGAGGTAAACTCAGAGCAACAGCCTTTTTTAGCCTGCTTATAACTGAAGCTTATTCTAATCGTGGTACCCCAAACGTAATTTTGTGTTGTTCTCAAAGAAACCTTGGATTTGACCCAAGGTTGCCTGCTTTGCTGATCAGCATTGAATTCAGAGAGTTCTGATATGAATTCCCAGTTTCATCAACAGGACCAGCATGTCTCATTAAGACAAGAGAGCAAGAAAAGTTGAGGCCTCCTTGAGCTCCGATAGGCAGAGAGTTTAAGGAAGAGACAGTAGTCACTGGCTTGCTATTCAACCCACCTTTCCTATTTCTCAGTATGTGAAAGTAAAGTTGCATCATTATCAGCAAAATTACCAGAACAGCAGAAAAACAAAAAACTGTAAGCCTGTGAAGGCTCTTGAAGCCACTTGCTTGGACTCACTGTTTCCAAGTGAGTCTCTGCTTCAGTGGGTGATTAGTTCAATATTGAACTGAACTTCTTCTTCAAAGCTTGCCCAGGCCTACAATGTGATTCTGGTTTCTAGCATCCAAATGCCATTTTTTATTTGTACTGTTTTTGGATGGGGTAGGTCCATACTACAGTACTGGGACAGTACTGGGACAGCTTGATTGCAATTATGCCAACTTCTTTGTCAAGATTGCATTTTTATATTTCTGAAAATATCTGAATATTAAAAATGGTACAGAAGGAATCATTACTTATTTCAACTGGTGTTTAGCAATAAACATTTTTGACCATCCATTCAACAGGAACTAATAAAAAGGTGACTTCTTTTAAATCAGTGGAGATAAACACTTTGCACAGCAGTTTTCTGACAGCCTAATTACGTGTTATGTATATGCAAATATATGTAAGAGAGACCCTCTCCCTCCCTCCCCCCTCCCTCTTTCCTTCCTTCCTTCTTTCCTGCACCTTCAGGAATGGACTTATTATGTATGTCTAATTTTTATTTAGAATATTATACAGACAACTACTGTGGCTCTTGAAAATTTACAGCAAAAAAATAAACCAACATTAAAATCAGAAATAGTAAAAAAAAATTAAATTAAATTAAAATTCACAATTAATGCCTGTTTTTAGAGTTTTTAAAACAGCATACAAAGAATAAAGTCTCTCAGTTCAATAGGAACATATTCCAGAGAACAGAGATACCGTGTTTCCCTGAAAATAAGACACTGTCTTATATTTTTTTTGGCTCCCAAAAACACACAAGGTCTTATTTTCGGGGTAGGTCTTATATATATATATATTTTTAATGAAAAAAAAAAACGCTTACCATATTCATGTAGAACAATGTACATTTATTCATGTACGAAACCATGAACAAATCGCATACCGTGTTTCCCCGAAAATAAGACACTGTCTTATATATTTTTTTGGCTCCCAAAAACACACTAAGTCTTATTTTCGGGGTAGGTCTTATTTTTGGGGTAGGTCTTATTTTTGGGGTAGGTCTTATTTTCGGGGTAGGTCTTATTTTTGGGGAAACACGGTAGCAACAGAGGAGGTTCTACCCCAGAGATGAGCAATCCTTATTTTGTCTCAGATAGTGGAGAGGATGGAATTATAGATGTGTACGTATTTGAGTCTGAATAAGGAAAATGTGGCTATACTTGCTGGATATGTCAGTGGCACCTGTAAAGAAGTTGTGCTTGGTTTTGGAGGACATGGTTTTAGGCAGACCCATGTGTCACTCTCTTGTCAGTGCCTCCTTAGTATCTCCTGAACATGCCCCCTCCGGACTGAGGCACCTTTTTTGTCTTGATTAAAGTACTACTATATCTCCAGGAAGAATCATGCAGGAAAACAGCCTCTGCCCCAACTGTGAGCGTGTAGGACTTTGCAGTTCACGATCAACCCTTTGTGTTGAGTCTCACATTTGCTAAATGTTCATTTAAAATTAATTTTTGTAAATAAAACCATGAAATTAGTGAGCTGGACAACTGAAAATGCATTCCTATTTTCTTTTTAAATAATTGTACTAATACTTGGAAAAACAAGTAGGGGTGCGAAAACTGAATAGCAATTGGTGCAGCCTTTAGAAATATAGTATGGCATTGGCTGGCTGCTAATGAAATTACATTTGTCCTTTTTCCATGAAATGGAGAAATCATTCTGCTCCGCAAAGTGCTATAATTATAAAGCCATTTGCCACCTCTAATGGGAGGACTTTTATTTCATAAAATATTAACAAAATATAATATCAGTGCCATAGGTTAGGAATAGTCTTATTTTCTCCATAAAAAGTCAATTTGTAATCACTGCAGAATGTCTTTCTTGGGAAGGCTATATCTGGTGAACTAATCTTTTTATACCAGGTTTGAAATATAATCATTAATCGTGTTAGATTTCTCACCTTTAAATGTATGGTTTCGAAATAATTTGACTGTGTCCATATTTAAACTTAAATGTTGCTGCCTTATTTATGGAAGCATTGAAAAATCTTCAGATAAGGCATATTTTCAAGGCATATTTTATCACATTTTGATGGGTTTTGAAAACTGTTTTCAAATAATCTATAATTGACGAAATACATCAATGATACCACATAAATGGACCAAGACACTACTAGATGTAGATGCTGATATTTCCATGATCATCTACATATTTAATTTTCTACATAGTTGTTATTTCTGAGGAACTTTCATTTATCTTAAAACTGGATTTTGTCCCAGAATACTTTCTGGAGATTGGCTTTAATGATCTTAAGAACGTCAGAAAGTACCTGAAGTTCTTTTATTTTCTGAAATTCCTCAACAACTTCTCCCACCACACTCCTCAAAAGCTCCTTTCCTTTTTAAATACCCAGCAACGAAGATCAAATCTGATCTTAGGCCTGTTTCCATCATCAAGTCATGTCTCTCCATGAGTGGAGAAAGAGAGAGAAAAAATGGGCCAGATTCCCAGAAGAGCAGAAACCCACTGTTTGGGTTCCACCTTGCCAGATGGGGAGGTCTTGGTCTGTATACCACAGATTCCCCACCCCTCCTGTATACAATACAGGAGGTCTTCTCCTCAGCAATTTGGAATCTATCAATGATCAGAGATTGTACCTCAAAAGAAGTTTAGTAAGCCTTCTGATTTTGCTGCCTACTTAGAACAATGCAACTATAAAGGTACATTGAAATGGCAGCCCATGCCAATAACAATGGCAGTATTTTTTCTGGGGACTTGAATATTGTGTGCTGTCATCAATATTTAAGATTAATTTATAAAGTGAACATGTGTAAGCCTTTTTCTAGAAAAGAATACACAGAGACAAAGATAAATGTGAACAACAAAATGTGGCATGGGCATTTATCTAGGTTTTTCTACATATTATTCTGCCACATGGTGGAAAAGAGTACTTTGTACATCTGAATAAGATCTATCACCTAAAATTAGTTTCCAACGAAGTAAACATGAAAGCAATATTGATTCTCTCTTTATACCCCATGCAATGTACTGATCTAGGTGTTATCCTTAGAACAGGGCTGTCAAACTCCTGGCCCATGGGCCAGATGCATCACATGCTGGCCATGCCCACACCTGGTTTAGCAAAGGGGGGAAAAGTCCCAATACATCATGTGATGCCACCGTGACAATATGAGTTTGACACCCCTACCTTAGACCATTCCTTATGTGATCATATAGCTTGCTGGGTGACAATTTCAAGTCAGTCTTTCTTAACCCAAGCTATCTTACAGGATTGCCACAGTAATAATGAAATTAGGGGATGGTCCCATTTGTACCCCTTTAAGTTCTCAAAGAAAAGATAAGATATCAGTTTAACAATATGTTCATCAGAATCCTAAAATCCTCCAATGTATATGATGATGGCTCCTAAAAATCCAGGCTTCAACTAACTCTCAGGATGCCAATCAAGATGTAGCCTCTCGTAGTGTCCCTGAGACTTGTTTTTCTTACAGGGGCATTATTACAGTTCAGTGCCCCTCCAGAGTTTTTTGAGTAACATAGAAGCAGTCTTGTATAATGTACCTGTCAGCTTATTCCAGTGCAACTAATTAATTATCAGCCTGTTTTGATAATTAACAGATAATAAAATTTTAACTGCTGGCTTGTTAATAGATTTCAACAAGCAATCTCTTCAGTGTTTAAGAATGATCAACTGGGCTTTATTAAAATTAGATTTGAATGAGAAATGTTCAGGTAGTAGTAGTTTTGATTGAATAAAATCATAGACAAAGCTCCAATTCTGTCATTAGATGCAGAAAAAGCATTTGATAAAATCCAAATACAATATATGCATGAGCTAGCCAAATGTAAATTTCCTAAAGAAATCATAAAATGTGGATTTAGATTCCCTGTGGGATTTTCCCAAAACCAAAGAGAAGACTAATGGCATATTTTTCATCTACTTTTTCCTTTTGCCAGTCAAAGACTGTCCACTTTTTCCCTTATATTTGATTGGAGCCCTTATTCTATGCTATAATATCCATGGATTTTGCATAATTCATTAGACTATAAATTGATATTATATGCTGATAATCTTTTATTGCTTATCTATGAACTTCATACTCTGATTCTGGTTTTAATTTATCTGAATGGCCAAATTGCAGGATGTACTGGATTTATTTCATTTGAGATGTTTAATCCAGGCAATATTTGTAAAATAATTACACTAATTATGAATGTTTCTCTGGGTGTTGGTAAATGGCAATTATTTACTCTTACAATAGGATAAATACCCCTGAAATAAATGTAAGTTAATTTTGCTTGGAGTTTTTATATAAATATCTGGAAAACATTTTTTAAAATTCATTACCATACATTTCTAGGAGGTTCTTCTGTTTCATATATTAGAAAAAGATGTAATTATCAAATAAAGATGGAAAGTTTGGCTTCCTGAACCATCAATTATACTATTATGTATATTCTTTGACTAAGATTAAATTCTGGACATCTTCACTTAGCATAAATTATCCTTCTTGTATATAACTCCTTTAGCTAATTGAACTGTTTTGTGTTCCAAGTATAATAGATTTGTTTTGTCTTATTTAATATTATATTGATTAGAAACTGAATTTTAACTCTTTCTCATGCTAAATTGGTGTGGTGCGATAATTCAGACCTCAGTGTTGATTTAAGAAAGATAAGGATGGATGCTGAAATTTTTAAAATAATCTTTTCTGTTCAAAAATAAAGGCCATTTGTCTGTTGCCAGTCACTGGCAGTGGTTATATTTACATTCATTGCTATTTCAATATTTATTTTTTTGTTCTCAGCTACTGGTTCTTTTTGAGATGGTGTGTTGTTAGTTGCGAAGTCGTGTCTGACCCATCGCGAGCCCATGGACAACATTCTCCAGGCCTTCCTATCTTCTATCATCTTCTGGAGTCCATTTAAGCTCACACCGACTGCTTCAGTGACTCCATCCAGCCACTTCATTCTCTGTCATTCCATTCTTCTATTACCCTCAATCTTTCCCAGCATTATGCTCTTCTCCAGTGAGTCATATGTTTTAATAATTATTAATATTATGGGTTTTTATTTTTAAACTTTGCTTAACACCCAGAGTGACTGTGGTGAGAGGGGCTTATGTGTATGTCTAAATAAGTAAATAAGGATTTGCAACATTTTCAAGAGAGACAATTACATTTTTAGAAGGAATCACTAATGTCATCAATAAATCAATTTTATATACAACATTTAAAGATTGAGTAGAATAAGGAACTGGAGACTCCCATGTTGTCTAACAAATAAGAAACTATTTCAGCCTCAGTACCAAAAACTGATTAGATCTTAGATTACAGTTTAAACAACAAACAAGAACAACATTATTGAACTCTATTGCATTTGTATAGAAAAGGAATCTGAAAACCCTGTTGATGATGATGCAACCAGAATAACATTTTACTAAAACACATGCTTGTGCAATGTTCTAAAATTATTATGTGCTGGAAGAATTACCTGTATGCAAATTCAAAATTTAATATTTTGGATTCGCACATTCTTTTGAACTCTTTACCCATGACATGGAAATTGATAGTTGCACAAAAGAAACAGATACTCTGGACCGTATTATTTCTAAGAGATTAATTGTTCAACACCGGAAACACAAATTTATGACACCATTAAACAATGGATTAGAGATGCAATGCTACATGTGGTTGCTTATAGATATAGATTATGTATTGGTAATTACATTGGTGTAACTATAAGGGATCCTCTGGGACTCTCAGCTCCTGCTATTCATCCACTCATCCACTCATTTACTCATTCATTCATTTTATTTGGCCATCTATCTCAAATGTACAGTACGACTGGCTTATTCAATTCAAAAGCTATTTAAAAGAATATGGAACAATATAAAATCACATAGAAACCAGAGCAGGAGAAAAGCAGGTGGAAGCTGTCACCAGGAGGGCCTTTGCAAAACTCCAACTTTTCTGTCAGGTTTGTTAATTCCAAGATTGGGAGACCCTGTTCATATTCACTCATGCTTTGATTACTTTTCAAGTGGACCTCTGCAGCACAACATGGGCCTACAGTGCTTGTAAAATCCCAGTTGGTTGTTTGCTATAGTATAAATATGTGGCTTGTCCATATACATAGGTTTTCTTTTTTCTTTTATTTATTTATTAAATTTATTGGCCACCATGGGGTGAATCTGGGCAGTTTACAATATTTAAAAGGTAAAACTATGCAATACCAATAGACCATTTTATTATTTCCTATTATTAGTAATAGTAATTATTATTTTCTATTCTTATGTATGGCCTATCCAGAGTCATTGTGGAATTGGGTGGCCTTTAATCTGGTGGAGGAGAAATGAAAGTGTCTTCATGCCCAATGAAGCAATGGAGTATGGTCAAATTCTGAAATACACTGAGTTTCTCTAGCTTGTGTAGAGGAATAAATCAAAGGATAATGTGGCTTGACTTTACAGTATCTCTACCCAGAATTAAATCTACTGCAATTTTTGCCTGAAGACTTGAGATTTTTTTTGGTGCAGGCTGTTAAACACCTAGCACTTAGCTCCAGCTGCCTGCAATTAGTGCAGGCTCGAATCCCACCAGGCTCAAGGTTGACTCAGCCTTCCAGCCTCCCGGGGTAGGTAAATTGAGGACCCAAGATTGTTGGGGTCAATAAGCTGACTTTGTAAAAATGCCCCTGGGGGGGGGCAAAAGCTCTAGTAATAAGCAGGCATATACAATAGAATGAAGGCTATTGCTGAGCACATTGGGTTGTGCTCCAAAGATTATAAGCTGCCCTGAGTCTCCGGAGAAGGGAGGCATATAAATGTGAATTAAAAAAAAATACAGAGCCAGTATGGTGTAGTTGTTGGACTAGGAAGAGGGAAGTTCAGTTTCTACTCTGCCATCAGCAACAAGTTCATTGGATGATTTTGGAAGAGCCACTCTATCCCAGACTAATGTATTTTAAAGAAGTGCTGTGGAAAAAAATAGGAGTATTGTGTATGTTTCTTTAAGCTTCTTGGAAAGAGATAGCGATGAGAGAGATAAGAGAGATAGATGAGAGGAAGAGAGGAAAGAGATAAAAGAGGGATGAGGAGGAGAGGGAGAGGGGAGGGAGAGGGAGGGAGGGGAGAGAGAGAGATCCTCTGCTCCAATTTCCTGGGCTTTCCAGCTTTTGGAAATTCCCAGATTTGATCAGTGACTGGTTGGGAACAATGTTAGCCTTATCTTTTCCCCAGCCTTGGTTCATAGTTTCTAGAATTCTGCCCCAGTTTTAAAATGATCAAAGTTTTTATATGTCAAAAAGAAGCAAGGGCTGAGATACCTTTACTGTATATAACACCAAGTGATGCACTATCAATCTTAACAGTAAGTTAATGGCCTTTGTAACACCTTTCAACAGTTATATTTGTAGCACCAAACAAAATAAAATGAAAGCATATTTGGGATTGCAAACAACCTCTCCTGTCACATATTAATTGTATATGTGAAAGGGTAACTGCGCCTGTGGCATTCTGATTCAGTCTAATCATTCTATTTTTGTGAAGCAAATTTCTTCAAAAACACGTTTATACAAACCTCTGCCAGTGTGTGAAACTTTTACTGCTCGCATAGCCTGGCTTTATTGTCTTACGCCTCTGTTTTATTTATTTATTTAGAACATTGGTATGGCTGCCCACTCATTCTTAGTGACTCTGGACAGCTTACAAAAAATAAAAACCCAATATGCAACAATAAAAAGTTCCAGTCCTCTTTTTTTGGAAGGCAACTTACCCAGCTTGAAACAACCAGCAAGATGGAGATGGGTTTTCTTTGCCACGTGTCTATAGGATTCGTATTGTCTATAAGATTAGGGTATTTCTTTCTTTCCCGGACTATAAATTTGGTCATGGTGGACAGAAAGGTTGGGGGAGAAGTGAGTATGTACTGGAGCAAAATGAGATGACAAAATCATTCCTTACAGCAATGTATTAAACTCAGCAGCTTCTAGCAACAGTAGTAAAATAGGCAATGACCCAATAGCCCAGTTGAAAATTAATAAGTGTTTCCCCAGTAGGCTCAGCCTTAGGTAATTGACAGATCATGCCCAGGTCAATACTTTGGACAAGATAGTTGGAGAGAAGAACAGCTTGATGTGCTCTTCAACCTGTTTTTCACTTCTAATTGGTTTATTATCATGGCCTGCTGTGCTTTGCCTGTAACTAAATTAAGTTGTAGTTAAGCCTTAATCCAAGCACAGAAGCTTCACTTCATAAGACTTCCTTCCTATTTTCTATAATACTAAATATTATAAATACACAGATCCAAAGTGATCAGATTTGCGAGGGGGAATTAGAGGGATGGATAATTAAGGTCCACACAGGAAATATTATGATATCAGCAGGATGGTGAGATTTTTTTCAACACTTCCTGACTTTTGAAGATTTAGCATGCTTATGAAGCAAACAAAATGTTAAAAAGTGATGATATGTATGGTAGTGACTTAGCAAACACATCTAAATTATATTAAAGTAACCAAAATATCTTTATAATCCCCAAGGCATGTCACAATTTTTGAGCCTCCCTAATGTTCGGAAATTGAAAGTTAAAAAATTTGATCCGCCCTTGGTTATTACACTTCTTTTTGTTAAAACAATAATAAAATATACCAGTGTGTGTTTTGGCAGATTTTTGATAGCACAATTGTGAGGACAGGCAGGGAGGAGTCGATGGTGTTGCTAGGATCTGTTTAAAATTTCTTGGGAACTAAAAGTGACCTGTAGTTGCTTACTCTTTGTGCAGAAAGAAGTTTCTAATCTTTATACTAAATACCACTTGTGACTGAAGGACAATTACCAATTGTTTTCTCAATGCAAATTTGGGAAACCTACAGATAGTCTGTTGGAAATATGCAACAAAAATACCAGTTACCCATATTAGGCTTCTTTCAATACTGGGAGTCCAACAACAATAATTAATGTGGGTTGCTTTTAACATATTTTGAAGGTAGAGAGAACAAAGGAAATGAATCGAAAAGGGGCACATGTTCTGTTTTGATTGTAAAATGATGATATAATGAAACCACTTTGAAAGGAATGATAATGCCAGAGGTAAAAATATTTCACAGTTGTCAAACTGCTCAGAAACTGTTAACACGGCTCATTCATTTTCAGCAGCAATTGCAAGCTGAAAACATATTTTTTGCTGGTCTGAAGCTGATTGATGTACATTACTCATATCAGGCTAATGGCACTTTATTTTCCAACAGAAGCAAGTAATGAGTGACCTTGGGTTGTTCTGCTGAAAGATTTTGTTGTTCTGCTTAGCTTATGAGCACCCCCAAGGAAATGAGGGTCCAGCATTGGGTGTATTTCAACAAACCTCATTTCTTTCATGACTCTGTGTAAGAGAATTTGATACAAAGATAGAAGCTAACTTCTGTGAGTAAATGAAATATTGATCTGTGCTACTCTGGCCTTGCCTTCACCTTGTCCCAGGGCTGTGAGTTACTGACTTTTCCGTTTTGGCTGTAATAGGAATTATTACAACAGGCCTGTGTGAGTAATTACTTGGCGTGGCAAAAAGGAGGGTCCATCATATATTTCTGGAGAGAGGCTTGTTTCCATCAACCGAGCAGTCTGGATTTTTTGGCCCTGTCTTTCTGACTCTTGATTCAATTCTTTTAACCACCATTAATCAACCTCCTTGTCAGTAGAAGTTTATCAAAAGTATTAAGTGAACAAGGCTGCTTGGCCTCCTTAAGAGAGGAGGGAGGGGAGAGAGGCAAAGGGGAGGAGAAACCCAGCAAACAGAGAGCAGTAAATTTCAGAATACGGACGGCTGGTCCTATGATATATAAAAGTGTCTCTTTGGCTAGAATGAGCAGTTTGTTTTAGTGATAGATATTGTCGTTTGAGCCGTGATAGAATCTTTCTCAGGTTTCTCTGTTGTGGGCCATCCTTTATGAGAAACCATGTGTTTCTAAATGGTGAAGGTCAGGGCTGATGGCAAAAGTAAAAGCAGTGGTAATTCATTAAAAATAGTTAATAGGGCCTGCTGCTGACAGGGATAAATAGTGACCTGCCGCTACTCTGCCGGCTGAAGTGATGTTTCTTCTGTGGCTTATTCGGCCCTCCACTTGCCAGACAGCTGTGAACATACACTCAGACATCAGGAAGATTGCTTCCATCCTCTTAATAATAGATGGAGGATGGGCTTCCCGAGTGAATGACACTGCTACTAGGTGTGCATTTTGTGCCAGCAGCTCAAACAGATTGGCTCTGAGCTTGCCTAGCTGTGATCTGTTTATGAACAAACAGGTTATTTTGATGCGGCTGGCTGTGATGATCAGGGAGGCACAGAGCGCTTTGCTCAGTAAACATACTGCAAAGGGTGGAGAGAATTCTCCTATAGTCTTAATTAGCTTCTCTACCATTAAGATAAAATCTGGAAAATGCTTCCTAATACCAGAATTTAACCATCCCTATTAAGAGGAGCATTTATAATATTAATGAAATATTTGTGTCAACCATCAATTCAGCAATTAGGAGGGTAAATTGAAGCCTCTTATAGCACTGTTCATAGGGTAGGTGAGATGAAACTTAAGGAAATGGCTGGCCATGGCTTCCTTCCATTGAACAAATCAGCCACTGGAAAAAGAATATCTGGCACCCCATTTCTCCAAATGCCTTTCCACTGGGGAGATTCTTTTGTCATAATAGTTCATAACTAGTCCCATATTAGCTCCCATCTCCCCTTAGCATTTACACCTTGATAATCATGCGGGCTAAGTAGATCAAAAGCTATACAAACAGATTTTTCATCATGCATACATTTATTACAGACTGAACTTTTGGCAATCTACACTGCTCTGCTGAATCAGGGCAATGTTATCTGTGTACATTAAGAATCCTTCATATACTTATCCCACAGACATAATCTTAATTACCTTATTTTAAACTCAATGTGATTGAAACAGACAATGGATATTTTTTTATTTTAACGACCCTGTAATACTTTGCATTGGGCTGGAGTCATGGTGACTGAATGGAACTGAGCATTTACTGGGCAGATGCCCTTCCTGATACCTACAGAGAGCTTGCAGCAGATATTTTCCCATTGCACCCAGAGAGAGAAATATCCGCTGCTAGCTAGGATTGAACTCACAGTCTCCTGATTGTGAGGCAAGAGCTCCACCTCTAGGCCACCACTTCATTCCATTTTCTAGAATGGAGAATGAAGTAGACTTACTGTGGTGGTTAGAACTTAAGTTCTAAGTTTCAATGCTGTAGCTCTAAATGCACTAAGTATGCATCAAAATACATTCTAATGTACTATCTGTTTTCATTTGTACTTGTGTTTCAAGGTTCGTAAAAATTGCTATCTGTTTTTGACAGGTAAGGAGAGAAACGTAACTGTAATTTTTGGGGTGATTGAAGTTTGAACAGAATTTAATTTTGTCTGATGCAAGGAACTCTGTGTTGATTTGCTCAGTGATACATTCCTGGCAGTACACAGTATACTCAGGAATCTTTTCCAACACTAAAGTTGAAAAGCATCTGTTATGTATGTAGGTTTGAATGTTATTGGTTTATTTGAACTGTTCTTGTAAAATGTCAAATGGTATTGGTTTAAATAGTGCAGGAAGAAACCCTGCACTCCCATTGGCTGGCAACTACGGCTGCAGGCTATAAGAGGCAGCCGTAGCCCAGCCAACTCAGGTCCATTCGAGCTGTAGTCACTGAATAAACTCTTTGCTGGAACTCTTCGCGTCTGACTCTTCATGCAAACTTAACACTGGTGACGAGGATGGGATTTCCCTGACGAGAAGACGACGCGAAAGACAAGCAGAAGAGTGAGATGGCGGCGCTGAACACCCCCCAGCCCCGTTCGATCCGGCGGCGGAAGACTGGGAATTGTATGCGGATCGCTTCCAGATGTACCTGGAAGGAAACGACCTCGCCGACATTCCCGAGAGACAGAAGAGGGCGGTATTTCTCACGCACTGTGGTCCGGCAGTCTTCAAGATGGCGAAGGCGTTAGCGGGAGCTGCAGAACTGAAGGTAATGGAATGGCCTGATTTGGAGAAGCTTTTAAGAGCCCATTACACCCCACAAGTATCGTGCCTCATTAAGAGACACGAATTTTACCATCGGGATCAAGGGGAAAGCGAGAATGTTAATGACTTCGTGGCAAGTTTAAGGGACATTGGGGGTGCTTGTGACTTTACCAACTTAGAAGAGGCCATGCGTGATCGGTTTGTTTTAGGCCTCAAAGTAAGGTCTTGCAAAGCAAACTGTTAATGAAACCTAAGATCACGTTTAAAGAGGCCATTGAAGAAGCTGTTTCAGCGGAAGCCACCAAGTCCTCAGCAGCGCCATGAAAAGATTAACAAGGCCTCAAGCCAGGCCTCAAGCCATTCTGATGTGGAAAAATCCACAACAGCCCATTGCGATCAAATAGACTCTGATTCAGATTGTAGTGAGGTGGAGGAAGGGATTTTTAGACTCAGAATGGAGAAGAAAAGGAAAGACCCTGGGAGAAAAAGGCAAGAATATTATTGCAGAGGTTGAGGGGGGGGCATCCCCGCACTGAATGCAAGTTCTTAGACACCATCTGCCTACGTTGAGAAAGGGGTCACCTAGCCAGAGTCTGCAAATCATCCAGAACTCCACCTAGTAGAAAGAAATTTCCTGAAAAAAATTTTAAGCCCAACAACTTCCTTGAAAAGATGGGGCGCAATACAGAAGCAAATGGGAAGAATGAAACTCACCAAACAATCACTATTGGTCATTCTTCACCCTTGAGAAGCAGAAAAGTACACGTGAAGGTATTCATTGAAGGAAGGCCTTGCCAAATGGAAGTGGACTCAGGCTCTTATTTATCTATGGTGTCATGGGACACTATTCACAGGCTACTTCCCAACATTCAGAAGAAACATTTCCAGAAGCAAGCACTGACTCTGAAAGACTACCAAGGGAACAAGATTCCAGTAGTTGGAGCAAGAGATTTCAATGTGCAGTTTAAAGGCCACACCAAACACTTGCCTCTGACCATCGTGGACAAGGATCGCCCAAGCTTGCTGGGACTTGAGTGGTTCAAGCCACTAGGCATCGCGGTGACTGGCATCAATCACGTGAGCAACTCTGAATGGGAGGAGGCCTTGAAGTCTGAGTTTCCAGAGGTCTTCAGTGAAGGACTGGGCAAGTATATGGGGACCCCTATCACTTTCAACCTAGATCCCAAGGTGCCCCCAATTCATTTAAACCCCAGGAGGGTTCCATTTGCTTTAAAGGAAAAAATTGATGCACAATTAGAGAAATTAATTGCTCAAGGGGTTTTAGAGCCCACTGATCACTCCAGATGGGAAACACCCATAGTCACACCAGTCAAGGCTGATGGGTCAGTAAGAATTTGTGGAGACTATAAGGGGACACTGAACCATGCGCTGCAGCAGAGCACATACCCAGTACCAGTTGTGCATCATCTGCTACATTCACTTGGCAGGGGTACAGTCTTTGCCAAACTGGACTTGGCCCAGGCATATCAACAACTAACAGTTGATGATGCCACTGCAGAGGCCCAAACCATTGTGACTCATAGAGGTGCCTTCAAATGTAAAAGGTTACAATTTGGAGTAAGCGTGGCACCAGGCATCTTTCAAAGACTTATGGAAAGAATGCTGCAAGGACTGCCAGGGGTAGTGCCTTACTTTGATGATGTGTTAATCTCTGCTGAAAATGACACTCAGCTTCAAGAAAGACTCAGAGAAGTCCTTACCAGATTCAGAAAAGTGGGGTTGAAAGTCAAGGACGACAAATGCACACTTAAAACAGACAGGGTTGAGTTCCTGGGCTACATGATTGACAAGCATGGCATCCACCCTAATGATGCCAAGGTTAAAGCAATCAAAGAAGCCCCTAAACCTAAATGTAAAACAGATTTGCAAGCCTTCCTTGGACTCATTAACTTTTATCGAGCTATAGTCACTGAATAAACTCTTTGCTGGAACTCTTCGCGTCTGACTCTTCATGCAAACTTAACAGCATCAATACCAGAGGTGCTATTCAGCAGGTTCTGACCAGTTCTGGAGAACCAGTAGCAGAAATTTTGAGTAGTTCGGAGAACTGGCAAATACCACCTCTGACTGGAGATTTTACAGTATCCTTCCCCTGCAACGCCCACCAAGCCACGCCCACAGAATCCCACCACTGATCAATACTATTTCTAGTCTGCTTCTTCCAAGTCCAACTTTTGTTTCCATACAGTCTCATAGCAAAAATAATTGCTTGCACTATACTGATCTTTGTAGACACATCAAAATATAGGCAGCTCTTATGTAGCAGTCTAGACCAGCAACTTGGTTGTTAGTTGCTAAATAAAACCACAACTATGTTTATGATCTTACTTTTCTTTGATTACTCTTCTTTGCTATAAAGATTATAAATGTGAGGATTGGTCAGAAAACTTTTTTTTGGCCTCTGTATTGTTGTCTAGATTTGCTGGCATAGCGTAGTTAAAACCTGTACTATTATTACTTCTTCTAGTGCCATATTCAGTGGGTATTCCATTAGTTCCTGTAGCCTTCTGACTTGAGTGACCAGAGTGCTGATCTAACTTTATCTTCCAGTTCTACAGATACTTGTAAATAGGGAATATATTTTAAGATATTTTGGAAGTTGTCATCTCTATTGTACAGTGTTTCTGTATACATTTTCCACCTTTGTTTTATCTCCTTTGAAGTGGTTACTATTATAGTAATCTTACTATTATAGGTATCCTTTAGGTTACTAATTCAAGGTTACCCACATGGTTATTGTTTATTATATCTCAAGTTATAGAAGACAAGCAATACTAATATTTTCTAAAGAGTAGGAAAATAGTAGAATAGAATGTGAGAAATGGAAGAATAAACCCTGAGGACAGGCCATCTATAGGGAAGGAACTAGAGCCATATAAATGAATTTCAGTATTCACATTCTTGAGATGCTTGATTTGTGCCTTTCACATACACTTAACTATATGAAAGATCTAGCATTAGAACTGAACTGAAATTGCATGTTGTAGCAAAAATGACAAGAAATACCCTGTCATCCGTATTATAATTCAGGAAGAACAACAGTCATTACTGCATTAAAAATCAATTCCATTAAGAAGCAATGTCTCTAAATGGATAGAACTGAATTTAAAATTTATCTCTTTATGACTTTCCTGTTTCTGTGTTTTGATGAATACATCTAAAATTTTATTATCACAGAGCTTCACTTTTGAACAATACATATGGTAGACCTTTGATTTATTTGATGAGCATATTGTACTGCATTTTTGCTATTGTTGTTGTTGTAAGTTATATCATTTTTGTTTTAACTATTGCCTAGTCTAAGATTAGAGAGCCAGTTTGATGTAGTAGTTAAAGGTACCAAGCTAGAAATGGAGAAATCCACTTTAGAGACTATTCCATACAGTCATCAGGAACCAATATTGATTCAAATGTGTCCCCAAAAGAGAGTATGGAATTAGAAATGTATATCCTAATATCCAGGATAAGCTGTTTTAAATATCTCTTGTGGGCATATTTAAGGTATTATGTGCATAATAACAATTGTCCTGGTGGCGGCTACCTATTCTGTGTTTTTCAAGGCTTTCATTTTTATTATAGGTTAATGTGGGCCAAAAGAGAGAGTTACTGTTCCAATCCCTACTTTACAGGTAACTGTAGGTTGAGTTAGATTTTATTTGGACCATTTTAGACACTGTCCGCAATCATGTCAAGATAGAAACCACTGGAAAACAATTCTTATTAGACTGTAATAAAGCTCATGTACTTCCAGATAATATAATCTAGCAGAATATTCAGTAGCTCTTCAGGAGTTTCTAATTCCTATTATGGAAGGAAAATATAAGCAGAGATCTTAGGTAGAGGATATTGGTTGACTCAGCCTTCCATCCTCTCGGGGTAGGTAAATTGAGGACCCAAGATTGTTGAGGGCAATAGGCTGACTTTGTAAAAATGCCGCTTAGTAATAAGCAGGCATATACAATGGAAGGAAGGCTATTGCTGAGCACACTGGGTTGTATCCCAAAAATTGTAAGCTGCCCTGAGTCTTTGGAGAAGGGCGGCATATAAATCTAATTTTAAAAAAATTATGGAAGAAAACATGATGTGTGCTGTTCATGATCTTCCTGTTCAATATATGAGCCTCCTCTTCTCCATGACTAGCATTATAAAAGTGAATAGATATGTATAAATGGGTGTGCATGTGTGTGTGTGTGTATGTGTGGAGTGCATGGGTGTGTATGTGACATAGAGAGAATATATGCACATTGAATTATATGCAGAGCTAATTACTGAAACAAGATAAACTAACTAGGATAATTTCTGAGGGTACTTCCACATGAGGTCTTTGCACTACTTTAGAATCAGCTCCAGATCTGCCTGATATGACAAACAGAAACATCGGTTCCTAACCAGAATGTCAACATGGAGATATGAATGCTGTGATGTCATGATGCGATGCAAGTAATATGGTTTCGAATTGGCACTGCAATTTTGCATAATGGGTGGAGTTTGCATTGTGATACCAGAATTGATTACTTCCTCTTTCTTACCTCTCTCCTTTATAGGACACCACTGGGTCTAGGACAGGGGTGTCAAATTCACGTCATCATGGTGGCGTCATGTGACGTATTGGGACTTTTTTCCCCTTCACTAAACCGGGCGTGGGTGTGGCCATCCAGTCTGTGGGCCAGAGTTTGACAGCCCTGGTCTAGGAGCTGAATCAGAAACCACAGCAAAGTCTATAAAGTCTTGTGTTTGATCATTTCTCACACCGGCAAGAACTCTTGCTTCATTCTATCTCTGGCTCTTTTCTAAGCTACTGTAGAGTTGTTCTTAAGGTTGCTAAAACTGAAAATGATCATGTTTTCATTTCAAGCTGCTCTTGAAGAACTGGAACAAAGAAATGATGACAGCATTGGTGTGCCCTAAATTAAGCAAAGATCACATTACTTAACAGCTTTGCTCCAACTTGTCTGGTTAGCAGTTTAGCAATCTTTTACTTGAATGGTGAATTGGGAATGGAAGGCTATTTCTACAAAGTTATACTTTCATCCAAATGAGCATTGAAAATGATCCTGTCAAGTATCATAGACTCATTTAGTTCAGTAGCAAAATTTGTTCCAGCCTACAGAACAGGAATTCTTTATTAAGATATACTAATGATTAAAGGCCAACTTTAAGTAAATAATTGAATTATAAATGCATATGTCTGTTGGATATTCCTAATGCTGAAAAACTAAACAAACAATGATGCCAGTAAACTCTACGTAACATTTTGTATCTAAAGGAAGATTTTTAACAGGTTTTCCTTTAATTTACATTGTATATTTGTATCTATATTGTATATTTCTCCTGAGTTTCAAATAAGGCAAAACAGTTTCAGGCCATGAAAATGCTATCATGAATTAAATGCTTTGAAGAACTGAGATTTAAGAGCTCACGCAAAAAAGACAGAAGAAAACATATTTTTAATCTTAAAATAAACATTTATTCAATGTTTCCAAAGGGGTAATTATGTAAGTCTATTTCAGCATAAGAAAAAGAGAGTCAGAAGGTACCTTAAAGACTAAATAATGTATTATTTACTCAGATATAGTGCTAAGATTATAAACTCTGATGGTTTAGATCTGTTGCAAGGAGCTGGAAATGGAGAAACAAATCCCCAGGCATTCCAGAGTTGACAGAATAAGTAAAATAAATAAAGCTTTTTACTGAACAGTCCTATTATGGCTATAATCCAGGGGTGGCCTGGATCCTCAATCCCATAGCCCTTCAGATGTTGAATTAGAATTCCCAGTAGCCCAACAAGGATAATCAGAGGTCAGAGATTCTGGGATAAGCAACATCTGGAGAGTCACAGCATCCTCATACTTGCTATAATTCTATGCACATACATTGGATAAATTTCTGAGCAAATATGCAGGGGATTGAATGTACAAAATTCATTTTGTAGAGATATAAAAAGTTAAACAGCAGAAATGCATGATTAATTAATAGGCCTATTTATTTCTGGGAGGTTTTTTTTTTGGTTCTACAAAAGCAGTAGCAGCAGCAGCCCAGACAGTTCCTTAAAGCTTCTTTTGCTCTTCTATGCCCTTTATTTGATCATCTGCCAAGGCCTTTAAACTGTGCCAAAATCAAACAGCAAAGTATCTTTATAAGCTGGCCCTTGGGAGCTGTGGAATTCAGCTTCTGAACTGCAATGCAGGATGTAAAAAGTATACTGGACTTCCTGGATACTACATTGAAGGTGTTTTGTTTTTAATCTTATCCAAAGGGCATCTGAATTTGGGACCGGCTTAGATAAAAAGATCAGAATGCATTATTTGATATTAATCAAAGACTTGCTTACAATTATAATTATCTCCACAGTTCTAAGTTATATGGAAACCAAAACATTCTGCAGCCTAACCAAGACTTGCCACAAACATCTTTAGTGAGAAACTTTCTGTGCCAGATTAAAAATAACTAAAATAAAACCACATCCCTTATATACAATGACCATAAAATGTATTCACCACATTTTCTCATGTTTCACTTCACTTTACCTTGTTGCCTGGTATTACTAATATATATATACATGCAGAGAGTGAGGGGTAGGGGGAAGGAAATAGAATTATTAAGTTGAAAGGAAATCACTTGGTTCTGCTACATGCAGGAATCCAAATTCAGGCCTCTCCGATAACATGGGTGTCTAGGCTGAGCCAGACACTGGTGAAGAGTAGCTTGTCACATCTCTGGGGAATTGGTTTCATTGTCAAGCTGTGTGACAACTATCAAAAAGCCTTGTCCTCTCTGGAGCTCACCAGATGTGTTAAATCAACATTTAGAACCCTCAGCCAACACAGCCATGGTCTAGAATATCCAGAGACCCCTTGTTCATAGAGGATTCAATACAGCTTGAGTTTTAAACAGTTTCACACAAAAATATGGAAGCTGCAATCCCAAAGACCTCCATGAATAGACAAGCACAAGAATAGACAAGCACAAGATTTGAATAGACAAGCACAAGACTGTATTTATCAATTTCATGCAGTCTTTACCAATCTTCAGCGTGGACTTGTAGAGACAGGGAATGTATGCATATACCTAATCCTATGTATCTTTTTCTCTGGTAATTTCACACTACTAACTAGGGCATGCAAAACATTTGTTAGACCAATACTCAAATAAAGCTCATCAGTCTGGAACCCACATCACGTATCTGATATTAACACAGTTGAGAAAGTCCAGAAATATTTCACAACAAGAGTTCTACACTCCTCTACTCGTTGCAGAATACCTTATGCCACCAGCCTTGAAATTCTAGACCTAGAAAACCTAGAACTACGCCGCCTTCAGTCCGATCTAAGTATAGTATATAAAATCATACATTGCAATGTCCTACCAGTCAATGAATACTTCAGTTTCAACCATAACAATACAAGAGCATACAATAAATACAAACTCAAGGTTAACCGCACCAAACTTGATTGCAGGAAATACGACTTCAGCAACAGAGTGGTCAATGTCTGGAATACTCTACCTGACTCTGTGGTTTCTTCCCTAAACCCCAAAAACTTTAAACTTAGACTGTCTACTATTGACCTCACCCATTTCCTAAGAGGTCTGTAGGGGGCGTGCATAAGTGCACCAACGTGCCTACCATCCCTGTCCTATTGTTTCTTTTATTTTTCTTATATGCATTCATTTCATGTATTTATAACTGTTTATCCTTATACTTATTATCTTGTAAGCGATTGACAAAATAAATAAATAAATAAATAAATAAATAAATAAATAAATAAATAATAAGAACATATTCTCAATGCATATGATGATTCTCAAACCTAGCTCTTAGAATCTAAAACAATATTGGTGAGTGTCAGTTGCTTTAACTGCCCCTTGCTGGTCCCTTGGCCTCTTCAATGGGGTGTATCTTGCCAGAAGTGGTGGGATTCAAAACTTTTTACTACTGATTCTGTGGGTTTGACTTGGTGGATATAGTGTGGCTTGGTGAGTGTGGCAGGGGAAGGATACTGTAAAATCCCCATTTTCTCCCCATCCCACTAACCTGCTTTCCAGCTCCATTCTCCTGTGTAGGGCAACAAAAGAAGACCCAGCTGATCAGCTGGGACTCGGGAGGCACAGAATAGATGAGGGCGGGGCCAGTCAGAGGTGGTATTCTGAACTACTCAAAATTTCCACTACTGGTTCTCCAGAATAGGTCAGAACCTGCTGAATACCACCTCTGCTTGCCAGTCTCATTCAGTACCTCATACTTTATCTTCCATAGCCAGCAATCTGCAGCTGCTCCTTCTAAGTTGCTGTGTGGAAGGAAGATACAGCTGCACTTACACATCACAAATTCCAGTCACAAGGGAAAATTGCAGCACCCTGTGTGAAAATTGCCGCAGCAGAGCTGCAGTAGTTTCCCCTCTTTGAGTTAATAGGGAAAGAAGTCTATGCAGATGTTAAGAAGAGGGGTATAGAATCAATGCCATCAGTTCATGATTTTTCCATGTTTAAACTGTATCACATCCTTCTCTCTTTAATGTAACCAGAAGAAATTCTTTCCCCAGCATTGGTCCTCATTAAGTTCTGCTTTTCCTTCCTTCTTGATGTGTGCCCTGAAAGAGATACTAAGTTCTCCAGAGATCCAGTAGTAACATTTGGGGTGGTGGTGTAAAAAATAATAGCATTCCAAGCTCTATCTAAACATGGACATTTCTTGTAGCAAATCTTTTCCTCACTTTTTCTTGGTTCTTCCATTCCAGTGACTCTCTTTATGATAAAACAGTGTGTTGTGCTATATCACACATCCACCAGAGCTGTAGTTCTCTACAATAAATATATTCCCAGGGAGGACCTCTGATTGAATAACTCAAAAATCCTCATCAATACAGGAAAAGCAGCTGTGGTTAGAATGCAGTATTGCGGGCTAACTGTGCCCACACTCTGGAGTTCAATCCTGACCAGCTCAAGGTTGACTTCCATCCTTCCAAAGTCAGTAAAATAAGAATCCAGATTGTTGGATGCAATATGCTGACTCTGTAAACTGCTTAGAGAGGGATGTAAAGCACTATGCAGTGATATATAAGTCTAAGTGCTGTTGCTATTGCTTTTAGGGATGTGCAATAGAATACAGCTTTGAGGACACTTCCACTGGGCTGCTGAAAAAATAAAATGTGTTCACAGTTAGTAAAATCGGGATGGCAGTCACAGCTGTGCAACTGAATGCACTCACATATATGTGATACACATAAAAAGGAGTGGGGCTTCAGTTGAATGTCCATTGCTGCTATCTTGATTTTTGACCCTCTTGCAATGAAATGACTGTGTATATAAAGACCCAATCTAAGAAAGCCCTGCTGAGTCTTCCAGAACTGTTTCAGTGCTCTGAGGAGAGCCAAGTATTCATGCCAAAATCTTTGCAAGATGACCCTTTAAATGCTTTGCATGGTGCCATTACTTCCTAGCAGGAGAAAAATAGTTGCCTTCATCTTGGATTTGACACACTTTCCCCCCCTTTTCTTTTGACAGAAATGAATCTTGAAATATATGTGTGAATTAGTTTTCCTCCATCCCCTCCAGCTGATGATAGACTAGAGGAGACAAAGCAAAAACTTACAGTTTCAAGAATGTCCTACTTGGACATGAATGGCAGAGTCTGCTGCTGATTTCTGACAACCCTACAAGGAACTTTTGTTAGTGAAGATGCTCCAGGACTTACAAAAGAGTTTTCCTGGGGTGGGGTGTAAATGGTATTAAAGCTATGCTTATCTATTGATCATTTGCATTTGTATTGTTTTGTGCCATAAGTCAGAAAACACAATTTTGCAGTTACAAACTTGAATGTACAGATCATGAATACAGTGCCAAAATCTTTATAAATTGTTCAGATTAAAATGCAATGTTCTGACTGGTCCATATTCTCAGTCTCAGAACACACAAAGCTATTCTTCCTTTTCTATGAGGTGCTGAGTTTAGCAGTGTGAATCTGTTATTCAAGGAGTATATGCAACTCCAAGAACAAAATAATGGAAGAGCAAGTTTCTAATCCAGCTTTTGCTCCCCATACAAATGTAGTGATGTTTTAGTGTACAGTCTCAAATCTTGTCTGCAACAGATCAATACTGAACTTGTTTGCATTTAGTATGTTATCTTTATAACTGGGTTAGGTACCTGGATATATACAGAGGTTAGTATTGTCTGGAAATGCTTGGAGAGAAGCTACAACTCTTCTACCTACTTGTATTTCACTAGAAAAAGCTGAGGAAAATTCTGTTTTTCAGGTTTTTTGTTAAAGTAAAGGGTATCTTTTAGAATTACAGTTTAAATTATAAAATGATTATTTTATTTGTCAAGCGATTATTAGATAACAGGTATAAGTATAAACATGGTTGTGAATACATGAAATGGATACGAATAAGAACATTTATTTATTTATTTGTATGTTGCCCATTTCACTGTTGGAATGACTCTGAGCAGCTATATATTTTAGTCCCCACAATACTCCCAAGGTCACATAAGTAGAAACAATTAATGCACATATAGAAAGTTGTATTTTGTAAGGAACCCAAATCAGAATTGCTGCAAGTCTTTAAATATTTCAGGGAGGAAATAGTAAAGTTCTAATCTCACAATAAAGTGAAAAAGAATATATTCTCTCTGTGTCTGTATTCAAATATGGGAACAGATTTATAGATTAAGGTTACAAATTCCAACTGTGGAACCCCATGGATTTTAATGTGGTTCCACCATAACAAACATGCTCAGCTCACAGCCGCTGTCTACCTTATTAAATGGACTGTTGGATGCTGCTTAATGAACAACAAATTCTAATTTCTCAAACTGAAAAATGAACTCTAGCATTAATATATCAAGTTAGGGGAAAATCCTCTAATATGTTTAGTAATTAAGATAGTTTGTAGTGCTCTCGAGTAACAGTACTTCCACTTAAATTTGGGACCATTGAGATGCTGGTTTTACAGTACGTACATAATTTAAAATTGCTTGTGGATCATTCTAACTGATAGCTAGAGGCTTGGGTTTATTATCTGAATATAAATGCAAAAAAATGTTATTCCATTATTTAACAAGACTTGGCAATCCAATATCAACAGTAATATGGAAATTACACAGTATTCCAGGCTGTTTTTATGTCTGCATGTTTACGTCTTTCTTTGGGTAGGATTTCAACACAAAATTTTGTCTAACTAAAAAAGATTCTTTCTTCCTGAAGAGATGAGATGCTTTATATGTAGACCATGCAATGGAATGTGGGAATGACCTTGGGAAATGAGGGTAAGAGAAGCTGCCAGGGAAACAATCACTCAAGAGAGGCAGGAGCCCTAGTGGATTAAAGTCAGAGAAAGAAACTTAGGAAGGACCCACCGTAATGAATCGAGCGCTTAAAAGTAGCGGCAAGAAGTTTTTTTA
Source organism: Naja naja (assembly GCA_009733165.1). NCBI lineage: Eukaryota > Metazoa > Chordata > Lepidosauria > Squamata > Elapidae > Naja > Naja naja. The sequence continues at coordinate 276,830,236 of CM019148.1, forward strand.
TCTTCAATTTTACATAATTGTGTTAATGGAGCTTTACAGTAAATTTGAATTATCCCATCTAGATACGTTTCCTGTCTGGTTTACCTAGGAGAGCTGACATCAATCTCTTCAGTCTGAAACTTTTGGAATTAAATTCAAAGGATTGCACAATTGTACTAATCACATCATATGATAGCCATTTCAAAGTGGCAGTTTCCAAATGTGTCCAGAGTTTGGGTTATAAAATAAAGATCACAAAGATTCCTTTCTCTGTTATTAATTGATAGTATCAATGATAAGAATGAAGCCAACAGCAAGAAAGCAACATCGGAAGAAAGCCAGAAAGATGGCCTTGAAACTGTTGTAGAATTCAGAAACCGATGCAGAAATGAAAAGGACAGAAACATCCCTTAAATTCTGAAAGAGTGATAGTATTAAGAAGAGGTTCAGGCTGACTTCTCCTTGACTCATTCAGATATAAGATGGTGGGTAGGAAAAGTACAATCAGACCACAATAACATATAGTTCTGTCTTCATATGGAGAAATTTTCCTGATCTGAGATACCAGATTGTAGGGCTGACAAAATTGAACTATTCTATCATCCTGAAAGACAAATAATGGTTTTTGAAAATATATTTGATGAATTGGAATTAAATGTTATCCTGTTAACCTAACTAATCTCCATGTGATTGATTCAAGAAGAATCTTATTTGAAATATAGTAGTTAAAATAGGAAGAACATCTTGCTAATTGAAAAAATACACCTGTAATATGCATGATTCCAAAGTCATTTGGAGGAGAAAAAAAAGATGCTTTGCTAGTTATTCAAGAGCTTTTCTGAAACAAACCAACAATTTATCTAGGTCAGCACTTTGTCTTCCTAATTTAACATTGAAATTCTTCTTGGAATCATGGAAACATATGACTCTTATACTGTTTCTCCACTATTGCCCCTTAGCAGCAGAGATGACCCATCGTACTCCTTCTAAATCTGGAAATGTCATGTATAATAGCTGTCAATGTACTTTTACTTTCCATAAAATTTAACCAATCTCTTTTAAAAGTCATTTAGGCCATTGCTGTCTCCTAGCCAGTCATAATGAATAGCATGCATTAATCGTGGTTTCAGTACAGTCATATAATCAAGCAAGGCATTTTTGCATAATAAGCTGATATGGACCTTATGATTAACTAGAGCCTGAATGGGAGAAGCAAGGTTTGACAGGTTCTGACCTGGCAGTCCAGGAACTAGCAGGCTGTAAGATATCTGCAGATGAGGCTTAGAAAGAGCAGAAATCCCTGGAGAATGAGGCTACAGGTCTGGAGTCATCAGTTACCTGTTACCGGAAATACAGTACAGAAACATGCTGAGTCAGCTCTTTTGGAGACTGAGATCCTCAATCCTAATAGACACAAAAAGATCAAATGAGTTGAACTGAGATGTTCGGTGGGGCTTGTCAAAAACAAAGAAACAAACCCAGAGTTGGGAAAATGGACATACCTCAATCAAAACAACAAAAGAGGGCTTGGGTGCCAAGGCTTCTGTTGGTAAACAAATTCCAATCTAGGACCTGACTTCTTGATTATGTGGAGGTTCTAGATGATCTCTGGACTTCTATAGGGCTATACCCATCTCTGTTGCTTGTATCTTGGAACTGTCTGCATGGAACTCTAGCTTCTGCAGTAAACCCATTTGTTCTTCCCTAAGTTTTCATTCCTGCACAGTTAGTGAGATTTATAGCTACCATAAACACATCTTACCTAATCTTCTTCTTCTTCTTCTTCTTCTTCTTCTTCTTCTTCTTCTTCTTCTTCTTCTTCTTCTTCTTCTTCTTCTTCTTCTTCTTCTTCTTCGGTCTTGTATGCCGCCCTATCTCCTGGAGGACTCAGAGCGGCTCACATAAAAACACTGAATACAAAAGTTAAAAAGCATTAAAACTTATTAAATCAATTAGACCAAATAAATATTTAAAACCTAACCACAAAACATTTTAAAACAAACCCTCCCCCTCAGTCCAGACCGGCTTGTTCGAATAGCCAAGTCTTTAGGCCATGGTGAAAGGAGTGAAGGTCAGGGGCCAATCGTACCTCCAGGGGAAGCTGGTTCCACAAAATGGGTGCCCCCACAGAGAAGGCCTTCTCCCTAGGGACCGCCAGCCGACATTGTTTGGCCGACGGTACCCCAAGGAGGCCCTGTCTGTGGGCGCGCACCAGGCGATGGGAATTTGATGCTGGCAGGAGGCATTCCTGCAAGTACCCCGGTCCTAAGCCATGTAGGACTTTATTAGGTAAGAACCAGCACTTTGAATCTGACCTTCCGGTACAGGACATGTGTGTAGGGCCCATCCTAGCTAGTTGTTTCTTGTCAGAAAATGGAACTTTCGGGTGTTGCTATGCAGTTTACAACTTGTGGGGATTTGAAGGCAAACCAAATCCACCAATGACAGGGTAACAGCAGATACCCTGGAGTGGCATCACAAGCCATGCCCCTTGGTATATAAGGGGCAGCATCATCTCTCTCTGAGGAGAAGTTAAAAAGGGAACAGAGAGTTCTGAGGAGAATTTCTGGAGAGAAATTCTCTACTGGGGTCCATTGTTCTCCTTGCCTGCTCTAATAGAGTACCTCAGAAGCTTGAGGTGGAGGAACCTCTTGCCAGAATAGAAAAGGAGACAGAGAGAGGGAAAAGCCTTGAAACAGTTTTAAGTTCTTAAAGAGGTCTAAGTTTCTTTAGGGTTTATCCTTAATCTAAAGGATTGAGAAATCCTAACTACATAGGCAGACAGAGAAACCAAGTAAGACCTGAGAGAAAAGAAACTTAAAGAAGGCACAAGAAACTGGTAAAAGTCTTTCTGTAAATTTATTTGAATTAAGCTGCTTGTACAATAAAGATTTTGGTTTGAAGAACAAAGCTGGGCTCAGCATCTTTGTACAATTTAAATATATAGTCAGATTAACAAGATCCTCTAGACTTTAGTCAATCATAGGATTGACTGCCACAAATAATTTCATATTTTCATTTCTCAACATTTCTGCAATCAGTTATGCTCCTTGAAATTTCTTCTGGAAGTTTGGGGAAGACTGCAGAACAATATGGAGTATGACACTATAAGCTGAGAGGGAAGGGGAAGCTGGCTTCATTGTTCCACTCTGGATCATCCTAAGCAGATCTCCCCTCAAAAATGCTCTGCTTCAACCTGGCAAATAACTGCAAATTATAAATTACAAAAAACACATAGTTGTGTGTGATTCTTAGTTGTCCATTCTATTGCATAAGATGGGATAAAAAGGCTTGCTTCTGGAGATTAATAACTAATAGATGTTCTACACAAGCATAGCTCCACAACAATCCTTTCAGCAGTTCCAAGAAGGCTTCACACTCATTTGAACTACTCAGGTGACCCTGAAGATGCAGACAAACCTCCAAGTGGCCTCAACGATTATTTAAAAGAATGCAAATGATCAGCTGTCTGCAAGGAATATAAATCCTTCCATTCCCCTCCATTCAGTCAAAATTGAAGAAGCTTCTGGGATGAGAAGTGAAACGTCTTCAAAGAAAATCAAGGAAGTCCTGAAAAAAGCACCTTTGGGACAACCATGACCTGGATGACTGAAAATCTCCATAGACAATAGATATTCTTCTGTAAAAACAGTGCATTTATTTGTGCACATGCTTAAAAGCAGTTTTTTTATTAAATGCCATGTTTTGAATACATAGAAGTTTTAGGCCAAGCCAATGAATTACTGAAAAAATATTTTCTTTTTATCTGAGCACCTTTTCTCATCACTGAGTTAAAGTGCTTAATACTTGAGACAGCTAAAAAACTGCAGTGGTATGAAATGTGCTTTCCCCATTGCCAATCCTTTTAGAATTTCATTTGTCCATTTGACTGATTGCCAAATGCTGCTTCATGTGTATAATAAGTCAACTGATATACATGTATCACATGGGATTCTTCTGGCTTTGTTACCCGGCCACATTTTTCTACATGTCAACAGTTGCCATGTTAAACAGCCACCAATCACAATGTTGCACGGTTGGTCTGATTGCAAAACTATATTATTTCTAGGGTCCTTTTTAGTGCACCTCTTTTTAGAGCATTCTCTTATAATCTGAGCTGTTTTCCCCATATGGCCAGAATTAAAAGGAACCGAATTACCAATAGCACATTTCTTTAAAATTTATCTTCTCTTCATTTTTTTTCTTACTTGGGAAACAACAATTGTCTTCCAGATTCCATTGTGTTTTGTTCAGTAGTGGAAGGTGATAGTGATCCAATAATTTCACTCTTGCCCTAGTAAATAAATTGCACTTCTTCATCCTTAACAATTAAAGCAAATACTTTAAGTACTTCTCTGACCCCACTCACTACTGTTCACTGATCCAACTCTTAATATAATGAGTGGCAAAGTGTAGCAGGATTTACATATTTTTAAGGATGCTTTGAATAGTTGTACAGAGGGGAAATATGCTACTTTAACAATGATGCAGCCAAAGGTGACCAAAACTGGTCATACGCATGTGCTGGACATGAGAACAGCAATGACATGGATATGAGATAAAAATGGGATATGTTTTTTATAATTAGTACAATGATTACAGTGAACTCAGTGGCACTTATGTCTGTGTCTATATGCATAGGATTGCAATATTAATATATCAAAAAATCTAGCTGAGATATTCTTTTTTTTTTACAAAGGTCTGTTTAATGTGCCATAAACTGAAAAACAGAAATGCATGACATCTATCCTTATTCAGTTCTTTTGACTTAAAAAGAGAGAAGACAATATAGAAGATTTCATTATGGAAGCTGAAAATGAATTAAGGCTACACCAGAGAGTAAGTCGAGGATGCTTAATTTAATATAAGCTTTAAAAATTCCTTATGCTTCTTGGACTGAAATCCTGAGTTTAGATTGGAGAACTGAATGGTGCTGAGGCAAGAGTTTCTATTTGTATCTGAGAAACCATAGTTAAATTTGTGCTTAGAGCTAACTAAATTGCAGGGTATCTGTGGTTTTATTTTTTTTTCTAATACAAATTTTGAGATTAGCTCAAGCAAGCCATTGATAAAAAATATGAACCAGTGTGGTGCTATGCTGAAGAAGTTTGACTATGTTGTGAAACCCTGGTTCAAATCTGCCCTCAGAGGTGGAAACTTCCTAGGAAATTGATTCTGAGCCTCTTTCTTTCTTTCTTTCTTTCTTTCTTTCTTTCTCTTTCTTTCTTTTCCTTTCTTTCTTTCTTTCTTTTTCTTTCTTTCTTTTTCTGTCTGTCTTTCTTTTTTCTTTCTTTCCTTCCTTTATCTCTTTCTTTCTTTTTTCTTTTTTTCTGTCTTTCTTTCTCTTTCTCTTTTCTTTCTTTATCTCTTTCTTTTTTCCTTCCTTTCTTCCCTCCCTCTCTCTCTCCCTCTCTTTTTCCAAATTGCTTTTCAAGATTGTTACTCATAGAAGAAAAATTAGAAAAGGAAGTGCTATGATCCTCTGCCTTGAGATCCTAGGGAGAAGTGGAAAATAAATCTACTAAATAAATAATGTGGTTATGATCTTTTCCACAAACATTTGAGGTCTAAACCTTTAGGGCACATCACAATTGGAAGAGATTTAGGAAGCTGTTCAGCAGAGGACACGCAAAATGTTTTCTTATGTGTTTTCAGAAGAATTACATTGGATTTTAGAGGAGATAAAAACCAAATTCTCCAGGTTCTAAAACAGAGCAGAAAACTGGATATGAGCCATACTTTAACATAGCACCGTAGTAAAAGAGCAGCTTTTTTAAAGGTTCAAATAAAAATACAAAACGGGATTTTGGAAGTAAAAAACAGAAAAATTGGTTGGAAAGAGATGCACTGAAGTTGCTTTGAAGCCGGGACAGTTTGCTAACGTGAAATTGAGCTCATTCTCAAAAATGCAAATCTCACCATCTATAAAGAGAATATTTCAAAGAGAAGGAAGTTGAAAGAAACAGTTTCTGTCTGTGACCCACTCTCACAAGCTCTGTGGGCATTGTTACCTCTCTCTCAATTGGGCTCTGCTTAGAGAAAGCACTATCTGCAGAAAGGCAGCATTACTAAGGAATAGCAGGATGTCAGCAAGTGAACGTCAGAAAACCTGACACTGTGCTGAAAAATGCCTGCGGTAACCCTGACAGATCATAAGCAGCGTTTTTTGAGGGAAGAGATAAAAAGAACATATAGTGCAGCTTCTCCATAGCAATGTCAGTAAGCTGAGTTAGTGTCCAGAGCAATGCAGTGAATGCTAGGAATGTATGATGATGCTATATCCTGACTGGATCTGGTGGCAAAGAGTATGCATTCCCCAGACAGTACCGGAGGTTTTATAATAGAATTAACATGAGAAGGCAAAGCCGTAATGACTTGAAGGATGAGATATTCTACCTCTCTTCTAGATTTTAAAAGTCCTTCAAAATAGTGGCTCCCAACCTTTCCATCTCTGTGGCCAGCAGAAGCAATGGTGGTAGTGATGGAGAGGGAGAGTAGATGGTGTTGTGCATATGCCCGCCACTTGTGCAAATGGAGCTTTGCATGCTCACATGCTCGCTTGCTGCTTGCACAACCTGGTTCCCAACGGAAACCAGGTCCCCCTGGTAATGGGGGTTGGGGAGCCCTGTTTTAAAAGGAATATAAAAGAAGGTGTCATGGATTTTCTCCCGGGCCCCTCTCTGGATGCGAGTTTGATCAGGGCTCAGAAAGTGCTAGCCTTACAGAGTAGCTTCAGCTGGTTGATTGGATAAGCGATAGGCTGAGGCTGAGTGAGGCAAGCCAAACAGCAGCAAGTTGACCAGGAGGCTCCAGGCGAGGACTAGGAGCAGCTGCTGCCCATTAGCAATGAGGAGGAGGTGAAGCCCCCACCTCCTCCTGATGCACGGACATGTAGAGCAGAGAGGAAACAGGCATAACGCCGATCAGCTGGACTACTTGCGAGGAGGCAACCTCACCTCTCATGAAGGCAGAGGTGGTATTCAGCAGGTTCTGACCAGTTCTGGAGAACCGGTAGCAGAAATTTTGAGTAGTTTGGAGAACTGATCAGCTGGGTCTTCTTTTGTTGCCCTGCACAGGAGAATGAAGCTGGAAAGCAGGTTAGTGGGGTGGGAAGGGAATGGGATTTTGCAGTATCCTTTCTCTGGAGTGGGGTGGGAATGGAGATTGTACAGTATCCTTCCCCCACCATGCCCACCAAGCCACACCCACCAAGCCACGCCCACAGAACCTGTAGCAAAAAAAATGGAATCCTACCACTGCATGAAGGGCTGCACTGGCATCATCTACTTAATCCTGTCCTCAGGATTTGAGCATTGGTGGAGCAACGTGTCCAGTTCTGTGCCTTGTGCGCTCATGCCATGTATCCTCACCCATTCAACTCATGGACTACTTTCCTGGACTTTGTGCGTGCCCATTGGACTTGGTTACCCAGGGACTTTTGCCATGCTGAGTTTGGAATCTGAATCTGCACCACGGGGTTGTTTTCTGGGACCTGTTGAGGTTGGAGGTGAATAAACATCTGTAGAACTCTTGCTGTATGTGTCTGTGGGATAGGGGTGGGGGAGCAGACAGCACAGAGGGGAGAAACCATTTGGTAAACAATCTTTCTAGTGCTTTAGTGAAAAGTTGTTCCTTGCTGATCCAATATAGGCCAGGGTATTAAAGAGATGAATAAAAAGATTTGGAATTTTACTCAACTATATTAGCTTGCAGCAGAATGGACAATGATGGGTGGCTAGATTCCCTTAAGACCTTGTATCTCATCGCATCTCCCCAGCCAGTTGTAAGAATCTCCAGAGCAATTTGGTTAAGGATTCAGAAGTCTCTTGAGCTACAAAACTCCAGATAATCAGTAGAGAGCAGCAAAGTGATATTAAACATCTTTATCTATTATGGTCTAGTCTAGTGGTTCTACAGATTTTTTTTCCAGCCCTGATTAGACAGTCTTAGCTCTAGCTTTCCTTGAAATGAGACTTTAGGAATGATTCCCCCCAGGGACATAGGTATTATAATTGAAAGAAATATGAGGACAGAGATTAGTAGTAGGATGGCTCTGTATTTTTGTTCTCTTACATAAGTCATAACCCTTTCAAATCTATTACATTCTCCAGGGCAGAAGGATAGCCTGGCATAAAATATTACATTAATTCCTGTCAGTCCATTAAGTGGCAAGTAAAAAATGTTATAAATAATCCACTTCTAATTCGATGTTGTCTAAGCCTAAATCTATCCTTGCAGACATTCAGAAACATGGTGTTTTCCTTCTACCTCAATATTTTAAAAGTTCATCTGCATTGCAGATGTCCTTTCTTCCCTTTTCTTTTTGCATGCCAAAAACACACACAAAAATCAGTTTCTGTCTGGCAGAATGAGGAGTTTAAGAAAATAGAGGGTGAGGAATGGAGGAAGGAAGTTGACATGAGCCTCAACCATGAGTATCCACTGAGTGTATATATGCTGTACATCCACACACTCAAGCAACAAACCATCTAAACCATTATATACTTTTGTATTTGCTTCACAAATTTATGAACACAGTACCGTGTATGCATATACAAATATCACTAATATGAACTCCGGCATTCCACCTGACTTTTTGGGAGGTCCATCCATATTAATTCAGCTACATTAAATCTTCATAAGTAAATCCTTGCAAAAGTAGCAGCAATTTCTTTCCAACCAGTAGGCAATAGCATTATGAGTTGAGATAGTCTCCTCTCTTGGTGGTGTGGTTCCCTACTGTCCAGAACATCACTTTCATGTTGCATGTGAGCATGGTGTAAGTGCATATGGCCTCAAACCCCAGCCCAACTCAACAGTGTGATCTCTGACTATTTGGAAATGTAGGTGGTCATGACAATGAGGTTGCAAAGAGTATGGACTCATGGAAGGGATGGTGGAGGGCTCAACATTTGAGGAATCTCTACCTATGTGAGCCTCTCCCAGTGGTACTGTTTGGGGATAAGAGAAAGTCAGATGAACCATGGAGATTTTATAGAGTGTGTGTTCTTCAGGTGATGTGAGCCAGAGATTCATTCTTGTATGACTTGCTTTAATGAACAAATGACTTCAAGTATAACTTAGATGATTTGGTATCTTAGGAACAGCATTCATTTTTCAATATTGAGCTGCCATGTGCAATATACATTTTCTAAAATAAATAAATAATATTGCTATATCTAGACAGTGGGAAAATTGCTACCAGTGATCTGGAGAATAAAGTAAAATACCAGTCTTCAGCACTCCTTCTGAGGCATATCAGGGAAGTCCAGCAACAGGATGTTCAGCTTAAGGAAAAGTCCATCCACAACTCAGCAACTAGGTATTAGCAATTTATGACACTGTGTCAGCAGTCTTGGAACATGCCTTCATACTTAGATATGCTTGGGATCAAGAGTTGTATTGCTAGTTACCACTGCAAGGTCTGTACTACACATCTTGGCATAGGTTGCTCAAAACTAGCACAAACCCATTCCTCTTGATGTAGAACAGAATGGAATATTCTACACTGCTGGATGAGCCATAGACAACATTGCTCTTCTTCCTATCATATGCCAAGCAGATAGCCCCACAATTTAGCATTGACACATCTGAAGAAGCTGGGCCAAAACTGGAATTTTGGCAGTAGCTGCTGATCCTATGCGAAGAATGTCTCCTAGACTACCCAATTCAATCTTGCTCTCTGTAGCTTAGTTTTCCCAGATGCATGTATCCTGGGGCCACTTCTATGATTGACATTTACTTCTATAGGGCAGACTGTAAGTGTAGGCAGTCATCCTATTTATGCTTGATTATCAGAGGTTGGCAACCATAAATGAATTTCAGCCATTATACACTCCAATATAAATCAGGCTAGAGCCCAGTCTCTCCTGGCATTCACTCAGGAACATTTCTAATAAAAGAATCACTTTAGAATGTCTCCCTCTGCACTAAGTTCATCACAAAGAATGAAACTGCCTCTGGTATGACTCATAGTTCCAGGGCTGAGGAAATATATGAGTGAATGCCTTGCCATGTCATGTTTGGCCATCTGATATTTAAGCACCTGCTTGAACAACAAGTTAATTGAAGGGACATCTTAGGGTATCAGGTTTCAGGGTAGGTAAAACTTGACCTGGTGTTGGTTAGCACATCTTATCCTTCACACTCCAATGAACATACCAGAAATCTTATGGTATTTGTCAATAAATGCACTGATTTGCACCTCAGTGTCAGTTGCGATTATTTTGGTACTGTCCCCCTCTGGATAGATGCAATTTGTGAGCAATGCAATTAATGCCAACCAACTGCTCTTGACAAGTTGCCCTTTGTATGTTGGGTCCCCACTTCATGACTGTGAAGCCAATAACGGATATTTAGCTGGTTATCCAGCCAGCATTCAACCATGTGGCTCATGGCCAGAATTCCCTCATCTGCTATGTAAGCCACACCTAGCATTTTGGGATGAAGCAGCTGCCATTAGTGCCTGGGTCTTGCATTGTTTGTTTTTAATTTTATTTTGTCAAGCGATTATAAGATAACAGGTATAAGTATAAACATAGTTATGAATACATGAAATGGATACATATAAGAAAAATTAAAAGAAACAATAGGACAGGGATGGTAGGCACGATGGTGCGCTTATGCACACCCCTACAGACCTCTTAGGAAAGGGGTGAGGTCAATAGTAGACAGTCTAAGGTTAAAGTTTTGGGGGTTTGGGGAAGAAACCACAGAGTCAGGTAGAGTATTCCAGACATTGACCACTCTGTTGCTAAAGTCGTATTTCCTGCAATCAAGTTTGGTGTGGTTAACCTTGAGTTTGTATCTATTGTGTGCTCTTGTATTGTTATGGTTGAAGCTGAAGTATTCATTGACAGGTAGGACATTGCAATTATGTACTATACTTAGATCAGACCGAAGGCAGCATAGTTCTAGGTTTTCTAGGTCTAGAATTTCAAGTCTGGTGGCATAAGGTATTCTGCAACGAGTAGAGGAGTGTAGAACTCTTCCTGTGAAATATTTCTGGACTTTCGCTACTGTGTTAATATCAGATATGTAATACGGGTTCCAGACTGACGAGCTGTATTGGTCTAGCAAATGTTTTGTATGCTCTAGTTAGTAGTGTGATATTACCAGAGAAAAAGCTACATAGGATTAGGTTAACAACTCTTAATGCCTTTTTTGGCTATGAAGTTACAGTGGGCTCTAGCACTTAGATCATTAGAGATGAGTACTCCAAGGTCCTTGACAGAGTTTGGATCATCAACAAGGTCTTGACTATTCAGCTTGTATTTTATTTTCTGATTTTTTTTGCCAATATGTAAGACAGAGCATTTATTTGTTGAGATTTGAAGTTGCCATTTGTTTGACCATTCTGATACATAGTTGAGGTCTTTTTGAAGGGTAGCAGTATTGTCAATGGTGTTCAATAGCTTTACATCATCAGCGAAGAGAACGCAGTTGCTCTTAATATGATCACAGAGGTCATTTATGTAGAGTATGAAGAGAGTTGGTCCTAGAACACTGCCTTGGGGGACGCCACTGTTGACAGGTACAGAATTTGATAGGAGGCTCCCAATTTTGACCATTTGTTGCCTGTTTGACAGGAATGCCTCTATCCAGTTATGCAGGTATCCAGAGATACCATAAGATTTTAGTTTTAGGAGTAGTTTGTCGTGTACCACTGAATCAAAGGCTTTACAGAAGTCTACAATATGTAAATTGAGTCTATTGCTTTGCCCTGATCGAGTTGTGTAGTCCATATGTTTTTGCAGTGTAAGAGTTGCAGATTACAGGATAGTTTTTTTTCTGAAACCAAATAGTTTGTTAGAGAGTAGGTTGTTTGTCTCTGAGTGGAGGATAATGGATTGGTTAATAATTGATTCCATGACTTTACAGGTGATGCAGCATAAAGAGATTGGTCTGTAATTTTCAACTAGGCTGGGGTCTCCCTTTTTGAAGATGGGGATGACTGTGGCCAGTGACCATAGGTTTGGCAAGGAGCTGGTCCTGAAGGATTTTTCAAAAATTATGCTTAGAGGTTTGGCTATCTGGTCCAATAGATAGAGATGGTTTTAGATTGTGTAGTGCTTTTTCAACATTGTCTTCTGCATTGTGGTTTGTTCTGGAGCTTACAGCAATGGATACCAACTTACTCCCCCATCATTTGCATCGATGCAATGTCAGAAAGAGGCAGAAAATGCACACTCCACCTTGACTTGACCACATGTCTGGAATGAAACAGGCAAAATGTGCTGAAGCCTTCTCCTTGAAGTAGGCCCTGATACATCCTACCTGCTTCGTTGGCACAAGAGAATACCATTTCCTTGCTGAAGGTGGTAATCTAAGGCCTGGCTTTTCAAACTATCCACAAAACCTGATGTTTCTGTGAGAGACTAAGGGCAAAAAAGGGCAATTTTGTATCACTAGAGCTTTGCCTCATGATCAGCAGTTCCAAGATTTTAACTAACTGGTTACATGGTGTTAAATATTTTGAAAACTTCTGGTCAAAGGAAAAATGGAGAATAAACTAGAATCTGGCATAGTGTACTATGCTGAATGGTGCTGATCTTCACCTAAGTATGTATCATATTGGATGCCTAACCCCTGTCTGCTTCTTGTACCCAACTTGATTCAAGCTGTTTGCAGGCATCTTATTTTGTTTGACAGCAGGTAATTTGCTGCTATCATGAGCTACCTAGTGTTGCCAGGGATGAGAAGAACTCCTGGATGATGCCTACATAGTTAATTTAGGATTTGCTATATTAGATTACCTCATGACTTGACCAACCTATGCCTTGGTGGTCACAGAGTAAATGAACCTTCACACAAATGTGTAATATACAGTGGTCCCCTACCATCCTGCCTCAGGCCCACAACAGTCTTATTTTGGTAATCGTGGGGAATTTTATGGTACATATATGAGTCAAAATTCTAAGACGTGCCATGGATTCAGATTCAGGAGAAAGCCACTTATAATCTGAAAATAACAACATAAGGTGACCTTATGTCAGTCCCCTCATTAAATACAGCCTTTGCCCAGCAAAGCACATTGCTCTCTCTTTTTAAAAGCTATTTTATTTCCAATATGTTTTCCCCTCCTTATCCTTGAGTCAATTTATCCCATTCCACTTTACTTGCTTCATCTATTTGTAAAAGCTAAAACAGGCTATGTTATTATCTCTCATACATCTCTCTCCCACTTCTTGCTTCAGCTGGCTTCATCAAATTTATTTTGACAGCTGTGGGAAAAATGCTTAAAAAATCCTAGGAGAAAAAGCTACTGTAGACATACAGAAGTTGAGGTACAGGGGTGCTTAGGTGAAAACCTGGTGTGAAAAGAATGATAGCACACAAATTTAAACTCTACAGACAGTTACTCCTAGATGTGTAAGGACTGTGTATAAACACATGTGTAAGTTTGAAGTTTGAAGTTTGCTGCTAATATAAAGAATACTTTGGGTAATTCTACTACAGAAGGCTCTATTTCCCCAAAATGACATCTTTTGCACTTTCTGGATGCATACCTCACCTGACTTCTATTTAAAAATTTGGCATGATGCAAAGTAAAACACCAATCTGTAAGATCATTCTAATGTCCAGAAATATATGTTGACAGAAGAGCAGTAGATACTCTTAGAAAATAAAAATGTTGGATGGCTTCATTCATCCCAATATTTTATTTAAATATAGGTAGTTTTCATTTAGCAACTGCCTTGCTTAGCAACTTACTTTCAAAGAGATGAAATAGTAACTTTGCAACTAATCTAAATTAGATCTTCACGTGTCTACAAAGCAAAGGAAAGGAAACCATAACCATAACATAAAGAGGTATGCAAACTTAAAAAGTGTCCTTTTTAAGACACTGACCAGGGTTTGAGTAAAAGATTGTTGTCCTATCATCTAGAGCTCTAAACTTATCAGAGACCAATGTATTGGAGTCTCCTGCTTAACAGACTCCTGGTTAGGAAAAACTGTCTAGAGCAGAGATCCCCAACCCACAGGCCACAGCGTTCTACTGGGCCACGGCCCATTCGGAACCAGTCCACATGAGTGGCTGGCCACCATACACATTTGTGGACGCAACTCAGTTTGCATGAGTGGCCACTGATTCCCTCCCCACTCTGGGCCACCAAGCCATAAAGTTTAGGGTCTGCTGGTCTAGAGCAGTTGTAGGTGATTTTAACTCCTCTCCAGTCTGGTCTACTTGCTGCATTTTTATTCAGCTGGTTGTTAGCTCTACTTTTAGTGAAGTGGTCTTCAATTCACCATTTTTCCCCTGGAAGTCTTGTTTTGTTATTATTGTCAAATGGGAGAATAGTAAACATGAAGCAGAAGTTGCAATGGGACTTCTGGCAAAACAATCAGAACTAGATATTATCTTCAATCACAGCTGGAATGTTTACCAACATATCTGCAAGAGATCTTTTAAAAATGATACCTGTCTGCCAGAAAATCATCTTTATTTTCCTTTCTTTGAAAATGTCATGAAGCTTTAACTCTAGATAAAGAGAACTGCAATGAAATGAAGCATTGTTTAGATGTCAAAAGAAATTTGATAGGTGAAAGCTATAAAGGAGGGGGTGGGAATTGCGTTGCTGAAATATATAAGATGGGAAAAATCTGTTTTTGTTTTTAAATCATAATTAAAATTTTGTTTATTAAGTTTATTAAAATCAATGTTTTGCTTATTATCTGGGCCTGACCCAGATAATAGATGGCCCGACTCATGAGGGGGGTAACATGCTCGACCTGGTTTTTGTCTCTGAGCAGTGGCGGAGTGGTCTAGGGGGTGGTGATACAACTATCCTCCCCGTTCCATGGTCAGACCACTATCTCCTGCGGCTGGTCTTCCATCAAGCCACCCCACACCGCTGGGATGAGGAGCTGCCTAGATGGTTCCACCCCAGACGCCTGATGGACCCCAATAGGTTCCAGGCAGAACTGGGTTTTTCCTGCATCCCTTACTCACAGTCCTGCGAGGTCCTCGTGGCTGCCTGGCAACAGTCTGCTGGGGCTCTCGACAGGGTTGTCCCCATGTCCCCTTGCAGGCGGATCGGTCAGCTCCTGGTATGCCGAGGAGCTCTGGGAGATGAAGTGTCGTAGAAGGGGACTAGAGAGCAGGTGGAGGGTGACTGCTCTGAATCTGACCGAGCCCAGCTAAGAGCCCATGTTAGGACTTACCTGGTAGCTATGGGGGTGGCGAGGATCTACTTGTGAGTCAATGCTGTGAGTTTGATCCTGTTTCTGAGGATGAAGGATTATGCGGCTGAGTTGACCACATGTTTATTGGACCCGTGCCCTTCCTGGTTGGTTTATGCCTCCAGGAGGTCACATCCTCTCGGGCAGTGGTCAGCGCCGTTGAGGAGGGTTATTCCCGGCTTTGAAAGAGGCGGTGGTGAGGCCCCTCCTGAAGAAGCCTGCCCTTGACCCAGCCATGTTGAACAACTTTCGGTCTCCAACCGCTTTTAGCGAAGGTTGTTGAAATGTGGTGGCTCAGCAATTGCCACTTTTCCTGGAGAAGCGGACTACCTGGATCCGTACCAATGGGTTTCCAGCCGGGTACAGCCGGAGACAGCATTGGTGGCGCTGATTGATGATCTCGCTAGGGGCATGGGACAGGGGCTTGTCCTCTGTCTTGGTCCTGTTAGATCTCTCAGCGGCTTTCAATACCATTGACCATGGTATCTTATTGTGGCGTCTCGGGGTTGGGAGTGGGAGGCACTGTTTTACGGTGGTTCTCCTCCTACCTCGGGGCGTTGCAAACAGTGTTGGCAGGGGGCAGAGGTGACTCCAAGGTACCTCACTTGTGGGGTGCCACGGGGTTCGGTCCTCTCACCCTCCTGTTCAACATTTATATGAAGCAGCTGGGGAGATCATCCGTGGCTTTGGGGTGAGTTATCATCAGTATGCTGATGATACTCAGCTATACATCTCCACCCCAGGCCACATCAGTGATGCTCTCTCCGTGATGTCCCGTTGTCTGGAAGTGGTGCGGATCTGGATGGACAGGAACATGCTTCGACTCAACCCGGCCAAGACAGAGTGGCTGTGCATACCGACATCCCGGTCCAGTTCTGAGGTACCATCTTTGCTCATGGGGGAGGAGGTGTTGCCCCCTGTGGACAGGGCACAGCAGTCTGGGGTCCTCCTGGACTCACGGCTCAAATGGAGGAGCAGGTGGGGGCGTGGCCAGGGGTGCCTTTGCCCAGATCCGGCTGGTTCGCCAGTTACGCCCATTCCTGGACCGGGATGCCCTGAGCACAGTCACTCAGGCTCTCGTTATTTCCCTCGACTACTGCAATGCTCTCTACCTTGGACTGCCCTTGCGTACCACTCGGAGGCTTCAGCTGGTGCAGAATGCGGCAGCGTTGTGATGGGAGCTTCCCGATACTCCCATGTTACACCCCTCCTGCGGCCTGCATTGGCTTCGGTTGCCCTCGGGTGAGATTCAAGGTCTTGGTATTAACATTTAAAGTCCAACAGGGCATGGGTCCAGGTTATTTACGGGCTTCTCCCAACATCAAATGCCAACCGCCTGTGCGGGCTGAGCAGGGTCTCCTCGGGTGCCGTCTGCGACACAATGTCGGCATCGACCGGGAGAGGGCCTATTCTGTGGCGGCTCCCACTTTGTGGAATCTTCTTCCGCTTGAGCTCCGTTTGGCTCCCAATCTTCGCACCTTCCGCCATGATTTGAAAACTTGGCTCTTCTTACAATCTGGGCTGTGCTGATTCTCCTGGGTTGGGGTTATTCAATTGGGGTTTTAAATGTTAATTCGGCTTAAATGTTTAATATCTTTTTAATTAATTTATTTACTGTCGTATTTTAATTGTAAGCTGCCCCGAGTCCTTGGAGAATTAATAAATAAATCGAATTAATAAATAAAATAAATAAATAAATAAATAAATAAATAAATTCATGTATAAAACATAAAAAGATTTCTGGCTTTTGATTATAATTAGTTTCAACATTTTCATTTAAAATTTTATTCTATTTTATGGACTAAACTATTAACAGAATGGTATGCAGCGAATAAAGAAACACTTTGATTTCTCCTCCCCCCCCAACACAACTAATGTTGAATTCTTTTACCCAGTGATTTTTGTTATATCAAAAGAGGAATATTGGATTACAAGGCTGAACCCCCTTTTTAATTACATTTATATGCCGCCCTTCTCCGAAGACTCAGGCTTACAATTTTGGAGCACAACCCAATGTGCTCAGCAATAGCCTTCATTCCATTGTATATGCCTGCTTATTACTAAGCAGCATTTTTACAAAGTCAGCTTATTGCCCCCAACAATCTTGGTTCCTCAATTTACCTACCCTGAGAGGATGGAAGGCTGAGTCAACCTTGAGCCTGGTGGGATTCAAGCCTACAGTAATTGTAGACAGCTGGATCTTAAGAGCAGGCATTTAACAGCCTGAGCCACCAAGGACTCTTAGTTCTACTCAGAAAAAAAGAGAATGCAATAAAGCACACACATACAAACACATACACTATATGTAAGTTTTTTAGATGGGATTTTATTTACACATACACTCAAATTGGCTCTAAAATTTATTTATTTATTTATTATTTGGACTTGTATGCCACCCCATCTCCGAAGACTCGGGGTGGCTCACAACTAAAACAACCACAATAAATAATTAAAAAGGAATTAAACAAATCACAAGCCCAAAATAGTACCTCTAAAATTTTAAATAATTTAAAAAAACCCAACCCCCAGGGAGGCGTCACAGCCCGGACTGGTCCAACAGCCAGGTCTTCAGATCATGGCGGAAGGTGCGGAGGTCAGGGGCCAGGCGGAGCCCCAGGGGTAGTTGGTTCCAGAGGTCAGGGGCCGTGACAGAATAGGCTCGTCGCCGGGGGACCGCCAGCTGGCATCGACTTGCCGACGGGACCCCGAGGAGTCCTTGCCTGTGTGCTCGCACAGGGCGGTTGGTGCTCGATATCGGCCGGATTCGCTCCCTTAAGTATTGAGGACCCATGTCATGTAGGACATTGTATGTTAAAACCAAAACCTTGAATCTCACCCGGAGTGCGACCAGCAGCCAATGTAGACCACGCAGGAGGGGGGTAACATGGGAGAATCGGGAAACTCCCATCACACCCGCGCGGCCGCATTCTGCACCAGCTGCAATCTCCGGATGGTATGCAAGGGCAGTCCTAAATAGAGACCGTTGCAGTAGTCAAGTCTAGAGGTAACAAGGGCATGAGTGACTGTGCGCAGAGCATCTCAGTCCAGAAATGGGCTAAGCTGGCGAACAAGACGGAGCTGGGCAAAGGCCCCCCGGCGACGGCCCCCACCTGCTCCTCCAACCGGAGCCGTACATCCAGGAGGACCCCCAGATTCCGCGCCCTATTCACAGGGGGCAACACCACTCACCCTATGGCCAAAGATGGATACTCCTGATTGGGCCAAGATGCCGTATGCACAGCCACTCAGTCTTGGCGGGTTGAGTCAAGCATGTTCCCGTTCATCCAAATCCGTACCGCATCCAAACACCGGGTCATCAGGGAGAGGGCATCACTGATCTGGTTCGGGATGGAGATGTACAGCTGGGTGTCATCCGCACTGATGGTATCT
Organism: Naja naja; assembly: GCA_009733165.1. Taxonomy (NCBI): domain Eukaryota; kingdom Metazoa; phylum Chordata; class Lepidosauria; order Squamata; family Elapidae; genus Naja; species Naja naja. The sequence continues at coordinate 276,848,788 of CM019148.1, forward strand.
CACCCCAAAACCACAGATGATCTCACCCAGCTTCATGTAGATGTTAAATAAAAGAGGGAGAGAACTGACCCCTGAGGGACCCCACAAGAGAGTGCCCTCGGGTCGACCTCTGCCCCCTACTATTGCGATCACCCCGAGAGGTAGGAGGTGAACAACTGAAGAGCAGTGCCCCCCACTCCCAACCCCCCGAGGCATCGCAAAAGGATACCATGGTCGATGGTATCGAAAGCCGCTGAGAGGTCTAATAGGACCAGGACAGAGGAAAAACCCCTGTCCCGTGCCCTCCAGAGATCATCCATCAGCACGACCTGTTAGTGTATATCTCTGTGAGGAGAAATGAGTGCAGCCAGGAAAGCGTGAGTAGAGAGGCAATGAATAAGACACTGGACACGAGGAGTAAACTGAATATAGGAAAAGTTGGTTTTACTATCAGTGAGGATTTAGCAGAGTCCAAAAACAGTCCGAGTCATACACGAAACAAGTCAGTCAAATATCAATATGTCCTTGTCCTTACCAATCAGCAGGCACAGTTCGTAGTTTGTCAAACAGTAGTCAAAACATGGAGAACCATAAACAGTAGGTAATCAACACAGTGATAGAGCAGAGAACAGGGGGGAGAACCAGGTTTCTGGCTCCCTCTTATGGCCGGTTGCTGTAGCCACAGCCAATCACATTCCGGCTACTCTTAAAGTGACATGTACTTTTAATCCTGGCTTATATATTACAAACCCAAATGTTAGCTATACTAACACGACCAATGCCGCCTCTGTGCTGAAACCGGTCAGAAGCCCGATTGGTACGGATCCAGGTAGTCCGCTTCATCCAGGAAGAGTGGAAACTGCTGAGCCACCACACTCTCAACAACCTTCACCAAAAAGTGAAGGTTGGAGACTGGAAGAAAGTTGTCTAACACGGTCGGGTCCAGGGCAGGCTTCTTCAAGAGGGGCCTCACCACCACCTCCTTCCAGGCGGAGGGAAAAACACCCTCTCTCAGTGAAGCGTTGACAACTGCCCGGAGCCAACAAGGGTGGCCTCCCTGGAGGCATAAGCCAACCAGGAAGGACACGGGTCCAACAAACATGTGGTGGAACTCAGACGCCGCATAGTCCTGTCTACTTCATCCTCGGAAACAGGATCGAACTCATCCCAGATCACAATGAGTGCTTTATACCATTATCATCTATAACATTGGGTTTTAGAAGATTTCAAATCTCCCTTCATTTACAGCACATGATCATGATCACTTGAGACTTTCAAGAAGAGATTGGACTGCCATTTATCAGAAATGGTGTAGGGTCTCCTGCTTGGGGGGGGGGCTGGACTAGATGACCTACAAGGTCCCTTCCAACTCTGATTATCTGTTATCAACTAAAGGACAAGTTATCCTCTCCTTTGTGATAGCAAAAAGGGAGGAAGGGAGCTGTGTTAGTTTAACATAGCCACAAAATTAGAATTCTGGTAGCCTTTTCAGACTAAGAAATTTTATTAAATGGTACAAAACTTTCATGAGCTGCACTTCATCAGATGTATGGAGTAACTGGAGTAATGAAGTTAATTTAGGGTGAGGTTGGGTAGAAAGTGATTACTGCCCCAATTCTGTTATTAACACAGTTTAGCAAAGTCTAAAGATCACACAACTAAATTTAACAATTTGTTCCTTGCTTTTCATAACAAACTCAAAGATTCCAGGAATATTTATTTACATTAAATGGGCATACCTAGATGCTACAATAGTAAAAAGCTTTTTTCAATAGTGGTTTGCTATTGCCTATTTCAGGGGTGTCAAACTCATGGCGTCACGGTGGCGTCACATGAAGCACTGGGACTTTCTTTCCCTTTGCTAAAATGGGTGTGGCCAACATGTGACACATCTGGCCTGCAGGCCGGGAATTTGACAGCCCTGGCCTACCTCCTAGGACTGAGAAAGTTTGATTGACCCAAGGTCACCCAGATGGCTTTAGAGCTAAGGCAGGACTAAAACTTGCAGTCTAGTTTCCTAGTTTGTAGCCTGATATCCTTAATCACTACATGGATTTGGCTTTCTAATGAATAGTTTAGATAGCTTTAAAACAAGTAAGTTTATTAATATAAGACTCTCACTTTTAGTCGTAATGCCTGTGCAGCACATAAAAAGTTTTCTTAAATTCTGTGTATCATGACAGCTAATGCTACGAAAGCAAAAGTTGGATGTTGAAGAAGGATAAACAGAAACTTTTTAACTTTAGTGTTGGAGAAGGCTCCAGAGAATACTGTGGAAAGACAAGAAAGTGAATGGATCATCAAACAAATCAACCCAGAGTTCTCATTTTAAGCACATATGGCCAGACTCAAATGATCCAACTTAGGGCACATTCTGCAAAGACATGGCTCTCTGGAGAAGACTTTAATGCTAGGAAAAATGGAAGGAAAGAGAAGAGGATAACCAGTAGAAAGGTGACTTCTATTGTTGAGTATATCATTGGAAGACCAGGTCAGCCATGGATTGTTAGGGAGAATATCTATGTAGTTTCTAAATGTCAACAGTGACTTGATGGCACATAATCAAAATCATGACAGTTAACCAAATTGATTTTAATGAACATATAGCATGTTTTAACTTTCTGATGGATTAATGCTCACCACTGAGAAAATGTTTAAAATCAGTAATTTATAAAGGTTTGGGACATAGTAAAGGTGACAGCTTTAAAGATGCCACAAATATTTTTTTCTGCTTTTATTGAAATAGACAAACATGGCTGTCCCTTTGGAAATATTTATAATCAGTGCCAATGTCAAATGTATAAAACAATGAACTTTGATGGAACAATTTCATTATTACCAGCAAAAATGAACAGACACACTGCTTTATCAAAAAGGATAAAACAAATATATTTGGCAGTTTAAATCCCACCAGGCTCAAGGTGGACTCAGCCTTCCATCCTTCCGAGGTGGGTAAAAATGAGAACCCAGATTGTTGGGGGCAATAGGCTGACTCGGTAAAACCATCTAGAGAGGGCTGTAAATCACTATAAAGTGGTTTATAAGTCTAAGTGCTATTGCTATATATCTCATTCTTGTTTTTAATCTCACCTGTGGTGGAACAATCTGAAGCATGTTTATTCCGTAAATCCTACTACTTTGGGTTCAGTACTGCAAATTCAGGTTTGTAGTTGATCTTGACCTTCTACTGCACTTGTTAGTTCAAAAAAAAAGTGAGGACAGAATAAAAATACAATTATGTTCTTTAGGTTGCATTAACAGTCTGCATACATTTAATTTCAGTGGGGCTTCTTTCTTCAGGAAAGCCACAGCCTACAAAATTATTGGTTGGTCTTCCTTTGAGACTTCACGAGATCCAAAACAGAAACAACAGCAAAGAAAGCTCAGGGCCATTCTGACTTCAGGAAGGGCACTTGCTGGGGCTAATATTTTGAGAAAGGCGCTGTCTTCTGTAATTTAGACAAATGTATATCCTGGTAAGAAAACCCTGTCAGGAACGTAATTAGAATGTGAAGAAAAAAAGGGGAAAATGCATTCAGGGATAGCCAGAATAAGAAGGAAGGAGAATGAGGGGGTGAAAGGCTGTGTAGAAAGGTTATAATAAAACCTGCATTGTTTGCAAAAAGCCTGCTGTTTTCTTTATGTCTAACTGATCTGTGCCAGAAGCCCTCTTGAATTTCTACAAGAATAGAGCTTCAGATCATCTGCATTCAATGCCAGAGTCACGGCCCTGGAACCGATAATAGACTCTGACAGGATTTAATTACCTTCTCCAGGACCTTTTCTCTGTTTGATTGGAGACCACCCCTGCCTCCGATCAATTCAGACAGTAATAACACACTGAAGCACAGCAGCCAATCATGAGTCAAGTCTGAACAGTGACCTTGCTGAGTAGAAGCTGATTGGCGGTGTCAGCCTTGTCAACTATGTCAGTGAACCATCAGAAAAGAAAAGTGGGGAGGGGGAGGAGGAAAAGAAAGACGGAGAGCCCAAGATAAGGGAACACATTCATGCTAATAGACTCTGTCAGCATGCATAGCTCGAGGTTGCATTTCAAGTGTGGCAACGCAGGAGAAAAACACAATATGGCAAAACTAATGAAAACTTGGAATGATTAGGATGCACACATATCTGCTCTGGGAACATAATCAGAGAATTAATGTATCTGGGAATCTGGGTAAAATATGAGGAAACCTACATTCTTTTCTTATAAAATATCTTTTGTGAAACCTCCAATTTTCAGGAACATGGGAATAAGACAATTATCAGATGTATAATTACTGTTCATTATGCTTCTAATTTAAAAATTGAACGTGACAGAGTTACCTTACACATAGGCATTTTGATACACAATCTATTGTTTCTGAGAGCTTTGAAGAAAGCTGTGCTGCTTTCTTTCAAAGACAATATATTGAAGAAATAAAAAGGAATGCTTATTGTTTAGTTTTCTTGTAATGTTGCAAGTAAAGAACTCTTACTAAAGCATCCAAGCACCAGCAAACAATATCACTGAAGATGAAATTAAGTGACAGCTTTGGCAAAGATTTATTTCCTCCTCCTTCTCCTTATATTATCATCATCATCATCATCACCACCACCACATCATTTTGCATTCCCATATTTCAATGGAGTGCTCTCATGGAATATTGTGGCTGCATACCTCCATGTGTTAATGTGTTAATCATGGCATGACATTGCATTGACTACATGATCTAACTATACAGACCAAAGTATCTCTTCCAGTTGACCACTTAACTACTTTCCCCTATCAGGGAGTGGGAATGGGGGTAGTATCTTGCTGTGGTAAAAACAATTTCTTTGAGATTTTATTTCCAGACATGGAAGACTAACAGTATTGGTCTGCTTTTTCCCCACAAGCTTTGAACAAATTCTTGCTGCAACCTTATTGTGGTTTTGTCCCTGACAGGTCCCAATTTACATGTCTCAGACTTCACTCTGAAATTGGTGCAGACATAATACCCTCTCCCTTTTTCTCCTTACCCTTTCAACTACATTTTTATCCATGGTCTCATAAAATGTTCTTGAGAATTCTGAAGCTTGTAAATTATTGTATAAAGTGTTAGTTGGCCGAACCAAAATAAGTTAGGTCAACTAACATATTTTGCATCATTTACGTACTCTTCTCCCTAGCAGCCAAGATTTTTTTTTTGTTCTTGACTCTGGTAGTATTATGAAAAAGTATACAAGTGCCTTTTCATGTTTACTTTATGTTTAGTGCTGGAAGTAGACCCTTGAGGGATTGCTTTTCCCCTCGCCCGGTGGGCTACCCACGGCGAGCCAATTCCACACAAAACCTCTCCAGTTCTGTCATGGGGTGAGAGAGCCCTGGAAGGTGGACTCAGCCCCTTTTATTAGGTTTTCTCTAAAGCAAGCAGTTACAGTACAGGAAGCTCATTCTTATTGGTTACATATTACACTTTATACCATATTTGGTTATATGTGATATAAGGAAGAAAAGCGGCTGTAACAGGCATGTAACTTTTGCTGATATGTACCTATCATGTTACGCCACCTTATCAGTGGTGGGTGCAGGCGCTATCTAGCTACTGGTGAAATGCAGGTGCAAAAGTTGTGTGAGCAGCAAGCAAAGTTGTTACAGTTTGTGTGTGAGCAAGGTTGTTACAGTTTATGTGCGAGCAAAGTTGTTACAGTTTGTAGAAACAAACAGACAGTGCAGCTATGTTCTCTGCTGCTAACTTGGCTCAGCTTTTACAGAAGCCTGCATAATGGCTAATACAAAGGCAATTAATGATTTTATAGCAACAGACCTTGTCAACCTTGTACTAATAGATTGAACACTTTATTAAGAAGGTAGGGGTCATACTGACATTTAGAGAAATGTCCAGATCAACATTCAACATGGTCTTCACAGCTCCATTTAATAGCTAGGTTTGTACATAAATCCTGAATTAGGGATTGCATGGATTGGATCTATTCAGCACATGAAGCCAACTTGGTGCAATGTGTGAATCCAACCATTATGACAAACAAGGATATGTGTGTGAACAGGATAACTGTGTCATTTAAACTGTGGTCAATATGATAGCTTTTTTAGACAAAAAAAACAATAGCCACAACAAACCTTACTTCCTGCAAAATGCACAGAAAAAAAACAGATTTGCATTACTTTGCCAAGTCTGAGTAAAAATGAATTTCCTAAATGTAAGGACTGATTTATAGCCTTTTATAATGTATTCCATATTGCCAAAGAAACAAATGTAATTCTGAAGTGCATTGCTACTGTCCCATTAAAGGGCTGGATTGTTACTATTTTTCTTTTTGTGCCTAGTTACACAACTTTATACTAAATCTTAATGTGGTTTGCTTGGTTTGGCTTGGTTGACTTCATATACATGAGGCCAACTATTGTGAATTGTTAACTATAGTTTATGGTTTAGTTTGAGCCAATTCCTAAAGAAGGTGGGGGAAAGGAAATAAAAGTTGCTTCTTAAGAATGCATTTGCATAATCTGTTCCTTTTTTTATGAGGCAGGGTTTTTTTATCAACAAGAACACATGTCAGCATGCATTCACATCTTACAAATGGCTCAATTATTTATTCTGTTGGAAGGCCAAGCTGTGTACAGAAGCACTGAATTCTGAATATTGCATTATCATCAGCTTGTGATCTCAACATGAGATGAACTATATACAAAACTGGATAATAAATACACAGTGATGCACTTAGAATCCATGCCCCTTGCTGAATCATCTTTTGTGTGTGTGTATATGTGTGTGTGCCAGTACTGTATATTAAGTGAAAAATGCAAGTATAATACTATTTTGAAACTGTAGTTGTACTCCTTAGCTATACGTATTTACACTTTCACTGTGAAATGAGAAGCTGGATAGAAAAGCAGTGTATGAAAGTCATATTCTTTCTCTTCCTCCCTATTTGCTCTTTTCACACATTTGGGAAGATTGGAGAGTGATACAATACTAGGCAGCAGCTGCATCCTTTTATTTTTGTAGATGCATAGTACTAATGATACAACCAGGAATAGGAAGTCTAGGATGACAATGTGAAGACAGTAAAATTTACTGTGGTACATTGATAAATTACTTGTATTGTTGAGTAATATACTAAGGTTGCTAGAATTAACTCTCAGTGCTCTAAGATATTGCTTGGCTATTTAATTCATTTATTTAAAACATGTTGAGTTTTAGAGATATGCCTCACAAAATGATGTGCCATCAAGTGGGAAGGCTAAGAATGATTACCATGAGAAGCTGTTCATGGATGCTAATTACAAAGACAGAAGGCACAAGGCAATTGGAAAAGAATTTCATAGTTTAGGAAATACCACTGAGAAAAATCTATAATTTTTGTTTTATTGGCTTGGCATATTAGATTGTTTTCTATTTGTGAAAAATGGTCTATATCAGTGGTCACCAACCTTTCCAGTTGTGCAGGCCGGTGATAGTGATGGCAGTGGTGCAGCAGCGGGGGGGGGGAGAGGGCATGTGCCACTTGCACAAATATAGTTTTGCCTGCTGCTTGTGTGGCTGGGTTTCCAATGGGTTGCAGTCAAATATGGACTGCAGACCAGGAGTTGGGGGGCCCTGATCTACATAATTCAGACTAACCCCTATGCAATTAATGGACATCGGCATTTAAAATCAAGATGCTGGCTTGCATTAAACATTAAACACAATATTGCCTGAAAACACAAGCAATATTTAAATACATACAATAATTGTTGAAAGATGAAATGAATTCCAAAATGCTGGAGTCAGAGAAAACTTCAGTTGGAAAGCTTAAGGAGTAACAGATCAGAAGTACAAATTGCCGCACTGTAATATGGATCTCTAAATAGTCTCCTTTAGATGATGAAAGCAGGTTTGGTGAGTAGAGAAATATTGCTGTAGTTTCTTGGATACTGAATCGGCAAATTAAATCCTTATTTGATATGTATGTATTGAAGCCAGGATCTATAGCTGGTTCTCATATGCCAGCAACTTGTCTAAAATGTACCTTACAAAGCAATACAGTTATTAAAATATGACAATACTGGTCAAAAAGAATTCATCAAAACATGCAAAAGAGCTAAAGGAGAATGAGAAGGAAAAGGAGTAGTTAAGAGCAGTGTTCAATGTCATACATAAGTAAGGCATTTCTTTCACTGAGAAATTTCAAAATCATTAAAAACGTTTCTAAAGGGGAAGAGGGGAAACTGATAAAATGCAATGCTAAATCATGATGTACATTTGATTTGGTACCCGAAGATGGATTTGGCACATTCTGACTGACATTGCTTCATATGTAGAAATATCATGATATAAGTTTTTTACATTTAGCAACCAGACTTGGGTCTGACAACTTGGTTGTTAAATGAAGCAATCTGTAGATGAAACCACAACTGTGTTACTGCAGGTCATAAATGTGAGGATTGGTCACAAAGTTTTGATCAAAACAGTAATTGGAAATAATTGTTGTAAGAGACAGCTGCTTAACAAAGATTGCTAGTATTTCATCATAAATATTCAAAGAAGAAAAAGGGGAAAGATTCATTTCCCACCCAGATGGACCAAATACATTGCTATTCCAACTTCCAATGCACATCTATATAGAGTTACCAACAAGACAGACCACAAGGGTTTGAGTGACTTGAGAGCGCAAAAGAGCACAATGTTGTTAGTTATAGCTTGTTGTCCAAACAATTAATCTAATTCTCACAATTATTAAAAGTGCACAAGACTGGTGTTCATTTTTTTTATAAAACTCAGAGTTTTATTAAAACAACAAGCATATATACAGATGCCATTGTAGGAATGAGAGGAGAAATACACTGTATATTTGTGTGCGTCCATCCGTCCATCCATCCAACCATCCATCATAATGTAGTTCACATAATCCTTAATGTACACAAAGACACATTCTTTGTTTTTCACTAGACATCCCACTCACTGTAACTTTGTGGCTGCTTACTAAATTATTTTTCAAAGGGGAGAAATCTGGCACATTACAAAGCATCATTTTTATTTCCAATAATGTCACTGGGCAGCACAGAGACTACATGAACATTGAAAATAAAAAAACAGTAAGAGGTTGCAGTCCAGGAATGAAAAAGTCAGAGCAGCTGGAGGACTAAAGGTGGCGTTGGTAGAGGCAGTGGTGGAGGTGGATGGTAAATTGATGGTTTGTGACTGATCGCACTTTCCATATAATCACATTGATGTGATTCACAGTGTCTGCCTATGCTTTTCCATCACTATCAGGATGTTAGGAAAATGCCCTTCACCTCCATGCCTCACTCACCTAACTGAAATTGTGTTGTAATAAAAATGTTAGTGAACAGCAGCTGTAGAACTCAAGGACTCTTAGGGCAGAATAGAATTACTTATTATTATGGTATGGAAGACCCTTTTTGTCCCTTATATTGCAAGCCAAAATTATATTAAGTGGAGCAGATTTTATGTCGCTTTCCAACCGTGGCTCAAATTCAGTAGGGCTTTAAACTTTAGTAGACCTAACGAGTAAACAAGATTTATAGTTTTAATGGTCATTTCAGCTGAGTTCTGGCAATAAGAGCTAACGTCTGGGCAATAAGAAAAGCTGAAAACTAGCATGAAGTGGATCTGGGTGAAATAGTGTATTTCAAAATGGGAATGTGCTTATCTGTTTAATTTGCACTATTGCTAAATAAAAGCTAGTGAGCATCGTAAAGCTGTTATAGACCAAGGAATTAGATCTTTGGAGTCAGTGGCACACCAGGAATTTTGGCAGTATGTCATAAGTGCTCTCACAAAATTGTTGCCATGGAAAGCTCACCCAGTTTCAATGTGGTATGAGGGTGTGTCAATCACAAACCATCCATTCACCATCTAACCCCTCTTCCTCTTTAATTCTTTCAAAATAATCCTATTCATCCTGACTGCAAGCACTTATTTTTATTTTCAGAGAAAGGATCCACCCTATTCATGAAAATAAAAATGCTTTGCAGCATGCCAGAACGTCCCCTCCCCCTAATTAAAAAAAAAAGAAAGAGAGATATCTAGCAAGCAGCCAAACAGTTAGCTTGAATAAAGTGCCTGGTAAAAATATAAACAAGGAAGTGTCTTAGTACTTTGATAAGTACGGGACATAATTATTCTATTCTGGCACAGGATTTTAAAGTAAACTAAATTCTAAAAAGCCTTATTTTTGAAATATATTAGGAGATTTCAAGATCTCTTTACTGAGATAACCAATCTCTCCCTAACAAGTTATTTGGGGAAATTATTAAAGCTGCAGAACAATTAATGGACAAATTTGTTCAATGTGAAAGCCTCAATTTTACAGGATCCTGGACATAATAAAGATGAGTTCTAGTTGGGTCTATTGTGTCTATATAATTGGTTTTAGTCATGCTTTACTAGGGCATCCATAGAGATTGTCACTGGATTCAAAATGGCAGGCATAAGTGGATACCAAAGCCTTGCCCATTTTTAACACACTATATGTGTGTACAACATGTAGCACACGTGTAAAAAGAAGCAGGGTTTCTCTTGCTTGGTCAGTTCCACTATTTTGATGGCAGTGGCTATTACTGGAGATGCTCCTGGTCTACATAGCTCCAGATACCTCTTTTGTTTGCAACACAAGCATGTTGTGCTTATGTAATTTCTTTGAGAAATATGTCATCCAGCCCACTCAGCATTCTACTGCAGTGATAGACAAGAATAAGCACAACAAACTGCCTCAATGTGTTCTTGATGTGAGGAAAAATAGGAGGAGGAAATATTATGTACTTTATAACACCTTGAACATGAATAAAAGGTAGAACAATTTTCCCTTGGCAAAGTTTCAGGTTTCTATTGCAGGGGTCACCAACCTTTTGGATCTCAGGGACCACCAAACTCATAATTTTAAATCCCGTGGACCAGAGACCCTGGGAAAATCCCAAAAAAAGTCTGCAGGAAAATTCCCCACCCTGTTTTACTACCGATCGATCATTCTTTATTTGGGATGGCAGGATACCATCTCCAGGTCCGTTCTCAGAGAGGGAGAGACAGAGAGACTTTTGGCTTCTTTCTTTCTCTCCCCCAAACTCCACCAGAATGGCACAGTCTCTTGGAGCAGGATGCCTTGCAGGGTCCCAAAGACTCATTTCTGGTGGAGTTTGGGGGACAGAATGAAAGACTTTTGCTGCTTTCCTTGCGTGCAGCCAAAAGCAGAAGAAAGAAGCAGAAAGAAGCAGCCTGGTGGCCAGGCGAGGCACGTGGGGTGAGTGGGGCAAGTTACTCCCCTCCACCCTTTCCCCCTCCTCCCCTCACTACCTTGTGTTGTTTGCAATGCAAGTGATGCAAGGCTTGTGTTCCCGCGGGCTATGTGGGCGGCGCAGCCTTGTGTTCCCACGCAGCTTGGATTAATTGCTTTGGGGGTGACATTTCTCTGCAGACCACCAGAATTTTCTCACAGGCCACCAGTGGCCCCCAGCCCACTGGTTGGCGACCACTGTTCTGTTGTGTGGCTGACAATAGGTCCTAGTTAAAGATTCAAGGTTTGGGTCTTAGGCTCATAAGGATTCTAGAGATACATATCTGCAAGCTATCTCTTATCAGTAAAGAGGCTTGCCTCTTCAACTGTTCATCAAGGAGTTAGAAAGAACTTACAAAACCTCTGCCCTTAAGTTTAAGGAGATAAAACAGTACTAGTGAGAAATAATAGCCCTTGTAATAATTCTTGAAATTCTTGTAACCCTATCCCTTGCAATTTAATAAATCTTGTTAAGAGTTTGTATAATTTGCCCCTGAAAAAAAGATTACTCTCAGTTTGAATTGACTGTCCAAAAGCTTGCTAGAGACAAGAGGAGAAAGCAGTATCCAGTTCCCCTTCATTGACTACAACTCATATAGTTAAGATTCTATTGTATGCATTTTTGCCTCATGAACCTTGTTACTGGGGAAGATGAAATATCTAAAATTCATTGCTACTCTCCATAGTGTACTGATAGTAAAGTACATTTGGGCCTGATTAATTATTAGGGATTAAACTGGCTTTCATCCTATGCAGCAGAAATGATTTATTTTCTTGTAGCAACAATCTTTCATGCATATTCAAATGTTAAGGTAATCATAGGGGACTAATATAAAATGGGCTGCTTATAAAATTTTAGGAGATGCCTTTGTTTGTATACATTCTAGGGAGTGGATTGTTTTGAACCACTGAGTGCCCTGAATTTTTATTTGAATCCCCTTTTAAGAAAACAACAAAAAAAGCTTTAATATGTTACTAAATTGAGAAAACTGCAGCCAGTGATTATTCAACTGGCAAAATAAAAATTCCAAGTTGCATAGACAGTTAATTGTGGCCTGCACATAGAATGACAGGTCTATAATTTTTGGTTTTGTCTGCATTCAAAGCCAGTCACCTTGACTCTGAGCAGTCCATTATCTGTTGGCCACCAACCATATGATGACATTCAAAGAGTGACAGATATTTCCATTATGGATTGATAAAATGTCCCATGCTTAGCTAAAGCTTTCTTTTGAAATGGAACAACCTGTTGCTAGATAATCAGATCCATATATGGTAAAATGCTGCAGATGTACTTTTGCTACCAGAAGTATAGGGTATTTGGGTTGAAGTTGATTTCATTGTTGCTGTTGTTGTTGTTGGATATGTGTCTATGTGCGAAGAAGAGGATTTTCAGACAGTTCTGGCTAAAATGATAGATTAATGGTTGCAGTGAGCTGTTGGTTTATACATGATAAGTTTCACAAGAGTATTAAATAAGAACCCAAGCTCTACCATCTTCAATATTTAATGTTTGGAGACTGAGTGAATTATCCAGCATTGAGGAATTCTGATTTAAAATATTAATAATTTAAAAACATATTTTGGTCTATTTATATTCAAATCTTTCTCAGAAACATGCTACTTATTAGCAATTAGCTGTAAACAAAGAATTTGGTAATTCTGTCAGACGTATACTATCTTTACTTTGTCCAGTTAGACTATATCCAATAAATCCAGATTTACCTACCTCTAGTTGTTACCAGTTTGGTGCAAGAATTAGGAAAAGTTGTCTATTGCCTTAGATTGCCATCATTCCAAATTATAGTGGTTAGTATGAAGATGACAATGAATTCCTGTCTTGCAGGTGTGAAAATTCTTCTTTCTATACCCCCCTTTGTTTCCTGCAAATAAATAACATGTTAAATGTTCTATTGTTTGGAACTATGTCAGTAATTTCCTTATTTTAATAAAAATAGTAATGGAGAACAATTTTCAAAGGGATCTCAGGCTACAGGTAGTCGTCAACTTACAATCACAATTGAGCCCAAAATTCATGTTAAGTGAGAAATTTGTGAAGTGTGTTTTGTCCCATTTTATGACTTTTCTTGCCACATTTGTTAAGTGAATCACTTCAGTTGTTAAATTAGTAACAAGGTTGTTAAGTGAATCTGGCCTCCCCCATGACTTTGCTTGTCAGTAGGTTGCAAAAAGCGATCACCTGACCCTGGGACACTGCAACTGTCATAAATGTGAGTCAGTTGCCAAGCATTCAAATGTAAATCAAGTGACCATGGGGATGTTACTGTTAAGTTTGCATGGAGAGGCAGACATGGAGTGCTTCAGCTCTTAAGTTTTATTGTGACTTCAGCTCCGAACGGACCCAATTTGGCTTAGCCGAGGCAGCTATATATAGCCGGCTGCCTCGGCTGACAGCCAATCAGAGTGCAGGGTTTTCCCGCACTTTTAAACCAATTATTTCAAACAGTTTACAAGAACAACCAATCAATTCAAACTCTGCATACATAACAGTTACAATGGTCGTGTGAAAAACGGTCATAAATTACTTTTTTCAATGATGTTGTAACTTTGAACAGTCACTAAACAAACTGTTGTAAATTGAGGACTAGCTTTACAGCATGGATAGGGGGAGTTTAATAAACACCATGCCCTGTGCTTTCTGGAAAATTTCTGTTTCAATGCCACATCCAATCTTCAGGTTGCTATAAGAGAGACATCTAATAATGTTAAGTATTTTATAATCTATGATTTCTTCTGCATATTTCTTGGGTTTTTAAAAGTGAAATCTTCTCAATCACCTGAAACTAATGAGGTAGAGGGTGATATATAAAGAGCTTAAAAATAAAAGAAATTAGCAGATAAAAGTTATTCTGTTTCTTGCCACCCTTATGAAGTTGCCCCTTGGAAAAATCCCACATAGGGAAATTCTGCCAATGTAAGGAATGTTCTAAAATTATTTTCTTTTGGCACGTGGTGGATCACTTCTTTAAAACACCTATTTTTTCATTATTAGAACATGATATTAACCCTGTAAGAAAACACATTCTCATTTTGTATCATAAATATTATCATTTAAAGAAGAGTTCAGGATTTCTAAACTGATACCAAATGGTCTTTTTAGTAGGCCGATTGTTGCTTATCTGTTTATTTTTCATTCTTCTAATAATGAGCAAAGTAAGGAAGAAAAGGTTGATTTTCATATCACCGTCAATGTCTTATCTATGTTACCAGTGTCTATATTTGTCTGTTTGATCTATCAACTCTGGATATAAAAAAGAAAAGTATCTTTTTTAACTTCATGTCAAATATTTTAAACAAATCTTTAACATTGGGTTGTATCCCAGAAATTGTAAGCCGCCCTGAGTCTTCGGAGAAGGGCGGCATATAAATGTAATTAAAAAAAAAAACAGGAATCAAGATGGAGGGGGACAAATGCTACAACTGAACACTTCTGGGAATCTCATCTCCTCCCCACAGGATTCAATAGTGCTAACATACCTCTTACTCTGCAGGGTAGCTTGTACTGAGGGAATTGTGTTCTCCATTCAATTTTCTTCAAATAATGAACAAGTGCTATCAGGTTTATTGGTACTATCTAGTGCACACTTTTGGGGTGTAAATTATTTATTCCACTAATTAAACGGCAAGCAGTCATGGACAGTGAGCTTACGGAGGCAATTCCACACATATTGGATGCAGGTTAATTATTTAAGAATTGCAATATCACCAGTAATACCAAATAAATACTAATCTCATCAGCAAAAGCAGTTGGACGCTTGAGAGTTTTCTAAAGTTCAACCATTATAATGAGGTGGTTTGATAAGATACCTTAAAAGATCTCAACACTCTCCTTGCAAGTAGGGAGGATTTAATTTTTTTTTTCCTTTAAAAGAAATAACTATTTTCTAGAAACAATCTAGGCTCATCTTTTTGTGCTTCCACTACTTCTCTGTTGTGACTTCATTCATCCCGCACTCCCATGCTTTTGGTTTTTTTGTTTTATCTTCTGAGTCTGAATTATGTTTTGTTTATGTTTTGCTCAGTGCTTAAGGCTGGAGAGAGAGACATGCATTTTAAGTGAACTGCCAGTGGCCAGAAAATATAACTCACAACCCTAAAAAATAAACAAAATTCCTTGAAAGACAGCAAATCCGTGCTCAAAATTAATTCTGCCATGCATTACAATGTATGCTTGACTTCACTATAATACTCTGCAGACACTAAATGGCTTTTATTCTTTGTAAACATAGAATCCTTGGAGATGGGCATGACTGAAATGTAGCAAGTAAATATTGAATGATAGCAAAGATAAATCATAGGCTTTATACGACATGACCTAGTAAACTTTATAGTAGGTCACTGGTAGGAACATATAAGCGGCATTGTATTGAGTAAGAAATGTATGTATTATATTCCCAACATATGTGTAAACCAAAATTTGTAACACTCCAGATTTCATAATGATTTTTTATTGATTTGGTTTTCTATTTTTTTTTCATTTTTGATAAACATCTCAACCTTCCATTTTGGAGAAGAAGAAGAAAGGATCTAAATTTAACACAAAAAGGTCCTTAAAATGTTGCATAAAATTAAATGCCTTTTAATGAAATATTTAATTCTTTGTAATCTACTCTAAACTCTAAGAGATATTATGTATGAATTGGAAATATATACATGTTAAATACCATCAGGTAGTCCTCAACTTACGACTATGACTGAGCTCAAAATTTCCATTGCTAAGCAAGATAGTTGCTACGTGAGTTTTTCCCTATTTTACAACCTTTCTTGGCACAGATGTTAAGTGAATCACTGCAGTTGTTAATTCAGTAGCATAGTTGATAAGTGAATCTGACTTCCCCACTGACTGTCAAAATGTCTAAAAGGTGATCACATGATCTAGGTATACTGCAACTGTAATAAATACATGCCAGTTGCCAAGCATCCAAAATTTGATCACATGACCATGAGGATGCTGCAGCAGTCGTAACTGTAAGAAATGATAATAATTTTTTTTTCAGTGCCATTGTAACTTTTAATGGTCACTAAACAAACAGTTGTAAATGAAGGACTAACTTTACTGCCGAAACTTCCAACATGGCTATTTGAGCTAAAATGAAATAGCCTTTAACTTTAGGACAATAGCAAGAATAATTTGAACAATATCCATTATGCAGGATTTAAATACTTTCAATAACTTATAATGAATATATCTTGTAGCTGATGTATAGTCACTAAACAAAATGATTGTAAGTCGAGGACTACTTCCAATTTAAATCACTGTATTCTTGGTAAATGTATTGAAGCAATTCATAATGTTACACTCAATCTATTTTAACATTTTTTCCCTTTATGGTCAGAAATTTCAAACCTTTTCAGATGAGAAACGGCTATGCTGCTTAAAGTTCTTTTGCACACAAGAAAACAACTGAAGTTGCACGTGGTTGAGGTGTATAAAATCATGTATGGCATGGAAAAATGCTCAGGGAGTAGTTTTTCTTTCTCTCTCAAGTCTTAGGACTATAGATGATCCAGTGAAGTTATTTCGAAGGAGAACTGATAACAGAAAGTACCATTTTGCTATGGTTACCAGATACCAAGAAATTACCATGTCCTCCTTTTTGTCTTCATCTCTTCTGTCCAACATAGCCTTAAAGTCAATTTTTTGTCTGACTTTTTGAGTATTTCTTCCTCAACAGCTTTTTTACCATGATGTAGGCCTTCCCTAATATGTGCTAACCAGAAGCGAACAAACTTTGGTCTGTCAGTTTAATTAGTTGATAAGTACCTTCCCTTCCACTTCCAGCTATCTGAAATTGACAAGATCTTAATCAGTTACACACTGAAGGTTTTAAGCTCCTAACAGTCTCTAAGAACATTCCTGTAATTGGAAAAAAAAATCTGTCTCTCTAATGCTGGAAGAAGTAATTTCATATGCATGTAAGACTAAGTACCTTTTATTTGCAGTTTTTTACTGTAATTTTTGCCAATGATGCCAAGAAAAATTAACATCATGTCATCCTTCTCTCTCCTCCCCACAATTCGTCCTTCTTTCCAACTTTCCTTTCCCAGTACAGATATGAGATAACACTTTTTTTACAGTATATGTAACAAACCTGTGGTATTCACCACCAGAAAATGTAGTGATGGTTGCTAATTTGGATGCCTTTTAAAGAGACTGAGTAAATTCATGGAAGGCAGGTCTATTAAGGGCTATTATATTTGAAGACTAAATGTTACCTCCAGATTGGGAACAGCATGCTTCCAAATACTAACTGCAGGTTACCAGCAGGAGAGAGTTATGTCTTTGCTTCCTGCTCGCAAGCACCTCAGAGATATCTGGCTAGACACTGTGAGAAACAAAATGCTAGTTAAGACAGATCTTGGTATGACTCAAAAAGTGCTATTCTTCCATTCTTGTGACTTCAACTTGTTTGCCTTTGATCACTGAAATCTTCATAATTGCAATTTTCTTAGGGAATTTATCTTTTCATTGTGTTAACATCCTGCTACAATCAATTTGACTTCACCAAATAATTTTTAGAATTCTTTAAAGAGGAACATGTCATTTAAAGCACAGGCTGCAAATTATGCTACAAATATATCACCACCCAGCCAAACTTTGCACAGCGATATCAGATGAGTCCCACTGCTGTGTCATTTCTTGGTTTCCTGTCCAGTGAGACTGTGTATGCAGCCTCTTCTTACTTTGTGGGACAATATATAGTTTGATGGACAACACTGATTTGGAAAAACATAGTGAAACAGAAGATTTAAATGTCTTTTCCTTTATGCCCCCATAACTTAGTTCCAATACTCATAATTAGCAACAAACCAGATCCTTCAGGCAATTTTCTCAGTAGTTGTAATAGTAACAGTGGTAGAAAAATAGGTGGAGGAAGAAGACGCATTCCCTAGCAGATGTAAGAAATTGCAGTTGTAAAATTGGTTATGCCACTAATGGTAGAAGATAGATTCCCTTTTGGATCTTATACCTATTACCATCATCAGAAGAATTGCTAGTAGCAGCTTTCTATTTACTTAGATCAGGGGTGTCAAACTTGATTTCATTGAGGGCCACATCAGGGTTGTGTTTGACCTTGGGGGGCTGGGATGGGCATGGCCAGGGTGGGTAGAGCCAAAATGACATCATTCATGTCAGGGGCGACTGTGGTGGCCCAAGTGCTCTGTCAGCAAAAACAGACTCCCAGGCTCCTTTTTCAGCCGCAGCAGCTGCCACGGCCCCATGCTGCCAAAGCTCCCCCCAAGCTTTGTAAGCTGGGACCTTACAAAGAATATGATTTCTGCACGTCAACCTGTATAAGGAAATATCTCATATTCTTGGCTATATTTTAAAAATTATTCCTTTATAATACTGCAACCACATATTGCAACAAGATGTTAAGGAGAATCTGTGCTTTAGTAATAATTATTTTTGAAGATAATCTACTTTTTAATCTTGTTTTGCATAATGGACCATTATATCTAGGAGCAGGAAATAATTTTCTTTTGGATCAAATTGGTTAGCAACCATATGAAGTTTTGAACTTCATATTTATACATAGCTTGATTCATGAGAGCTATAGTCCTAAAAATGACTGTTTGGAAGTAAATGTAATTGAACTTAAGACTTATTTCTGAGTAGACATATTAGGATAGTACTAATACTTGGTCTAACCTACTGTAGTGCAACTTGTAATTTGTTGCCTTTGTCCATTTGAACTATATGAACCACATACACTAAATACCCATAACATTATCCTATTTTGGAAAAAGCAGGACTACACCCAGAAAATGAATGAGCATAAGAAATGAAAGACATAATATAAAAAGAAATATAATGGAATGTGGTTTACACCATTTGCTCTACCATTCTTTGCCATTTTGTCTCTATAAGCCATCATTGCTTCCACTATGTCCAAACACCAATTCAAAATATGGCGTGTATGGAATCCAATATTAAAGGGTTGGATTTCGTATTCTACCCAGTAAATTACTTTTCAACCTAAAAATTCAGATTAAAGAATGATTTTTTTGTATTTCTTACTGGTATTTTTAGAAGATTTAATGATTGGTTTCATCTGAAAGGCTGGTAAAAACTTACGGTGTTTATATCCAATATTCTTCATCTATTTATCTTCCAAAAGAAGATAAATAGATGAAGAATATTGGATATAAACAGCAACATAGCAATCTAATTGACTGAAGAGGATATCCGTATAAACTGTAGTCCAGTTGATTGGGAATGTCTGGAGGAATTGATAGGAGTGTCTTTTTAAAAATTTTTTTTTTTTTAATATTGGTCAGTAACTAACTTTTGAGGTGGGACAGGGATATTTTTTGAGAAAAGAAAAGAAGCACAATGCTACAGGCTTATCTACAAAGAATCAATGGTTTCCATGGCCACCAAGGTTGAACAAAATAATGTAAGCTTATTGTAAGGAAAAATGAAATATAGGTGACATTTGAATGAATGTGACTGCCAAACAAGAAAGTCTTTATACGTGAGTCTTTAACACTCTTATCTTAAGTAGGTTTGCATACAAGCAAGTGAACTTATTGTAGTCTCCCCTTTTATAACATCTATGTCTATGTGTTTATCTATTGTGATCTGTAGGATTTGTTTTCCACCAAATGTACCAAGGATTGTAGTCTGAAAGGTATGTGCATATATAAATAATATAGTAGAATTACTACATCCATATGAACATCACAATAAATTGATTAAAGGTAGAAACAGCAGAATTAACTAAATTACTTTAAATATTTTAAGACAATTTTTCTAAACCACATTTAGCCTATGCACAGCATGGTGGAGGCCAAACTCCAGAAAGTAGTTAACTAAAATTAAATGTAAGTTTGGCTATTGTGAATACTTTCTATGTATTTAATTATTTTAAAGACATTACAATACTGAATACTTTTATGAATTTACATTCATGGTCATTTTTCTTTTGATCAATGGTGTAACTTCATCATCCTAGCATTTTCCCGTAGAAACATGGCCTATTTTTCAGATCAAAAAATGCCACTTTATGCAATGAAAAGCAGCAAGCTGGTCCAACAGAATGATTTTTATGTATCCATGTTAATTCTGCCCTGCTACCTTTGCTTTGGTCTTCCATGCAGGCATTTGCCATCAGTGTTAAAGTTGTAAATAGTACAAGTGACAGAATGGGGTATGGCTCATAGAATATGATCATACTACTGTAGGTCCCCCCACCATATATTCTCTATTATTGGTGCAATGCATATCTGCAGCCAGACTATCATTGCTGACATCAAGCAGAGAAATGCTTAATGGTCAATGGAGCATGCACACCTCCATGGTGTGTAAAGTGTTCAGCACTTTTACCGGTAGGTCAGCACTAACCATCATACAGTACTACTTGGCGGACAATAATTTTATACACTTAATTTAAGGTGAATTGGTATGCACCTATTGCAGAGCATTCTACTGGTTTCTTTCCGGTCTTGTTGCATTGGGTTTGTACACACTATCACATTAATCCCATCACCAGTTTGCAGATGGCATCCTAAATAATGGTAGGAGTTTGTTTAACTGAACTTCTACAGAGATAAACACAGCATTTCCCCCCGCCCATTATTGCGTTCCATTAATATGAAAATACATGCATACTTACAGACACATGAACCAGATATGTTGAGAAGCAAATCTAAGTTTGCTGCATTGCTGTTCTTACACCTGATAACAGAAAGGATTAAAAAAAAAAACCCTTTAGCCAATCTTGACTCCCGTCGACCGCATGGACAAGTCCCTGTAATTTTCTTGGCAGCATTTTCAGTAGTCTGGCTTTGCCTTTTTCTTAAGACCGAGAGACAGTGACTGGTCCAGAGAAATTTAACTGACTTTGTGCCTAAGTGTGGACTGGAATTCAGGTTTCAACACTCCTAGTCCAGCACCTTAATCACTAAGCCAAAATGAATCTCAATAGAAATTGTGAATTCTATTTTTTGTCAGTGTTGGTGGGGGTGGTCTTAGAGATTCTTTGGTTGGGCTGTTTGCTGTTGGCTTCTTTGGTGGTTTCTTCATTGGGTATTGTTTACTTAATTGTTGGTCTGATATTAATCTTGGAGTTAATCTATGCCTGTCTGGATGCTGATTGCTGGTGGAGAGGTGCTTGGGTCTTTTTGTTCCTTTTGGAGTTGGGTAATGGTCTCTTTTGCATAGTTTACAGATGTTATTAAGGTCCATATGTCTATTGATGGCTGATTTGTCAAGAGTGCCAGGCTTCTAGAAATTCCCTGGTGTTTTTGGACCTCGCTTGGTCTAGGATGGTCACATTTTGCCAATTGAAACTATGGTTAAATCTGTCTGTATATTGTGAAATTAAATACCCCAATCAAGAAACTGCCAAAGAAGCTAACAGCAAACAGACCAAAGGTAGTATTCAGCAGGTTCTGACCAGTTCTGGAGAACTGGTAGTGGAAATTTTGAGTAGTTTGGAGAACCGGCAAATACCACCTCTGACTGGAGATTTTACAGTCTCCTTCCCCGGCCATGCCCACCAAGCCACATCCACAGAACTGGTAGTAAAAAATTTTGAATCCCACCACTGAAATAGAAACCAAAGAATCTCTAAGATCACCCCCATCACAGGCAAGCCACTAGAATACAAACTGACAGCCAACTGCACTCTTTACAAGCACTGATGACGTTACCTAGTTTGGATAACAAAACATCTGCAAGAAAAGAAGCAAGCTCAGAGAGCACCAAGGACCTCCATGTCAACCCTAAGCTGCAAATATTCTCCTTTAGTATTTAAATTGATAACCTTTAGTATTTTACAATTGATAAGAAAATTGTTTTTGTACTGTGAAAAAACACAATGCATTGAGCATCTCTTTTGGAAATGCTAATGTTATATAAGTGAGGATCATCCTCAGAAAAGGTTTAACCTTCCATAGCAAGAATAATATTGGAATACCTTTTCATAGTTGCAGTTTCTTGTATCAGATGTGCTTTTTCTTTGGAAAAAAAATCAGATGAACTTCGCAAATTTTGCTCATGGTTATGCCATACAACTGATATTAATTGGAAAACTTCACCCAATTTATACCGGTTAATTTATACCGGTTAATAATTCCATTTTTTGTGCCTTTTTGCCTGTAAAATAAAATCCTACTGATCACAAGTGAAAATCTGATGTAAATGCTGTGAGGATTTGAATTCTTTAGCAATAGTTAGGGATTTAATTCTCCCCTTTGACATCTAGCTCATTTTCAATGTTCTCCATCATTTCTAGTATGACATTACTGAAAGCCTCCTGATTAAAGCCAGTTCTCTTATGCATACTTTACCTCTGTGACCCATGAGTAGCTTGAAATCATTTGAACACTGTCTAAATTGGATCCCCCTGGTTGTAAATGTGACTGCATGTCACCTGTGTCAGTCAGATAGAAATGTTGCTGCAGAGGATTAAAGTTCATAACTCGGTATTAATCTACTGGGCAAACTGTGCCTATTGCTTTCAAGATTCCTCCCCCCTTAAATTCTTGCTGATGGCCTTTGACAGATATAACATAATCTAATTTAAAAAAATATTCAATAAAATTTAAATATAGTTGGGGTGAAGCACTTGTCCCATTATTGTGTTAAATAAATACTTCATGATAGTGCCATAATGAATATGGAGATAGGGATTATTAAAAATGAAGGCTTTCCTAATTAATAAAATATGTTTATGTGTAGATGACATTATGGTCTGTTCTATGTACAAACATACAAACAAACACACACACACACACACACACACACACACTGGAGACGGGAGGATAAAGCTGTCAGAAGATTACAATAATCATTTTTATTGACTGTTGAGCTTTTTGGTTTGCTAGCAGTTATAATTTGTTGTGAGCTAAGCCAATTGTACAATTTCTCACTGTTTGGCTCTGGTGTTTGTTTGGACTGACTTGCACCTATTTGAAAGGTTTTGGTAGCATGCGCCAAACTGTGTTTCAGTTTGAGCTGAACCAGCAAGTTCAGATATACAATCAGTACATGAGTACAGTACAATAGAATAGAATAGAACAGAATTCTTTATTGGCCAAGCGTGATTGGACACACAAAGAATTTGTCTTGGTGCAAATGCTTTCAGTGTACATAAAAGAAAAGATACATTCATCAAGAGTCAAGAATCATCAGGTACAATACTTAATAATAGTCATAGAGTACAATAAGCTAGCAAATCATACTAGGAAACAGTCAATAGAAATCGTAAGGATACAAGCGACAAAGTTACAGTCATACAGTCATAGGTGGGAGGGGAAGGGCGATAAGGAGTGATGAGAAGATTAATAGTAATAGTAATGCAGACTTTGTAATAGTTGAACAGTGTTGAGGGAATTATTTGTTTAGCAGAGTGATGGCGTTCAGGAAAAAACTGTCCTTGTTTCTAGTTGTTCTGGTGTGCAGTGCCCTATAATGTCGTTTTGAGGGTAGGAGTTGAAACAGTTTATATCCAGGATGGGAGGGGTCTGTAAATATTTTCACAACCCTCTTTTTGACTCTTTTTGACTTTTGTACAATTTATGGTTGTATAGCTAATAAGTCAAGGTCATGAAGCTATATGGGAATGTTGCTTGTGTTAGTTTCCTTTGATATGAATCTGAATATCTGCCCTTCATCATTTCAATTTCCCATGTTTCCAGTATGCAGATACTTAGGAAAAATTTGACAGCATTTAGACCACGGGTGTCAAACTCATGGTGTCACATTGCTGTCACATGATGTAGTGCGATTTCACCCCCCCTTCATGGAGTTGGGGTGGATATGGCCTGCGCATGACACATCTGGCCCACAGGCCGCCAGTTTGACACCCCTGATTTAGACCAATTCACCAATATTTTTATAATGTTGTTGCTGTTCATTATCACCACCTGATAATCCATTAAGGTCTTCCAATTGATGAAGGAGTTTTAAAGAATTTTTTTTTTTGCCTAGGTTACTCAGCCTTGAAGCTTGCCACAATGGAATGTAGGCTGGAGCCCTTTCTATGTGTGAGGCACTACCATGGAAATTGGTTTCTAAAACTGAGCTGTCTCTCAGTAGACATATGGCAAAGAATCAGGAATAATATCCACTGTGTTTAGAAGGGACAAGCAGCACATGTTTCATGTAGGAAAAATAGATGATTAAAAAAGGCTCACTGTTTTTTTGGGGGGCAACCACTGCTATTGTATATGTTCTTTTTGGTCCATTTTTCCACCTGCATATTATGCACAGATTTGAACCACAATTCTTTTGCCAGTATACATTTGTTATATTTTTTAAAGAAATAAATATTTTTACAGCCTAATTCTTTGCAGGAAATGGACATCAGAATATCTTTCCAACTTTCTTCAGCTGGTAAGTGGCTCATTCTCTAGTTAATTTCACAATGCAATTTTATCTGAAAAAGTATCCTGAATTGTTTCTATTGAGTTCATAGTGCTTTAAAAAAAACAACTTCCGAGTATGAGGTTCCCTGCTTATATACAGAGTGGGCACTTCTTTCTTTACCAAGTGGATACTGCCATAATTTTAGAATACTTTATGCCCTGCTGAATGTGGAAGGTACAGTTTCCCCCAAAAACATTAAAAATAAGTCAATTCTTCAGGAAAAATACATAGCCAGAAGGATGTAAAACCAGTGGCAATCTCCCCCATTGCTTACTTGCCAAAGACAATTAAGGACCTTTGGAAAAGAACTATGTCAGTCTCAATAGTGAGTATTACAGCCTTTTTTCATCCAACACTTCAATAAATTTAATATGTAATTTATTTAACTATGGCTGACAATAATTAGAGAAAGCAGGCCTCTGTGATAATAGAATTGTGCTATTTCTTCATGTAATCTTTTGGATAAAAACCCATCAATCCCATTATCTATGTAATTACTAAAAAGTAGAATAATAGCAAAGATTTTTGCTGGACACCAATAGTATCTACTTGATACAGCAACAATAACTTTCTGAGTGTGGTCAGATAAGCTACCTGTGGACTCATCCTACTCTAGTTCTATATAAACCACATTTTAACAGCTTCTCAATGAAAATGTCATGTGGAAATGTGTCAAAAGCTTTACTATAACTGAAGTAGATTACATCCTTCTTTTCCCTTGTCCACTAAAATACTTACCTTGCAAAAGACAAGAAAAGATTTGTTTCACCTGACCTATTTTTGGCAAAGCCTTATTGAGACTTAGCAATCATAGCATTGTCTTAGAGATGCTTACAAATTGCCTGCTTCGTTATCTGTTCTACCATTTTCCAGATATTGGCATTAGGCTCAGTGGCTAATCATTATTGGGTTCCTCTTTTTTCCCCATGGAAAGGGGACATAATCTTGGCTATTCTCCAGTCCTTCGCCAACTAGGGATGGTTTTAAGGTTTTATAGTGTTTGAACTTATAATTTAATTTAATTGTTTTTTAAGTATTTATTGTTCCTGTTTTAGCTGTAAGCCTGAGTCTTGAGATGGGGCGGCATATAAGTTCAAATAATAATAATAATAATAATAATAACTACCTGTGCTGCTGTTCAGAGATCCCAGGAAGAGAATTCCCACAGAAGGAATTGTTCCAATAAAATATATACAAAAAGAAGTAGCTTGTGGGTGTTAACAGATCTGTATGTTCCTTTAATAACCCCTGGATGCTACAGTAACTGTTTTTATTAAGCAAAATTGCCTGCTTAAACTGTTTACTATGATATGTAGGAAACCCAAGTGATATGTAGGAAACCCAAGTGCCGCACAACAGGATGAGCTCCTGTTACTTGCCCCAGCTCCTGCCCACTTAGCAGTTTGAAAGCATGCAAATGCAAATAGATAAATAGATAGCACTTTAGTGGGAAGGTAACAGTGTCCCCTGGGACTCAGCATATAATCATGCTAACCATGTGAGTGTGACTATGGAAATGCCTGGCTCCCTTGGCTAAGAAACAGAAATGAGCACCATCCCCCCCTAGAGATGGACACGACTGGACAGGGGGAAATCTTTACCTTTACCTATAGGAAGATACAGCAGATGTCCCTAAGGGTTTGAGATAGAAAATACATGTTGGATTTCTTTTTATCTTTTAGGCCAAGCCAAATATGACTCCACCAAAAAATATTTGTATAATAGCAGTGATAGAAAAATACAACCTCTGTTATTGCTGATTTTAAACACACAGCCTACTTATTGAATGTGTTTAGTGATTTATATAAGCAAAGTTCACATCCCATATTACTTTTTTAACAGTTTATCTTTTTTTCTGATTGTCAGAAGGAAAAAGAACTACTACTAAAAACACTACCAAAGTGGGAAGCTCTCTCTCTCTCTCTCTCTCTGATTTTCACTTTTCAGGTTTTTCTTTCTGCTTTTTAAATGACATTTTCCTTTTAAAAAAACTCTGCTTTTTAAAGGTCTGACTTTTGTTCTCAGTCTTGTGTTCACAAGCTAGCCATTCACGTAAATGGTTCTTTAAAAGAGAGAAAAGCTTTGCTCCTCTTAGTTAGAGCTACCAGATCTAGGGCCGCAAAAATCCTTGTGATCACAAGATACCTGCAAAAAATCAAATTTTTCTGTATTTCTTTCCTGCTGTCAGCATTTTGGGAGCCCAGGACTCATAGCAATTCTCTTGGTCATCTTCTAAAAAATGTGAGGAGTTAGATGAGAATTTTTGTGCTCAAGATGTAAAATGAGGGAAAAGATCAAATGTGAAAGAAAATCTAATAAAAACAACATTTTAGATAGTAAAACAGTATGGCTGCAGGTGAGGAAAATATACGGTCAGTATTGACATCTCAAACATAATCCAGGTGCAATGTTGGTCGGGCATTTTATAGTAACAAAAAGTAACAAAAGAGTGTAACTTAAAAGCTAGGAGAACTTTTAAATTCAGCAGTAACAAAAGATCAACAAAAGTATGGAGTGGAATAAACTAACCAAGGAAAAAGCTCTACAAAGTGATACTTTTTAAAAAAAAAGTTACATTCATGCTTCTATGAATAAATCTTGAACTTTTTAATATGTAATGTGCAAAGAATTTAAAATCATAGCTACAGCAAATAGAATTAATTTATATATTGGAAGTTTAGCTGTCATGATTCCCAGATTCACATAAAACCTTGTTTTTAAAGTGAATTTAGTGCTCTTGTGTCATTTGAAATTCTAGGTTTATACAGCTATTTTTCTGCAAGTTATTTCTCTAATTACTTGCTTATTTCATGCTGTACTTTTTGATTTGGGCCTTTTAATCTGAACATCAGTGAATTAGTAGGCTGGAT
Source organism: Naja naja (assembly GCA_009733165.1). Taxonomy (NCBI): domain Eukaryota; kingdom Metazoa; phylum Chordata; class Lepidosauria; order Squamata; family Elapidae; genus Naja; species Naja naja. The sequence continues at coordinate 276,876,295 of CM019148.1, forward strand.
GGTTGTTCTGAGAAGCAGTTTCAAACTCTCACCTACTTTGAATCTCTGTGATTTTTAAACTTTAAATTGCTTCCTCCTTGAGTACCACTATATGTTTTCCTAATAGTCAGATTCATTGTATTATCTTCTATGCATTAAAGATGAATTCTCTGGACATGTGACATGGTGCTCCTATTGTCTGTCTACACCACCAGCTTACTCTTTTCTTAACCCTGGATATTTGTAAAATGAGGTGTGTTTTAGAGAAATAATCGAAAGTTAAAGATGCATTTCTGATAGGTAGCTAATAATGAATTAGTAGCACTATGAGGCTACTTCTTTTGAAATACATTGTTTTTACAGCAACAATTCTGCTCACTTGGACAGAAAGCTAGGGTCATCATATGACTTGAGCTAGTTGTAAACAAGAGTCTTGTATTATCCAACTAACAATTTTTTATAATATAAATTTGTAGACCATAGTCCACTTTACCAGATCTATAACAATTTTTGAAACCGTCACTATATATTTCTGTTTAATGTAATAGCCTAATGTGAATATTTCCTGGAAATTTGTAGAAAGTAAGCTGTAAGTACAATTATAGCTGTATGCAGAGCTATTAAACAACTTGTGCCTCATTAGAATTACACTGTGGGTTTATATGCTGCCCAATAATCCCATGTAAATGTGTCAATTTTTTTAAAGATGCAAAAAGGGTAATCTCTATCCAATGCATGATTGAGAAGCCCTGGTAGCACAGTGGTTAGAATGCAATATTGCAGGCCAACTATGCCCACAGCCTGGAGTTGGAGCCTGACAGGTTTCAAGGTTGACTTAGCCTTCCATCCTTTTGAGGTAGGTAAAATGAGGATCCAGATGGTTGGGGAAAATATGCTGACTCTGTAAACCACCCTGAGGCTTCTGCAAAGCACCATGGGGTGGTGTATACGCCTAAGTGCTATTGCTATTCTATAACTGTGGTAAGTTTTTGCAAACAAGATGATGCATAGATGGATAGATGGGCAAACAAAACAGATAAATGGGGATGGTTATGTTGTATTAAGTGTTAAACATTACTTGCTGCCTACATATAGGCCTATAATTGCTTGTTTGAATTAATTTTGTTTTTTCTTTGGCAAGTGTATAAAACAAGCGAGTTAATTTAAAACCTCAGTGCACATTCCTTTTGTCCAAGGGTTTCCCAATAAAAGATGTTTGGGACTTCACACAGTTACATTGAAGTTCCCAACAAATCCTAGCCTATCTGCCTAGGCAAATTTTAACTCTTTCAGTAATTTCTCCCTTTGGGTGCTCTACAAAAGAAAAAAAAAACTAGGTGCTTTGTCTTTTTCTGTATAAACACAGCAATTCAGAAAATTATCTGACACCTTCTTAATGACCTGCAATTAAGTAATAAAAAACAGGGACTAGTTTTTACCAATTAAGTCATTGTATAAAAAGGTATACATGCTTTAGGGGAAACAAAAGATGAATTTTGTCTACTTAGCCTTTCATAATGGGGCTTTTTATTTTTTTTAAATGTGGCAATGATGGTTATGAAATAATGAAGTGGCTTGGATACTGCTTGGGAAATGTAAAATAAAAATTCAAACTTTGGCTATGCAGAACTTCATGTTACAATTTTATTTATAGAAAAAACTAAAATTTTCAATGGCTTATCAACTGTATTTTATTTGATCTAAACAAGTGTTCCCCTGATGTTGAACTACAATTCTCCAGATTCCTAACTAATACTGTATGTCCAACAGACATAGTGCTTAGTGCTTATTTAGGAAGTGGCAACAAATTATTAGCACAATAGTGTAAAATCAAACATTATATGATCCAGCACTTCAGATATCACTGAATACTCTAATTGCTTTTCAATATCAAAGCAACTGCTTAGAGAGAAAGAATCTTAAATTATTATAGATGGGAATTCTGGAAATTCTAATCTGAGCACATCTGGGGAAGTTGCCTCTCCTATTAGGCATGATGCTGACATTAAAACAGGAGGTCCTGTTTCTGCTTTTCTGTAAACGAGTTGCAGACACTTTTTAGGGAGTCTTAAAATACTGCGTTAAAATACTAACATAATCAAGCAAGGGCAAAGAATGAATGCCTTAAAAAGAAAAGAATGTGGAATTGTAACTTACTCCACTTGATAACAAAATAAAGCAGTGGCCAAGAAGATGGCTCATTGCAGTCTTCATATAGCTTTCTAAAGAGAGAGGGGTTTACCTCTCTCTCTCTCTTTTTACTATTTTCTTGTTAGTTGCTAACCTTCAGAAAAAAATGCATCTCCTAATTACAGAGGTTCAGTGTTTGTGCAATGTTTTCCCTCTATTTTTTGTTTACTTTGATTCTTCCTTTTGCCTAAGCGTAAGATGTACTTGTCATGACTTCACTAAATACCTATAAAGTGTACATATCAGGCGAGAAGCTGTGTGTTTTGCTTGCAGTGCTAGGGACAAATATGAAATTTCTCTTAAATTATGGGTGTTAAATCAGTAATTTACTGAGCATGTTATGTTACCCAGAAGTTTTGATTTCCTGTTGTACTTTTCTTGCAGAAGAGGATGTAAATGGAGATGGAGATTCTCAGCCATCCAGGACGTAGTTATCCAAAAGGTGTTTTTCCAAGAGGCAACTGGACTTTCCGACTTTTCTTTGAAGACGTTTTGCTTCTCATCCCAGATGAAAATTGAGGATGTAAATAAAGCCACTGCATCCAAATGGACATCTTTAAGATGTGGATGTTACAGATTCTCCTAATTTTTACATTAGCCATCTTTGTCAGTGCTTTGAGTAACACACCCATTGAAAGCAGAACTCTGAGGCAGGTAGACTCCTCAAAGAACATGTTTATTGGATACATCATATTGGCACAGCCGGTGAAAACCAACTCTAAAGTTCTCATGGTTTTCACCTAATTAAAAGAGTAAAAATCCCCCATCCCAGGTGTCGCCAGTCACAATTGTCCAATGAATATAGCTGGCAGACTCCTCTCCCCCTTCAATAGCCACCAGTTATAATGACCTTGGTTCCCATAGGAGAATTTTTTGTTTTGACTGTTGGCTGGGCTATCACCTTCCCCCCTTACATTCCTCCTCTCAGGTTTTATGGCAACTATGAGGCAGCACAAGATGGCTTCAGCCAGGTTTGCTTCAGAATTGACAATATTATTTCATAATCTTTGCTTAACAATTCTTACATTTTTGTTTCGTTATTTTTTTAAAAAAATATATGATGATATTGATTCACCCATTTTCCATAGTTCATTGCTTTAGGTTTCATCAAATTCTCCCAAAAGATAAACTAGTTACTTTCATCAATAATTTCCATTTGCATCAAAGACACAAAGCAACTAGATAATAAATGCAAGACAGCAGTTTTTAACTAAGATAGAGCTGATAGAGGCAGCACATTTGACGCCCCACAACTCTTGTTTGTAGCTCAACACTTTCAAGATAGGGCAGCTGCTACAAAAATTTAATTTTCATGTCAGATCAGGATAAAGGGGGACACTATCCAGAACATAAAGACAAACTATTAGCTGGATTTGTCCAAAGGTAAGCTGCCAGATAGACAGATAAAATCTTGCAGCTTAGTGTTAAGTGCAACTTTGGGGACCAATAAATAAAAATGTCTTTTCAGTGTAGAATATTAACATGAATAGGCTGATTGTGTTGTATTTATACATATATTTCTTCACAGGCTATGTGTGCTTTGCTTTATCTCTTCAGCACAGAAGCATTAATCAAGTGATGGTTCTTTAAAACTGGCAAAAAGCCTAAGTAACTTGCTGTAGGCAGGATCTGACATTTCTGAATCATTTGTTTAGATTTCTTAAAAATTTGTTTGGCGTTTGTATGTACCATTTCCTGAAGTAGATTGCACATCTAAACAATTTTTTTAAAATGACAAACAATATTTTACATCTCTCCCTCCCACATGCCCTTTTTTATCATCAACCAAGTGCATTCAGATTTCAGATAAATAGAAAAAGAATGTATAGCAAAACTAGAGGTGGTGGTAAATGAGTTGAAGGAAGAAAGAATGGAAGGGAGAGAAGGAGGGAGGGAAGGAAGGAAGGAAGGGAGAGACAGAGTGTATCAATTGGAATCAAATGATAATTAATATTAAATATATTTCATTGATTTTGGGAGACCTAACAACGAACATTGAACTTCTGAAAACATTTTGTAACTTGAAGTAGAAAGAGAGAGAAAGAAAGACAGACAGAAAGAGAAAGAAAAAGAGAGAAAGGAAATAGAAAAAGAAAGAAAAGAGAAAAAAATGAAAGAATGAAAGAAAGAAAAGAAGACTGTATCAATTGGAATAAAAAGAATTAATATTAAATGTATTTCATTGATTTCAGGGGACCTAACAGCAAACATTGAACTTCTAAAAATGTTTTTTTTTAACCAGAAGCATAAATTGGGCGGAAATTCTTAAGTTTTTTTATCATGAGAGTTGAGATTTCTACATGTCCGTTTATTTCCTGTTCCCCAAATGATGACTAACTGACCATTCTCTACCTTTTATTTAGATTTATTTTTATTACTAAGAGAGAGAATAAGTACAAATAATAACAGACAGAAAGTTATGTAGAAGAATTCCAATATGGTAATCGGATTTCTAATATTTCTCCAAAAAAAAAAAAGATATTGCTTATGCTGAGGAAAAACTAAACATTCAGATGAATATTTTATGTCTACTATCATGGGACACCAATTTAGCAAACAGATGCAATTTTATTTTTATAATTTTCTATTTATATTCTATTTCTATTTAAAAGTTCTATTTATCTTAAACTTTATTTGAAAATTGAAATGTATTTATTTATTTAAAATGTAAAAATTATGACAGCTTATTCACAACATTCCACATTTAAAAAATATTCTAAATGGCTGCCGAAAGACTTATTTATTTTCATGATGAAGCACTAAATAAATGTCCACAATGTTGTTATTTCATCTTGTCTAATATTACCTCAGTTTGGCAGGCTGCTCTACCATTATGTGAGTGAATTGTTATAAGAGAAGCACAGCAGCAGTTGTTAATAGTGATTAGGATCATTAATGTTTATTTTCATAAATAAAGGGAAATTCATTTTCTAGTTTGGCATGCAGCATCAGAAGCAAAGTAAAATAAGGCATCATATAAAGAGAGGACATAGATCAGGGGTGTCAAACTGAAGTCCTGTGGGCCGCATCCGGCCTTGGGTGCTTAGATCTGGCCTGCAGGGCCTCCCTGGAAACAGCAATGGATCGGTCTGCAGTGCCTCTGCCAGCAAAATCAGAGCTCAGGAGGGTTGCATATGGCCTGTTTTTGCTAGCAGAGAGCTCGGACCACAGACACCCCCAACCTGAGTGACATCGAGCTGGTCACACCCACCCTGGCCATGTCTAACCCAGCCCCCCAAGGTCAAACACAACCCTGATATGGCCCTCAATGTAATAGAGTTTGACACCCTTGACGTAGACCGATCTATAGTATATCTATAGTATACAGTTGCAAGACTGGACAGTATAAATGTAATCCTGTATATTTTAGGGCTGTAACCTCTTGTCACACAAATGCTATGAAGCAGTCTTAACAGTATTTGTTATGAATTTTATCTTGATGAATTAACAAAAGTAAATTTTGAATAGTTGTTATCAGGTATAAAAGAAGAGAAAGATGACCATCTCTTTTATTTATTTATTTATTCATTCATTCATTCATTCATTCATTCATTCATTCATTTGACTTGTATGCCGCCCCCTCTCCAAAAGGACTCGGGGCGGCTCACAACTAAAACCACAACAATAAATAAATTGCCTAAAAACGTATTAAACAAAATACAAGCCAAATTGAATTTAAAACCCCAAAGTTAAAACAATCAAAACCCCCAGGGGGTCAGCACAGCCCGGACTGAGCAAATAACCAGGTCTTTAAGTCGTGGCGGAAGGTGCGGAGATTGGGGGCCAGCCGGAGCTCTGGCAGAAGATGGTTCCATAGAGTGGGAGCCGCCACAGAATAGGCCCTCCCCCGGGTCACCGACAAGCGACATTGAGGCGCAGACGGCACCCCGAGGAGACCCCATCTGTGCTCTGCAGGGCGGGTTGGTATTCGATGCTGGGAGGAGTCGTTCTCGTAAATACCCCGGACCCATGCCATGTAGGACTTTTATTATTAATTGTTATTAAGTATAAATTAATAGAATGATGACCATCTCTTAAGGCACGGGTGTCAAACTTGTGACGCCACATGACATATCGCAATGTTTTTTCCCTTCAACGAACTGTGGTGGGCGTGGCCTGCACATGACGCATCCGGCCTGTGGACCACCAGTTTGACACCCCTGTCTTAAAATAAAGACTTTTTAAATCAAGCTTGATTCCTAGTGAGTATATGGGTTACATGTTTAATATAATTTTCTGAGCAACTGTATGGAATTGGTTTGCATTGTCCTTTTTGGGGAGTATTTTTTTTTAAAGCTTCCAATTTAGCTTACATTCCTGGAATTTCCTGGTGGGTCTCCCACCCAAGAGTTAAATAGGGTTCCACCCAGAAGAAACCCTGCATAACTCTTCTCAAGATCAGTGGAATTCAGCAATATACTTCATCTGCTGCAATACCCTTTCTTCTTGTGATTAAAACAAGAAAAGGCAGAGCAGTTTTGTCAAAGTATCACTTTAGCAGGGGTGTCAAACTCGCATCATCACGTGACTTATTGCAACTTTTTCCCTGCTTCACTAAACCGGGCGTGGGTGTGGCCAGCACATAACACATCTGGCTTGCAGGCCGCGGGTTTGACAGACCTGCTTTTTAGCATAGTGCACATTCAAATACTTGCATAAAAAGTTCACCATTTTTGTTGTTGTTTCTGTTTTTGAATAGCAGCTTCATAAAACATGCCGACTCATGTTTCTCTTATAAAGATTTCCTTTCTAAATAGAAAAAAGGGTTATAACATTTCTTTAAAAAGGAAGAACTTAGTTAATTTTTCTTTGGCCATAGGGGGAGAGGTGTTGCCCCCTGTGGATAGGGTGCGGAATCTGGGGGTCCTCCTGGATGTACGGCTCCGGTTGGAGGAGCAGGTGGGGCCGCTGCCAGGGGGCCTTTGCCCAGCTCCGCCTTGTTCGACTAACCCTTTTCTGGACCAGGACGGCGACGGTCACTCATGCCCTTGTTACCTCTAGGCTCGACTACTGCAACGCCTCTATTTGGGACTGCCCTTGCATACCATCCCGAGATTGCAGCTGGTGCAGAATGCGGTGGCACGGGTGGTGATGGGAGTTACCTGGTTCTCCCATGTGACCCCGCTCCTGCGCGGCCTGCATTGGTTGCCGGTTGCGCCCGGTGAGATTCAAGGTTTTGTGCTAACATACAAAGTCCTTCACGACATGGGTCCTCAATATTTAAGGGAGCGTCTTCTTCCAATGTCGAATACCGACGCCTCTGCGAGCTCATAGGCAAGGACTCCTCGGGTCCCGCGGCGAAGCCAATGCCGGCTGGCGGTTCCCGACGACGAGCCTTTTCTGTCGCGCGCCCCTGACCTTTGGAATCAACTGCCTTTGGAGCTCCGCCTGGCCCTGACCTCCGCACCTTCGCCGAAGAAGACCTGGTTATTTGACCAACCCGGCTGTGACCCTTGGGGAGGGTTGCTTTTAATCATTTTATAAATGTTTGGACTTATAATTTAATTTAATTGTTTTTTAATGTATTTATTGTCTCTTGTTTTAGTTGTAAGCCCAGTCTTCGGAGATGGGGCGGCATATAAGTTCAAATAATAAATAATAAATAAATAAATAAATTTTATATTTACATTATTCACAGTTGCAAAGCTTCCAATACTGGAAACCAAAAAAACAGAGCAATATAATACAACAGAAAAGGAGGATGGTCTTCATAGTGGAACAGAAATAGGAAGCCTTCACAAAGATAGCCCACAATATGCCCTCACTCACAGCCTGAGGAAAAAGTCTTCATGATTCATTTAAAGGAGTTCAGGGGTTGGATCTAATAACTTGTCCAAAATCTGGATGGCACCACAGCATGATTCATTTAAACAGGCAGAAACCATGTGGGAGAAGCATGGGCATTGCAGTTGCCATACATCTACATGCTTTCTTCTAAATCAATGAAAGGATATTGTCAGAAATGATCTGACATTTATGGGAAATGTGGGAGAAGCATGGGCATTGCAACTTGCCATACATCTACATTTAAAATGAGGATATGACAGATATCTTTAAATAATGTATACAAGCTGTTGAACTGCACCAGCTGACATTTAAAATCTGGCCAGATATTTAAACTAAGTAATACAAGAGCCTTGGTGGTGCAGGCTATTAAATGCCTAGCACTTAGTTCCAGCTGCCTGCAATTACTGCAGGCTCGAATCCCACCAGGCTCAAGGTTGACTCAGCCTTCCATCCTCCCGGGGTAGGTAAATTGAGGACCCAAGATTGTTGGGGGCAATAAGCTGACTTTGTAAAAATGCCGCTTAGTAATAAGCAGGCATATACAATGGAATGAAGGCTATTGCTGAGCACATTGGGTTGTGCTCCAAACATTGTAAGCCGCCCTGAGTCTCCAGAGAAGGGCGGCACATAAATATGAATTAAAAAAACAAACAGTACAGGTGAAACTTGAAAAATTAGAATATCATGCAAAAGTTCATTTATTTCAGTAATGCAACTTAAAAGGTGAAGCTAATATATGAGATAGACTCATCACATGCAAAGCAAGATAGTTCAAGCCGTGATTTGCCATAATTGTGATGATTATGGTTTACAGCTCATGAAAACCCCAAATCCACTATCTCAGAAAATTAGAATATTGTGAAAAGGTGCAATATTCTAGGCTCAAAGTGTCCCACTCTAATCAGCTAAGCCATAACACCTGCAAAGGGTTCCTGAGCCTTTAAAAGGTCTCTCAGTCTAGTTCAGTAGGAATCACAATCATGGGAAAGACTGCTGACCTGACAGTTGTGCAGAAAACCATCACTGAGACCCTCCATAAGGAGGGAAAGCCTCAAAAGATAATTGCAAAAGAAGCAGTAATTGCTGCAAAAGGGGCCCAAACCAAGTACTGAGTACATATGCATTCTTATACTTTTCAGAGGTCCGATATTGTTCTATGTACAATCCTTATTTTATTGATTGCATGTAATATTCTAATTTTCTGAGATTGTGGATTTGGGGTTTTCATGAGCTGTAAGCCATAATCATCACAATTATGACAAATCATGGCTTGAACTATCTTGCTTTGCATGTAATGAGTCTATCTCATATATTAGTTTCACCTTTTAAGTTGCATTACTGAAATAAATGAACTTTTGCACGATATTCTAATTTTTCGAGTTTCACCTCTATGTCTTAGATTCTGTTAACTGGGGAAAAAACCCCTCTATTTTCTTCCACTATGATCAAAATGATCTATACGTTGTTATAAAAAGCTGACTTTTGCAATTTGCTTGGATTGCATAAAATATATTTTTCCAAATATTTAAAAGTATATGGAATTAAATATATCCATATGCATATACAGTTATTATATTGGATATAACTAATTGGTTAGAATTACCTTTGAATCTCTGGGGTTAAGAATTATGTAATTAAAATGAATATAACCTCTAGACAGGTGTACATTTTAAGATGGATTTCTATGTCCATTCCTATTAGATATTTTACGAAGGTAGTTAAAATATTGAGAAAGTTTTAATGGCAGCACAAGATCCCTTGGTTCTCTCTAGTTAAACTGAGATTGATTTATGTGGATGCTCTATTTAATCTCTCAGATTTTAACTTTATCATTGAACGTTTACTTTAATATCCAAAGTCATGTGGAATTAATCTTTTCTTGATTATCCCTTCTGAGCTCATTAAGAGAGCCAGTATCGGATTCCTTTGAAATCTTGATAAGTTCTTGGGTCAACTTACAGGAAGCAAAATATGACTTTTCCAGCTTTGAAAGCTGTTACACATTTCTGCATTAATTATAAGGTAAACTGTCATTCAGATTTACATCAGAAGTTGACATTATAGAAGATGGAATTAACATCTTGAATGAATTGATGAACAAGAAGTATTTAAATGATTTTCATAGGCTATGTTTTGAGCATAACGTACACATTTGCCTAGCAATATGGGCAATTAAAGAACGTATTGTTAGAATAACTTGGCCTGGCTGCTTTATTAGCTTTAAAAGAACCTAAAACAGTTAGATGTTTAAGAGATGCTGAATTTGAATTCATACAATTCTTTTTTTTTTAGTGATTCACCCAAAATCACTCAGCTGGCTGCTGCCTTAACCACTAGCACCAAATTAACATAGTTAACATTGTTTAACATTTATTTATGAAATGTCTAAGCTTCTGTAGTGGCAGTGCCAAAGATCATTATTATTTTGAAGAGTTTAGCAACATATTTTGATTTCTCTTTCATACTAAGAAAAGTCTAGAACCTTAGAGCTCATTCTGAACTGTTTTGTTTAACTCCTGTTTACTGAGTAAAGGAAAAGAGTTGATCTTCACATAGCTGCAAACCTGTGAAAGTCTCAGACTTTCAGTTCGTATTCCAGAATCATGTGCCACTCAGTCAAGATGGGGTCTTGCAGCTCATGACTATAGCAGGGCCATGGTGTCATGTTGTCATGGTGCCAGGCTTTGATATATATTTGTTTGTTCGTTCATTCATTCATTCATTCATTCATTCATTCATTCATTCATTCAATTGCCACCCATCTCAAAGAACAGTCTTTGGTAGCTTACAATTCTTGTTTGTTGGGAGCTTCTGCACGAACCTGCTATTGGGTGCTATGGAAACTGGATATCCTTGGGGGTATCTCTGCTATCATTATTTAGGAATTCCTGACAGCTTATAAAAAAATTGGGTATTGTCTTGCTTGATATGCATGCTTTTGATGTTATGCCTTTAAAGCTGTTTGCTCAAATTAATAATTAAACTTAAATTTTCTTTATTCACTGGTGGGCTCAATGTCTCTGGATCCAAAAGAGCCAATTGGATGGGCACCTGATCACTGCCCTGACACTAGGCCAAACAATTGCCCTAAGTAGGCAGTTTACAATAAAAACATATAGTAGTATAAAATCAGAGTTAAAAAGCAGAGATAAAAACAGAATTAGACAAGATTCAAGTGAAGACGTTAAAAAGTTAAAAGAGATGGAGAGGGTACGATCAAGTTATTAAAGACACAAAATGTCATGGTGTTATTTCCAAAAAGTGGGATTTGATATTGTCAGGTTCCAAAGAAAGAGAGGTTTGTTGAGGTTCTTTCAAGCATTTCCTTTATTATTGCTGTCCTATAGACAGAAATCTTGCCAAAATAAAGCAGACTATCTGCATCATCAAGCATATATTCTGAGAACTCCCAGGTAGCAGCCATCTTCTTGACTATTTTCCCCACATGAACTATCTAAACATCACTGTCTTTTGCTCTTCTGGGATGCAGTCCTCCCTCCTGAGAATCCACCACAGATATTTTATGAAGAACATTGGCTCTACTGAGTCTAGGAATTAGGTAAGAAATCATTTTGTGCAAGTGGAAAAAAGATGGTCCTCCACATATCAAAGAGTGGATTTAAGGTACATGTTTTTGGTTGATTTTTGAGATCTCCCTACTTTATGGATATAACAAGATGTTTCTAGATTTCATTATATGGTAAAGGATTAGGCAGGTTGTATATTAATATTAATAACATTTTTCTTCCTTTAAGATTTTAGTTTATTTATAACACTTCTATATGCTTGTTGACCATAATCACTGTTGCAATTTTCTTTATTTTTGTTTGTTAAATTCAGTAATAAAAATAAGCAACATCTGCCTATGAGAAGCATAGTACTGGATTTTTCTGGATCCGTTAGCTTGATTTTCCTTGTTAGCTTTTAAGTTGTTCCTTTCATGTACCTATTGCCATTAAAATAAACTGATTATGTTGCTTATAAACATGGAAGTCACCCTAGATGACCATCTATAAAGAAGCTTTATTTTATCTCTGATTTTAGATTAGCATTTAGTAAAGGCTAAAGATAGCAAGTATGCATTTTACATTGCATTAAAATATTTTTTTAGCAAAAGTATCAATTTAAAAAGTTGTTTAATGCTTGAAGCCTCTATATGCCAAGAACCACATCTATGAAAGATGAATGAGTTCTGAATACTTTTCTTTGAATACAATTTTTAAATTTATCTCCATGTTTTAGTGATCTCCATGTTTAACAATCTAATTGCTAAACAACACCTACACCCAATGTGTAGAAGTATCACAGATGATATGGTATCAGCAAGTATGTATGCAGATAGCCATAGCATGGGAAAGATATATGCAAAAGTCAGATATTATACTTGAAGATTTTTCAGCCTTACTGGAAAATTGTCCAGATTAAATGAAAAATGTTAATTAGTTTGATAGCAGTGTTTTTACATTTTGCCCAAATAAATCCATTTCAAAGTGCAGCTAGAACAAATAGAAATGGTTTCTTAATTAAATGTGTTTAAGTTAATCATCTGAAAAACCCAGATGCTATGCTTTTTGTGTGGCTCTTCTATCACATAGGCCAAAATTGAATGTTTCAGTCAGCTATTTAAATAATTTAACTTAATAAGAAGAAAGCTGAAGATGATCAATTTTTTGTGAAATAGGCTTGATCTAGTAAGCAAAAAAGCCTTAAGACAGCATCTGGTGAGAGTTCTATTTTCATATTTTTAACAGAGCCTTCTTACCCCCATCAGGGTTATGATTCAATCCCTTTATTCTTTTTCTTTCTCTCTTTCCTTAAGGATTCAGTCTGTTAAGTCTGGCCATTCCTGGCTCTCTGTCATTAATCCACATTGTTATGAAAATGGGAACGCAAACATATAAAGAAAAATATTCCTTATCTTCTGCATCTTTAAAATTAACAGATTTATTATGGCATAAATTTTTGTGCATTAAACTCAAGTTTTATCAGATGCATTTGATGAAACAATTGATATTTCAGAACAGACACAGTAGATAATATTAGGTCTTAAGCGTATTTTCCCTTTAGCTTTTGTACATCCAGTTTATTTATACAGCTGAATAGGGTTTTGAATGTTGCCTATTCTGACATATATTTTATCTGTGTCAAATATCGGAGGAAAAAGAATGAAATCAGGATATATTGTCTATAACAGTGGTTCTTAACCTGGGCGATATTGCTCGCCAAGGGGCGATTTTGTTTTTCAGGGGGGCGATGGAATGAAAAGGGGTGATGTGGGGGTGAAGGAATGGAAGGGGGGTGATATGGGGGCGATGGAATGAGATATATTGGGGGAGAGAGAGAGAGAGATCTATATTGGTAGATAGGTAGGTAGACAAAAAGACAGACAGATAGGTAGATAAATAGAAAGGCAGGAAGGCAGGCAGGCAAACAGACAGACCTTTTGGATGGATGGATGGATGGACAAACGGATGGACAGACAGAAAGAATGCAAGAGCGGCAGCACTTTGGGAAAGCGGTGGCGGTGGCTTTTCCCAACATGCTGCCGCATTCAAGGCGCCGGTTCAGATGCGGTACAACAGTCAATGGGATGAGCCTGCAGGGCCGGCACCTCAAACGCCCCCCTGCTGCCTCTTAGCATCCCCAAGGGGGCCAGCAGAGGGGCGCTAAGAGGCGACAGGGGGATGTTTGAGGTGCCAGCCGGCCCTGCAGGTTCACCCATTGACTAGCACTGCTCGAGCCAGCCAATCGGAAGCAGTGGCACGTTATGTGCCACCGCGGCCGTGTTCGATGTGCCGCCCCCCTGCCACATCTTAGTGCCCCTCTGCTGGCCCCCTTGGCCTTGGGGACACTAAGAGGTGGCAGGGGCGGCGTCATGGTGGCACATAACGCGCCACTGCTTCCACATTGGAGGCGCCGGCTCCAGAGTGTTACTACAGTCAGTGGGTGAACCTGCAGGGCCAGTGCCTTGAACGCCCCCTGCCTCTTAGCCCTCTGCCAGCCCCTTGGGGATGCTAAGAGGCGCAGGGGGCGGTTATGTTGGGGGAGGGGGGCGATGACAACTTCCTCAATGGCTCAAGGGGGCGATTCTTTCAAAAAGGTTAAGAACCACTGGTCTATAAGACTGGTTTCCTGGGTATAGATGCTTATAAGAAAAATGTTAGTTAGATTGCATTTTCAGATATATTTCTGAGTCTCACATACATTTTGAGGCATTTGTTAAGGGATTATCAATATTCACATTAAGAATCCTGGCACATCACCAATGGCTCACATCTACTCCAATTTCTTTAGAAATAAATTCATCCATTAAACACACCCATGAGCAACAAACTGTTCAGATGATTTCTTGGAGGAGGGGATTTGCATAAAAAGATTTTAATGGATCCTGGTCAAAGATCATATTGCTGAAACATGTATTCAGATACAGAAAAAGGGTGGCTAAAATCCTCATCACTGTATTGGAATAAAACTTAGATTAAAATGTCTTGGATAAACTATATGGACAAATCCATGTTGTTTTCTTGGAAATAACACAGGATGGCTTACTCTAGCCTTCTTTCATGAATGTTAACTGTACAACCTAGTTTATACCATTGGAGTTATCTGCAGATTTTTCATCCCACTACTAACCAGCTTTAATCTTGTTTAGCTTTTTTGAGATCAGCCATGGTCTGCTATATGCTGCCATCTGCTGTGGCTTGGACTGGTGTACCACTTCTAAATATCTTAATATGAAAAAAGAGAAAGAAAGAAAATGTGTATTGGCATGAAGAGAAGGTGATATTAAGAGAAAAAGTAGATCTGAGCAGTAGAACTCTCATAATGTGTGATAAATAAAGAGTGAACTGTTAGCATTTTTAAGGGGAAAACCTCCAGAAAAATAATGCAGAAACTAAAAGGAAGAATTTTCCAAGAATCCTTAGGGACCATTCAGAAAATACAGCTGGGACCTCATAAAATAGCAAGGTGAAGAAAAAAAAATGATAGAGATGCAGGCTTCTCCTTCAAGCCAACCAAAGCTGCCTAAGATAATTTAAAGATAATAATCTGGATCTGAATATGCCAGACAAAGTTTTCCCCTGCATTTTCATTAAAAAGTCCAACTCTTGTTAGATTTACATCCTAAGTGCATAATTGTTCATGTCAGAGGACTCTCTTTCAAAGATTCCATTGAGCAGTTAAGGGAGGTGAGTTTGCAGAGATACCAGGGAAAGAATTCAGGGGTTGTTTTGGCAACAGTTTCTCAGGGAAAATGTCTCTGGGATGGTACTGGAGAAAGAAGACAGATCTTTTCCTTAGAGAATGTTTGCATTCATCATGCGGAAAAATAGCAGTAAAGCAGCTGATACGCATGCATACTTATAGTATTTGACACTTAGCAATAGTAAACCATATGTTTTTTTTTAATTACATTTATATGCCGCCCTTCTCCAGAGACTCAGGGCGGCTTACAATTTTTGGGATACAACCCAATGCCCTCAGCAATAGCCTTCCTTCCATTGTATATGCCTGCTTATTACTAAGCGGCATTTTTACAAGGTCAGCTAATTGCCCCCAACAATCTTGGGTCCTCAATTTACCTACCTCGAGAGGATGGAAGGCTGAGTCAACCTTGAGCCTGATGGGATTCGAGCCTACAGCAGTTGTAGGCAGCTGGAACTTAAGTGCAGGCAATTAACAGCCTGAGCCACCAAGGCCACATATAGTGTGTACACACACATGCACAGTTATAGCTAGATAACTAGATAGATAACTAGATAACTAGATAGATACACATACATACACATACATTATAGCTTAGATAACTAGATAGACAGACAGATACACACACGTAAGAGACAATTCTAAATATCAAAGTAGGAATAAGCTATGTCCAAAATCAGAGAATAGAGCACACTTGATATCACTATGATCAGTGAGGCCAGGCATATCTTCTTCCACTAATCATAGCTTCATGCTGTGAATTGATGCTACTGCTGATGGGAGTACAATCACTGTGTCCATATGTCTTCCCAGAATGGAAGTTATGCAAGTATGGGGTCAATCTTAGTACTTAGCTGGCACAGGACTACACATGAAATGTACTTAAGGACAGAATGATTGAAAAGTATTGTTTGGATTCATGAATACCCTTCCCATCAGGAGTGAACTAAGCAGTGGTGGAAATTCAGTACTTTTAAATTACATTTAAAGACACTTTATATCCCTGGATTTGCTAGCAGAGCATGACTTTTAATAAGATTTTCATTTATTAACCCATAAGAAAATTTTCTAGAAGTTTGACCAATCAAATTTTGCATCAAATGTCAATACCAGTGAAATCAAAATTCCTGGATCTTAATTCAGATCTTCACTTCTGAGCTGTCCTGTCATTATGAACATGGAGGCCAAGGTCTCTTTGAACATAGGCAAACAGAGAAAAATATAGGTGTATATACTGATTATGTGTCATCACCTCAGTCATAACAACTCTTAGTAACTACATAGATTTTTCTCCAGGAAGAGCTATCCTCAAATTTCTGGTCTTCTAACATGCACGTTATCACCAATCTAATTCAGTCTATCTATCTTGCTGCTGTTCTTCTCTTTCCATTGAGTCCAAGCATTTTTGCTTTGAGTGAGAACCCTGGCTTGATATAATTAAATGCTAAGCAATAACAGTAATTTTGTGACATTTTGTTACATTTTATTACATGCTATTTATGCTGGTCAGCAGTAAAGGGAAACAAAATTGCCAAAAAACATGATGGCTAAAAACCATCAAAGTTGATGCTAGTCAATGTATAAAACTACTGAAAGAAACCAAACAAGGTCAGAAAGTGTGAAAAGAGCTGGTCCATAAAATCACCAAGGATCGGATATGATTGAAAAGCTAGCATTAGCATATTATTACATGCTTTGTGCAGTCTTTTTTTTTACTTTAAAAAGCAGGTATACGTAAATAAGCAAATAAATAAAATAATAGATATTTATAATAAACACTTTAAGTCAGTTTAGTATTTTGTACAAATAATTTACCACCGTAATAAAGTAATACATATTAGAATCACAGCATCTCAGAGCAATTAATTTCATAATTGTCTAATTCTTTTCAATTCTTTTGGCTTCTTAACTACTTTATACACAGCCGCAACCAATCTTATTTCTTTGGCCTTTTGCAGTCTAACTTTATCTGAGTATCTATATATTAGATAGATTTATGCACCTTATCTGGACATCCTCAAGGCAATTTGGGGTTATTCCTAAACTGGCCAGCATATATCTGAGTTCCAGCTCACTCTCTTATAAACAAAACCCCAAAGAAACTCTGTCCTCAATAAGTTTTTCCAAAATCCATTTTTCATTTATCCACAATGGCCCTGCACCAGCAATGCTGCCCTATCCAAAACATCATTTATTATGATGGAGAATGATAGGAGTTCTAACTGCAAGCCTGATGATCAGATCACAATTGGTCATTCCAGCCCATAATCGTTGTGACCAACTAGTATGTTATACGTAGTACGTTGGTTGCTAATGAACTCATGAGGCTTCCAGGAACTGACTGGCCAGTATGGAAGCTCCTGGAGAGATTGAACAAAGTAATGACAGGTCTAATTCTAATTCATATCACTAGTAGAAAATATTATCAGAGAGTATTATGGGACATGGTAGTATTGGCAAATAGTTACCAGACAAATCTCCTTCTTATATATGACCCTCATATATGACATATATTTATTTTAAAGAACTTTTATGGTGGATTTGTACTAAATTCTATGCCTGCTTACTTTAAAGTATTTATTATTTTGTCATATTTATATCTTCTTTTCTGCTAAACTCAAGGGATCTAACTTATATATTTCTGCTTTTTATCCCTGCAATACCCTGACAGGTAAGTTGGGCTAACAGTGTCTAACCCAAAGTCACTTAGTGAATTACCAGGCCTGAGAAGGGATTGGAATTTAAATCTCTACAATCTTAGCGTAACAAAGTTGACTGAATTGGGTTGAGACTCCTGAATGGACTCACATGGCATGTGGCTACTACAGGAAGTTCTTGTTTAGTGATTATTTCATTTAGCAACCATTGCAAAAGGAATTTTATGACCAATCGTTGCGTTTATGATCTTTGTAGGACTTTAAAACAAAGGAAAGCTGAAGTAAAATAATGAGTGCAGTGACAATTTCACTTACCAGCTACTTCATCAGTACTTCAACATTTCACAGACCACACTTGGAATATTTTATAGTTTTGGTCGTCAAGATAAAAAAAAGATGTTGAGACTTTAGAAAGAGTGCAGAGAAGAACAAAGTTGATTAGGGGACTGAAGGCTAAAACATATGAAGTTTGGTTTGATGAATTGGGTATGTCTAGTTTAATGAAAAGAAGGACTAGGGGAGACATGATAGCAGTGTTCCAATATTTCAGGGGTTGCCACAAAGAAGAGGGAGTCAAGCTATTCTCCAAAGCACCTGAAGGCAGGACAAGAAGCAATGGATGTAAACTAATCAAGGAAAGAAGCAACCTAGAACTAAGGAAAAAAATCCTGACAGAACAATTAACGACTTGCCTCCAGAAACTGTGGGTGATCGAACGCTGGAGGTTTTTAAAAAATGATCAGACAACCTGAAATGGTATAGGGTTTCCTGCTTGAGCGAGTGGTTAGACTAGAAGACTTGAAATGTCTCCTCTAATTCTATTATCATTTAACAACCAAGTTGCCAGTCCCAATTACAGCCACTAAACAAGGACTATTTCTATAGATTGTGAGTATAGTTGGGTTCATAGACAGCCTTCAACCTTATTTTGCCATGTTAAGTTTTTTGAAGGAAATTGTAAATATAAAGGTACCAATAAATAAGAAAGAAATAACACACACTTAGTGATTTTAAATACTTATGTTACAATTTTCATGGTTTTGAGACCCAAAAAGCTAAAATGATAACTAACATTACAGAATATTGAATGTATCACTATTATGTTTACTTTTCAGTTTTTTGTATCAAACTTGCTTTTTGTTATGCTTTAGAATTATTTTATTTTATTCTATCCTGATTTTAATTGCAGATTAATTCTATTATGGTTGATTTTTTAAAAGGATGGCAATATTTTGGCCTAATCATTGTCTTTCTAACATAGCCTATTATAATGAAGAGTCACTCTGTGAGTGAGATGGCGGTTTCTAAGTTTGATATATAAATAATATATAAATAAATAAAATGAAGTAAATATCCATATAATTTTTAATGTTGCAGTGCTTGACAATTCTCATTCATACCTATCATTAGTTTCATGTGTGATTTCCAGTACAGGCAAGAATAATCCATTTAACTTGGTGGTGCCTTGGTGGTGTAGGCTGTTTATAGCCTTGCACTTAGCTCCAGCTGCCTGTAATTATTGCAGGCTCGAATCCCACCAGGCTCAAGGTTGACTCAGCCTTCCATCCTCTTGGGGTAGGTAAAGTGAGGACCCAAGATTGTTGGAGGCAATAAGCTGACTTTGTAAAAATGCCACTTAGTAATAAGCAGGGATATACAATGGAATGAAGGCTATTGCTGAGCGCATTGGGTTGTATCCCAAAACTGTATTGGATGAGTCATAACCTACCTAGAATTAATCATTAAAGTTGCTACCCCACATTTTCTAGACAATCCTATTAACATTTGTACTAAATTCTATGCCATCTGTACTAAATTTAATTCCAGTAAAGGCTTACTTGTAGAGCTACGTGGAATTGCACTCTAAATGAATTTTCTGAAGAATCTGTATTTTATTTAACATCACATTGTATGTTCCAAAAATGCAGTCATTTAAAAAAAAATGTTTCAAAATGGTTTTTAAGGCTCACTGCTATGTGTGGTGTTCATATTTATTCTGTTGGTCCTAATGTTGCCTCTTGGAGAAAAAGCTTTGCAAGAATTTTTTTTTCATTGCAACATTCTGAAAAATCTGGTTCCAAAACAGTACTGTGGCTGCATAAAGCATACAAAATTAGTTATTGGAAAGATGACAGATGACTATTTCAAACTGTCCTTAATAAAGTTATAAAGAAACAGATGAAAACTACATTTAACCTTGGTATAACTTTCCATACATGAATCTCCCTTTTTAAAAAAAGAATTGTTCTATTTTATCCTCAGATGCTGTATTGAAAATAGTTTTTTAAAGTCTAGACAAGCACAATAGCCCCCACAAAGCTTTATTGACATTATTATTAGTTATGATATCTGGACTTCCACTGACAGAAATTAATTTAAATGTTATATCTTTGTATTTCCCTCTGATAGTTTTGTCTGGAGTTTTTAACCATTAAAGATGTTTGTTTCTCATTCTTCCTAAATTCTTTTTTTAAGGAAGATTTAACTTCAGGTATTGCTTATGAGGAAGAAATTTATTATAATCTCGATAATTGATTTAAGAATAAATAAATAAAATTGCTATGCAACATTTTCTAAAAAAACCCCTATTAAACCCAATAAGCTTGCTTCTTAAGTTACAAAGCTTATGTAAAGTAACAGGCATAACAGCAGATTAAAAAAAAGACTGGATAAATGTAGACTGACATTCTTTGCCTATTACCTGAGAGTAAGTCCCTCTAGGCCTAGGGTGATGTCTAAGTAAATATGTACAATGTAACTATATGGAAATTGGATACAAATAGGATAGTTTAAAGGACTGTTGTGAGTTACCTTTTTAGTAATGGAGCCGATCAAGAAAAGGTCTTATTTTAAAAAGTTGCTTTCCAACACATTTCACAAAAGGTTGAGGATATGGATGACACAGAGCCATCCATTTTCATTCCCTTCTGTTCCATTTTCTTTTCTTTTTCAGTCTGTATTTTGTGGAAACGTTGTTAACTCTCACACAGCAATTTGAGGCATCCCTGCAATACATCAACACAAGAGACAAATACATTTTGTTTCTATACAAACATGTTTTCAGGTCTCTTTATATAAATATATGTTTTAGGCTTAGAACGCGATAGTATTGGTTTTTCCTTGCTGTAACCCTTCCTGCTAATATTAGTTTTTTTTTTAAACGCACCTTGTTCTATTTCTTAAAGGGAGGGGAAGGTGGAGGGAACCCCACCACGGTCTGATTAAGATGACGACATAACGAGTGAGAAACATCGAGGCATTCTGATAATTTGCACGCCTTGGGTCTCCTCTCCTATTTAATCTTTAATCTTTCAGGGAGGGCAAAAGATTTGCCGCCGTTCGGCGAAGGATGCTGCTCTGCTTTTTTTTTTTGGCTGTGAGTGTGGCCGGGGCGGGGAGGGCAGCTAAGTAAGATTCAACAGCAGCAGGGAGGAGCTGGCTCTGTGTGTGTGTGTGTGTGTGTGTGTGTGTGTGTGTGCGCGCGTTGGCCGCCCTGTTTCCTGGTGCTCTGCTCCCTGACCCCTGTGGCAGTCCTTACTCATTGCACTGTTCTCTTCCTTCTTCGCTCCTTTTTTTCTCTCCCTCCCTCTCTCTCCCTCTCTCTTTCCATCTCGTTCCCCAGTTCAAGAGCTCGGACTGCTCTCATTTCTCCCCCCCTTTCTTTTCTTTTCCTTCCCTCCTTCCTTTCCTGTCTCTCTTTCGTTTCCCCCCACCCATCCCCGGGCTCCTTGCGGGTCGAAGGTTCTGCCCTGCCTTACACCAGCCGCCCACCTATGCCAAGGTCTCCTTGGCTCTTTCGCTCTCTTGTAACCAGCGGCTTCACGGCAGCGTCGCCCCCTCCCCTCATGGATCGGCTCCTTCCCCAGCACTGAAGGCATCCTTAGGAATACACCTCCACCTCCAGGAAAATAAAAAGAGGCAGAGAAGGTAAATCATCCGCCCCGTTCAGAGAGGAAGGGGGAAGAGGACTCCAATGGAAGAAGGGAGAGGAGAATTACCAATAACAAACACAAAGCGCTGGGTTAGAGGTGCCTTGTCATGTACAAGGAGATCAGAGAGGGCAACCAGCGCGAAACAATAATCAGACTCAAAACCGGCTGCTTATTTGCCATTCGCTTCTGGGTAGAACTGGGGGTTTAAAAGGGGGTTTGGAGAAGGAAAGCTAATTTGCTGATCTGCGCGAGGGTCGGTTTCTTTTGCCTCCTTCTTCTTCCTCCTCCTTTCCTACCCTGGCTTGCAATGCCCCCATCTCTCCTCCTCCTCCTCCTCCTCCTCTTCTTCTCCACTTCCTGCCCCCCTCTCGGATTCGGCGTTGATTTCTTGCCTTTGCGGAGTGGGGGGTGGTTGGGTGTCTCGGGAGGCGCTTTGGGAATAGATTTGGCAGAGGAGATTAATTTTGCTCGCTGTTTACTAGCAAGTCTCGGGTGATCGGGGTTACAATGTTAGAGCACGACCGGGGGAGGGTAGGCCAAAGGGAGCATTGTGCTGTGCAAGGCTGCCGGGGAAAGCGAGGCGAAAACGGTAGATCGAGGGAGTGAAATGCAAAGTATAGTTAGCCTGAAAAAACTGAAACGTGTGACTGGCGGGAGAGAAGGACGGCGCCGGGAGGGGCGGGAGGAGAAATCGTTTGTTCTTGCCGTATTTCCCCGCTTTCCAAGAGGCTTTTTTTTCTTTTTCACCTCTTTCTCCCCAATTTCCATAGGGGAAAAAAATCCTGGGGAAAGCTGGGCAAAAAATAAAATAAAATAAAAAGTACTGAGTGCAAATGTGTTGTTTTTTTTAACTATAGCTGGAGTTTTCCACGTTTCTTTCACATTCAAGACAGCTACATTTACTCCCTCTTTCTCTCCTCACACCCCCGCCCCACAACCCCTTCGCTGCTTTTCCAAAACATGCTTTGAAATCTATGGTCCCCCGAGGCCTATGCGCCCTTGGAAACCTTTGCATTTTATTGGGATGTATTCGCCTCCCTGTTTGCATGCTGTTCAGCGCGATTGTTATATTTTTGTTTTCCTCCCTTGCTCTAGGATTATGTCATCCCCGGCATCCCTCAACCCGACCTCCTGTCGTAGCGTCGTGAGAAATAGGGAGTTAGAGCGATCGGCTTGTATTGGCGAGGAGCGGGGAGTAGATTTTTTTGGTCATTGCAGAGATCTGGATGGGGGGGGGGGAAATATGAAAACTTTAAGCGCGCGCGCCCAAAGCCATACTTAGGCAGTAGCCTGCAAAAGAGGTTTCGAGAAAGGGGAATGACATCCTTTCCCCCCCCCAAAAAAAAGTGAATAGAGGGGTTGAAAAACGTGCATCTTACTGCGGGGAGTATGCTTGTTATGGGTTAGCAGTGACTTGATCAGGGTTATCGTGCCAGCTTGAAAGGAAGGGGAGAATCAGGTTGGGATGAATGACGTTGGGAAGAGAGGGGGGAGCGATAGAAAAGGCAGGATGGTGCGCAGTCAAAGCTATTGGCCGCTGATTGTGATCAATCATTCTGAGCCCTGGCAAGAGGGAATGGGAGAGGGAGAGAGGAACCAGCCCCAAACACTCTGCCAGGATTCAGAGGAGTGCAGCCACCTATCCGGGAAAGAAAAGGGGAGAAAGTCCACCCAGCGCTGCTTAGATGGGCTTGGAGTGACGGCCACCAAGAGGTAGTGCGTGCAACCTGGGACGTCTTCCTTGCTCATAGTCCCTTTCAGCTAAAGGGTCTGGAGGAAAATGCATCTTTGCAACAGAGGGAGAGGCTTGACGCTGTAAGGGTTTCTTCTCTAAAAGGTCCCCAAGTGCTGCGGGGTGCAAGAGGGAGTACCGGGTGCATGAGGGAGTACCGGCGGGATGGTTTTTGATCGAGGGAAAACTGGCTTCGTCTCTTTCAAAGGCCGGATGTGTGGGAAAATATTTTTCTGCTTAACTGTTGCTTCGATGGAACTCATGATCCCTTCCCAGTGACAGTTTACCTAGCATTGGGATACAGTATTCCTAATGCTGATTCTGATCTGTTGGTATTGCACAAGATTGCAGTGAGAGTGTAAACTTGTGGAGGGGCCAGATGGGAAGTTGAAAAGATATCGGGCAAGGAGTTAGTGGCTGACCACTTCTCTATCTTATTAAGAAAACTTCATAGATGTGTCCCTGTGAGTAGTCAGAGGCAAAGTTGAACTGGAGTCTTCTTTGCTTTTTCACATACACACAAACACACAGATTTAATCCACACTCCTTACACTGAGAAAGAAATAGCTTTCCACTGAGAATGAGGCTTGTTTCTGAGTAAACATGCATTGATATGCATATTGTCTGTTTGCTGCTTTATTTTGTATCAGTATTGGAGATAATGCAAGCCTGTAAAAGTGGTCTAATATGGATATTCTTTCCCCTTATCTCAAATATTTCAGGATTTCTCTGGTTAGTGCTAGTTAAAAGTAAAGATAAACTAACACTAGTTGATGAATTAAATGATGGATTTCTCTTTTCACTTCCCATGTTATGGATGTTTTTTTTTCCCTCTCAGCAAATAATGGCTTTGGGTATTATTTTTAATTTTCTATCTTGCCACTGATTAAAAATGCAGTCCTTCACAGTCTCTGTGTTGTGAGACAAAATTGCAGTGTAAATGTTATCAGTGTCTTGCTTTTATAGACTTCAAATTGAAGCAGTGAATTCATTTGAACTGGTGGTGTTTTTCCATCATGTCAACTTTATTCTTGTAGGATGTCTATCATCATTTTTGGGTTCTTTCCTGAATTCTATAATCTTGCATGAGATAATACTGTAATTCAGGGTTATTGACAGTTTTTGGTTATATTAGCTCCTGCATTAAACTGAATGCCAAAGTCAAATCTATTCCAAAGTATATCTCCTTAAGGGAATGATTGTTCGAAGGAGAAGAGAATTATATTGTTAAAACAAATCCTTATGGGAGGCTAATACCAGCATGTATATAAAAGTTTTGAAGTAGTTGACTTTGCCTTATATTTTCTTCAAAGAGTTATTCATTAAAGATCACACTCATTCTCTTTAATATGAGAGCTGTTTTGCACTAGAAAGACATTAAAATAAAATTAATAAAAATTTGTTTCTTTTAATACAAAATAATATTTCTGAGTTTGATATTTACTGATGGACAGTTAAAAAGCTGTATTTTTCTTCTGTTCAATAGAATGTGAATATAAATGAAATATTTCACTTCTTAAGAATTCAGAAGTGAAGTTCAAGATTTTCTGCATGTGTATCAGTATTCTTAAGCTTTAACATTTTTCCCATTATAATTGAAAGTTACATAGAAAATAAATGCAATTGAATCAAGACCTTAAATTCTCTTCAGTGAGCTTTTTATAATATGTAACATTAATTCTGTCAGTTAATAAAAGTACAGTGGCATCTATTTTTTAAAGGGCAGAAAAAGTATGGGATTGTATTTCATTAATGTTGTCTTTTATCCAACAGAATCTGCTTTGTGTGAGGAAAAAATTGCTCTGCCATTTCAACATTACTGCCTAATGTACACCAAGACTAAAATTCTCACAATACAAAGTGTATTTTTTCCCTCTGAGCTTTCAGGGCTAACATTCTTTTTTAATGACAGTCATTTCTCTAACGGGAAGATGTTTTCATTTGTATTTACTTTTCAGTGCAGTGCAATTATGCAGCTCCACACTGCACATACTGCCTTCATAGTTAGTATCTCAAAAGAGAATTACAGTCTTCACTACAGAACTGCAATTGGAAGCAGGTGTTGTATTTTACTGTTATGCAAAATAACAGTAAAATATAATTGTGGTGGAAATTAAGGAAACAGCTGCAAAGTTGGTATGGAGGTTCCTTCATTATAATTTGTAGACAGTTATCTTTCACGAATAACTGGGCAACTGTTTTATGTACTGAATCTTATATACGCATGCATGCATACACACACACACACACACACACACACACGAACGAGATTCCTTAACCTGGCTACCTTATGAAATCTTATGTAGGCCTGACGTTATATAACAATAAAAGGGAAATGCCCATCATAAGGCATCTGTCATTTGGAAATTTGTTTCTTGAATTTTGTACTGAAGTAGATTTTAAACTTCATTGTATGCTCTTATACATTTAATTTCAACAGTATTTGGATTCAAAGATAGCATCATTGTAGAAAAAAGAGCCTCACAGTATACAATGTGAGACCTTCTGACTATTCCTAACTCTACTCAGTTATAGAAAAGGTGTATTTCAAGTTTGGAATAGTATAGGGTTCCAAACGTTATGTATTTTGGAGTTACTGAAAATGCTCAATACTTTAAAAAAATATTTTTATCCCATCTTAGAAGTTTTCACACTCCTTCTTACAACATTTTTAAAAGTAGTTTTTGGTAATAAGGTAATGAGTTTTTTTCCAATTGCTAGATTTAGAATCAGAAATATTATATTTATGCTTAATGGTAGGCTTTTAGAGTAACTTGGTCCAGTAACCAAAATTGGAAGCAGTGTATAGTCTCTGATAGCAGTGGGCAGGAAAAAAAAAATCTGAAGAAAATGGATTGACAGATAAATATGTATGTATTAGGAGTAGAAGTAGGTGTGCAAAAATGCATTATTATAAGGTATTTGAATGTCCAAATATATATACCTTTGAGTGGGGAGGATTATTTTTAATGAAAATGGTTTGGCAAAAATTGGGATAGAAGATACTGTTTGCATCATGTAATTCAAATTGACCTGAACAAATATATACAGGATAAAGAAGTTATATAGGTAAAGTAAGCAAATAGAAATGTATGATATAGTTTAATCACTTTAAAATAAAGTGGCTCATAGTAATAAATTACAGTTTTAAACTAGAGTGTACAGTTGTATGTTTTAGCATGCAATGGAAATGTGTTAAAGGAACAAGACTTTAGGTCATAACTAAATTTATCCCATGGCTATTAAGTACTTTTCATTTTGCATGTAATAATTAAAAAGTAGGCAGCTCCCGTGGGATGTAAAATAGTAGAGAGAAGTTCTACCTTATACTCCCTGGATCATTTCAATTGTCATAATTCACCAATCATAGCCAAGTTAAGTTCAAAGCACCTGGAAGGCAACAGATGGATGGAAACTTCCCTTAGAACATATGCATTGCCTTGACAGATGTATGGATCATACCAAAGTCCATCTGCTTGTGCAATCTGTTTCTAAAACTGGCCTAGGTACTTCTGTAAACTTGCAAGTGGTATATAATGGGAATGGCCATCCTTGCTTGTTTTCCCTCAATCTGGTATTGAAGAGCATATTACTTCTGAATATAGATATTGTGTTTAATTTAAATCACTTATAAATTGAATACTCTTATTTAACCTTTTGCAGCCATTTAGTCACCACATCTTAGTGTTTACTTACCACATAATTCTTACCTTTTGGACTCCTTTCCAGTGCTTTTTCTGGAAAGTTTGTGCTTTTAATCTTTTTTTCAAATTATAATTTTCTAAATCTTTGTTACATTTATCATTAGATTGATTTTGCAAATCAGAAAGTTATATTATCATTATCTTTTCCTTGTAACAAGTGCTATATCTTGGTCTTTTTATTTGCCCATTTTTTTAATTGCCCCATTTCCAGCTCTATGGCAACTTATGAAATGGAGTCACTGAATCTGATAAATAGCTATAATTGTATTTGTGAAATATGGCACATGATTCTGACAATGCATTATTAAAACATCAGTGAGAAATGTAAGAGAAATTCAAAATGACGTGTATAATTACGTTTGTTTGTTTTACAGTACTGTAAGTAAGATAACTTACTCATAATTGTATGTTTTGACATTTGCCAAAATAAAACTATATTTGAAAAGTATAGAAAGAAGGAGGAAAAAGATGAATAGATGACAACTGTTGAATGACAAGATACTTGTATGCTGAAATTTTTTTAAAGTGTGGCTTTTATTAGAACTGATAGATTTAAATATACAATGAACATGTTTTTTAAATTCAATATAAAAATACTTTAACAACATTTTATTAGGACTAATAGGACATGCAAGCAAATATTGCAGCTCGGCATGCAAACCAGTTCTATTCTAAGATGCTCTGTTTGATTTCCCTTCCTTCCTAGTTTTCCATTATGTTCTGGTCAGTCTGCAGAACATGATCACAACGAACAAATTTAATCTTCTTTCCCAAAGATTGTACTTTTGAATGCCTACTGATATCTTTCTTCTTGGTTGTGGACAGTTTTGATTTTGCTTATATAAGTATCCATATTTGGAAATTGAGTTTGCTATGAGTATGTATGCTGATTTGATACAGAAAAGATGCATCAAGGAAAATGTTAGGCTGAACTTAATGTTTTTAGATGGAATTTCAAAATGATATATATCTCCATATTGTTGTCCAGAATTCTGCAGAGTTCATGAGGACATCTTTGGCTTCCAACATTGGCTGAAGCACAATGCTCATTCCTGTCTTTTGCTCTGGAAAGTTGTAACTCGCTCATGTCTATAAAGAGGAAGCATGGCACATGGAATTCCTTCACAAGGCAAAGTTTCCATTTCTGTGGATGAATACAGCTCAAATCCAACCCAGGCATTCACACACTACAATATTAACCAAAGCCGATTCCAGCCTCCACACGTGCACATGTAAGTACCGTTGAGCCATTCATGTTGTCAATCACTGTGTAACCATCTTTACTTATATCAGGAGATTGTAAAAAATCATGTCTATCCTGCATTAATTATCCAATTTATCTGCTGTATGTTTATAGTGGAGATGTGGATATTTCTAACATATTTTTCATTTATTTTTCAGGATTTTAATTCAGAATACTTAACTAGGCTAATCTAAACAGTCCTAACACAATGACCTAATCATATAAGCATTAAAAAAACGGAAATAAGTGGACTTTAAAAATCACTTAGGAATTTTATAGCATTTACCAGGATCATGGCTCCAGGCATCTTTGCAAGGATAAAGACTAAAATTTTATTTATTTATTAGTTTGTTTGTTTGTTAAAAATGGAGATGATTGAAATATTAGCTATTCTATTGTGTGAACTGCAATGAAGTTGTTTCCAACCCCAAGAATAGGATGTGGAAATTTTGCAATTATTGCTGCCCTCTGCTATAAATAAGTCAATCAAAAATGTCCAAAATGGGTTGCATAGTATATTAGATTCAAAGAGCTCCAGATGTCAGAGACTTGGTAAAACTCAGTGCTATTTTGTATGTCAGCTGCAGGCCTTGTAACCGACTTGTAGCTTTATTGATTTCACTGGAACTTGCCAGAGGGACATATTTTGCGAAAATGTGAACACCCTTCCCCCTCTCTTTGCACTCAGCTGCGAAATAGGCCTAATTGGGACTAATTGTCTCCTGATCACTGAATCCTTTGTCCTCCTTGTTGTAAGGGAAACGTGTGCCGCATGCTGCATTCTTCTGTCAAGAAAGACAAAGGATTCCAAGAGGGCTGAACTATTAATCCCAAGAAATACAAATACTGTATTAAAATAATGTTTATGTCCCAGACTTAAACCAACAAAGGTAGAGCAAAAGATCTTTTCCTTAGCTTGCTTCAGTTTTGGTATTGTGGTTACTTACAGCAGAAGGACTTAACACAGACCAAATGCTGTCTCGTCTATATCTTTAAGTGTGTGTATGTATTGCGTGTCCATGCTCCATAAACACACACCATTTTAAAAACTAAATAAAGTCTTAAATTCCAGATTTCCTTCCCATTGTTTAGTGAATTGTGATCTTTATCAGGCATTTTTTTTGCTAAGTTTCTTTTTTCCCCTCTGGTCTAATGGATAGGTTAAATTATAAAACAAAGGGGCACCTCTTGACCTCACAGTGACCCAAAGCGAATGGGGTATTTCATTCATTGTGTGGATAATAGCTTTTGCATAGTGAGAATGCTGAAGCATGTTGCTACTTTGAACTCTACTTGGGAGGAGGTATAAAATACCTGATAAGATGTTCTCCATTGAAGGATCTTCTGTTGCACTGAGGGTGGTATGCAAGCCTTTGAGATATGCAGAGCTCCTCAGTAAATGGAAAGCTAGTCTATTTTCACCAATACGAAAAGGAAGGGTCATTGCCAATGCAAATATTTTAATCCCTTTGAAATACAGTTGCCTTTTCATGGACTAGTTTAAAAAAGGCATTGGGCATGATGTAAAAAAGCATTTGGTTAGTTTGTACCTTAGAAGTATTTCTTCTACCAGTGGGGTAAACTCTGAATTTTAGAAGCATTTTTGAAATAGGTGTACTGGGTGTTTGAGAGAATGCAATTCAAGAGCAAAAAAAAATAGCCAGCTCTGCTTGATTTAATAAGTTGCAACGAGAAAAAATTTCAAGTGTTATTTTAACAAATTACTTTTATCTGATTGTTGAATTGAACTGAGCTACATTTGTTGCACAGGAACCTGATAGTTCAATATGTCATGCAGTTCATTTGTATTGTAGAGATTTTACAGGAGCTTTGAGTTTTCTTTGAAGCTATGGAAAATACAGAATGTTGAAATCCAGTTTTATTTTTAAAAATAGGATGTTATTCTGTGGAAGTGGAATCAGATTTTTCCCTACAATTAGTTGCAAAATAAAAATAAAAGTAACATTTGTTTCTAGAAATTAATGGCTACATTGATGTATCTAAGTGTAACATTTTACAGGGATAGATTTTTGTTTATTTCTTGATCAGGATAATTGAAGAAATCTGCTGAAACTCAGAAAAGGTGTGCAGCTTGTTCCAGATCTGTTCAGTGAGTTCCATGAGGTTGCTTAAGAATAATAATTGAGCAAGACAAAATGTAAGATGATTTCTAGCAGAATTAAAAGATATAATGTTTATGATCATTAGAGAAGGCTCTGTATATTTTTTTGTTTCTTTGTACGTGCTTATTTTTGCTTAAGGGACTTTAATTCGGAGGTGTTCATCAGTGGTGGGATTCAAAAATTTTTACTGCCGGTTTTGTGGGCATGGCTTATTTGGTAGGCGTGGCTTAGGGTCACATGACTGGATGGGCATGACTTGGTGATCATGTGACTGGGGTGGTCATGTGACTGGGTGGGCATGACTTGATGGTCATGTGGCTTGCGTGGCTTGGTGGTCATGTGACTGGGTGGGTGTGGCCAACTCAATGTCACTCATGTCAAGGGGTGCTTCGCCTGGCCCCTCCCCTCCCACCTGTTCCTTGTTACACCCAGCCTCAACATATCTATAGTTCTGTAAAATGTTGTTCACTGTTTTTTGACTTTATTATCTACCTACTATAGATGTACTTTCATGGACCACTGAAAGGAGGAAATGGCTCACATGCTTTGCCCAAGAGGGTGATAGGCAACAGGCTTTTAGGGGGCTGCCAGAAAGAGCGGGGGGCAATGTATTTTCCAAAGCACTAAAAGGCAAACAATGTATTTTCCAAAGCATCAGAAGGATGGAAACTGAACAGAGAGAAGCAACCTAAAAGTAAGGAGAAACTTCCTGACAGCGAGAACAATTAACCGGTGGAATTGCTTGCCACCAGAATTTCTGGGTGCTATTCTGTTATTCTGACACCTTTCCCATGACCTCTATTCAGATTTTGGCATCCTTAGAGTTTTCCTGCCTGAGCAAGGGGTTGGACTAGAAGACCTCCATAGTCCCTTTCAACTCTGTTAAATGCACCTGTATTTATGCTCTGGACTATTGACATGTAAACCCTGAAAAATACCTGGGCAAAAGAAAGGCAAAAAATCACTCTAGGTGTAGGGAAAGTACAAAATATTAATATATGATAAATAATGGAACAATTAAAAATAATAGCAGTTTTCTCTCTCCCCCCTTCCTTCTTCTTTTTTCTTTCTCTCTTTCTTTCTCCCCTTCCTCTTTCTTTCTTTCTTTCTTTCTTTCTTTCTTTCCTTCCTTCCTTCCTTCCTTCCTTCCTTCCTTCCTTCTTTCTTTCTTTCTTTCTTTCTTTCTTTCTTTCTTTCTTCCTCTTCTTCCTTCCTTCCTTCCTTCCTTCCTTCCTTCCTTCCTTCTCTCTCTCTTTCTATTTCTTTCTTTCTCTCCCTTCCTCTTTCTTCTTGTTCTTTCTTTTTTCTTTCTCCCTTCCTTTCTTTCTCCCTTCCCTCTTTCTTTCTTTCTTTCTTTCTTTCTTTCTTTCTTTCTTTCTCTTTCTCTCTCTCTCTCTCTCTCTCTCTTCTCTCTCTCTCTCTCTCTCTTTCCTCCCTCCCTCCCTTCCTTTCTGAAGAAAGCAGCAACCCTGGAACACCCCTTTCGAAGCACATGGGCGGCGGCAGTGGGCAGGCGTGGCGCAGCTATGGGAAACCCCAGGAATTCCTGGCCTCCCTTTCGGGGCACAACAGCAGTGGTGGCGGTGGGGGTGGACAGCGGGGGAGGGTCAGCAGGGGCGGCAGCGCGGCTATGGGAAGCAGCCAGCGGAGTTCTCTTTCTCTGTGCTGCTGGGGTGGAGAGGGGTATGTATGTGCCTCGAAAGGAAGGGAGAAAGTGAATGGTTTCCATTCGCTTTCTCAGCTCTGCTGGGGCTGAGAGGGGTGTGGACGTGCCCCGAAAGGGAGGGAGAAAGTGAATGGCTTTCTGTTCACTTTCTCCGCACTGCTGGGGCTGATACGGGTGTGGATGTGTCCTGAAAGGGAGGCCAGGAACTCCTGGGGCTGCTTCCCATAGCTGTGCTGCTGCCACTGCTGTCCCCCCACCCTCTGGACTGGCCTGAAAATGGCGCCCCACCTTGACCTTCTCTCACCTGGAAAGGTCCCAGGCAGTGGGGCAGAGGCATGGAAAGGCTCCAGGAGGTGGGGAGGAGGCAAGGAAAGGCCCCGGGCAGTGGGGGGGAGGCACAGAAAGACACGGGGTGGTGGGGGGAGGCCCGGAAAGGCCCTGGGCGGTGGCCGAGGGCCTAGCACGACTCGCAGGCTTACCTGTGAGCAGGCAGATCAGGGCTGCTCAGTTGGGAGACAGGCACCATGTGGGGAAGTCAGGTTAGGCAAGCCACGAGGGCCCAGCATGCCACATAGGAAGGGAGGAGTGACTGGGTGAGGCAAGCAGTGGGGGTGGGTGAGCTGCGCATGCAAACGAGCATTGGGTGGGCAGGGCAACTGATTGATCAGCAACTGGGTAACTGGTTCAGGGGCGTGGCCAGCCAGAAGTTATTACCGGTTCTGCGACCCACGCCTAATTACCGCTACCAGTTCTCCAGAACCGGTGCGAACCGGTTGAATACCACCTCTGGTGTGCATACAGAAGTGTGTGGCTGTGCTAAGGAATAGAGCTGCAGGAACATGGAACTTTGATTTCATTTTTGTTGCAAAATTTCTTTCAATGGCATTCTATTGCCATGTTTACAGAGGTACACAACTGAAACTCCAAAAGATGGAAAGCAAGCACAGATTAACACACATGCCTATTTTTTTCTACTTAAAATAATTTCTTCCCTAAGCTGTATTGGTAGTCTTCAATTTACTACCACAGTTGAACCCAAAATTTCTGTTGTTAAGTGAGACATTTGTTAAGTGAGTTTTGTCCCATTTTATGACCTTTTCTGCCCCATTTGCTAAGTGAATCAGCGTACTGGTTAAGTTAGTAACATGATTGTTAAGTGAATCTGGCTTCCTCATTGACTTTGCTCATCAGAAGATCACCAAAGGTGACCACATGACCCCGGGACACTGCAACCGTTGGTGGTGCAGGCTGTTAATAACCTAGCACTTAGTTCCAGCTGCCTGCAATTGCTGGCTCAATCCCACCAGGCTCAAGGTTGACTCAGCCTTCCATCCTCTCGGGGTAGGTAAACTGAGGACCCAAGATTGTTGGGGGCAATAAGCTGACTTTGTAAAAATGCCGCTTAGTAATAAGCAGGCATATACAATGGAAGGAAGGCTATTGCTGAGCACATTGGGTTGTATCCCAAAAATTGTAAGCCGCCCTGAGTCTCCGGAGAAGGGCGAGATATAAATATGAATAAAAATAAATAAATAAATATATATATATATATGTGAGTCAATTGTTAAGCATCTGAATGTAAATCACATGACCATGGGAATGCTGCAATGCTCATAAGTGTGAACAACAGTTATAAGACACTTTTTTCAGTGCCATTGTAATGTTGGAAGAATTATCCTTCTGGGTTCAGTTCCAAGTGGGGAAAAAGACACTAGAAACATGGAGGCTGTTTGGAAAGATGGTTTAATGGTGGACAGGACCACATGGCTTGGAGCTCCAAAGAAGGAAGGGCTGAGATGCTGAAAGTGCCTGGGTTTTATACCCTCTGTTGGGATTTGAATTTGAGCTAGTATTCTGATTGGTTGTCAGACTTCCATGAGGCCATGCAGGGGCAACTCTGTAGGCTGTCCTGAATCCCAGGCTTGGTTGAGCCTTGCTGGGTGATGAAAGGGCTTTGGACAATTCCTATAGCTCTACCTGGAGATCTTTGATATGTAAAATAGCTGGCCTAGGCCAGAGTAATGGTCCATTAGCAAAGGTGGGGGGGGGCTGAGTTTCTGCTTCTGAGGTGAGTTTTTGCTCCTGAGTGTTGACTCTTTTTAGGGGAAATATTCTGCCTTTTTAATATTTCCTAGAATATTTCATAGTAACAGAACAGTCACTAATCAAACTGTTGCAAGTCGAGGATTATCTGTATTAGCCTATAAAATAAAAAATAACTCTGAATTTAATATAAAAAAAATCAAATTTTTCAGTGTTGCAAAGTGTTCATAGATGCTTCCTTATTCACAATAAAGACACTAATGGACTGAAAAAGGCTGTTGTTGGTTCTCAGCTATCTCTCTGTTCTTCCCCTGTCTGTTTCTTAGTTAATTCCATGAATTATAAGCAGGTAGTCCTCGACCTATGACTACAATGGAACCCAAAATTTCTGTTGCTGAGCAAGACAATTAAGTGAGTTTTGCCCCACTTTACAACCTTTCTTGCCACAGTTTTTAAGCGAATCGCTGCTGCTGTTAAGTAACTAACATGGTTGTTGTGATTCTGACTTCCCCTTTGACTTTGCTTGCCAAAGGGTTGCAAAAGGGGATCACATGACCAGAGGATGCAGCAACCAATCTAAATATATTCTAGTTGCCAAGTGTTCAAATTCTGATGCTTCCAGAGTCATAAATATGAAAAACTGTCATAAGTCACTTTTTCACTGCTGTTATAACTTGAAACAGTCAGTAAACAAATGGTTGGTAAGTTGAGGACTACTTGTATGAATTTTAACTTACATTGTAAAACTTAACAATTTTAACTTACATTAACTTACATTTAACTTATATCTTCTTGTTAGCTCCATATTTATTCAGTTATTTACAAAATTAGTACCCTACATGTCCAGTGTTAAAATATATAAAATTAATTCAAAACCTCAGAGAATTGTTTCTGCAGAAAAATACTTCTTTGGTAGGGGCTAGTTTTCTGTAGTTTTGATTAAATATTTATTAATCAAATGTATAGGTATAATGGAGAAAGGACTAGATTTCATAGAGGCACATATTATTGTACAGTCTTGAGGAAGCTGATTAAAAGTTGGGACCCATGAAACATACTGTACCCTATCAACTTTATTACAGACTCCTTTGTTTGCTGAGACCGTAAATGCTAATGGTTTGCCAATTAATCAAAACTATGTACTGCTGGATGACAGTATACATCTTTAAATTGTTATTTGCCTTTCTAGATCAATCATTTTAGTTCAGTCTAACCTGTCTCATAGCCTTGTGGTGAAGTTGTTAGAGAGGAAGATTAAAGTAAAGGGCAATAAACATCCATTTAGTTTATTCAAACAGGAAGCATTTTCCTGTGCAGGTGAATTCAGGTAAATGTTAGGAA
Organism: Naja naja; assembly: GCA_009733165.1. Taxonomy (NCBI): domain Eukaryota; kingdom Metazoa; phylum Chordata; class Lepidosauria; order Squamata; family Elapidae; genus Naja; species Naja naja. The sequence goes on from CM019148.1 coordinate 276,911,898, forward strand.
AATATATAATAAAAAGAGCACATAATAACACATACAATATAGCTTCTGGAATGTTTTTTCCCCAGTTCCTTACCTGCAGTAGCAATAGAAGGACTGGTATATTTTTGCAACAAAAGTATATGTGTCTTTCTGTTCCTTTTTATTTTTTATGTGTGCTTGTGTATAAGTGAGAAAGGCAGTGTGAGCTGCTTATATTTTATTCTGAATTATATGCCCAGGTTGAAGATAACATAGAAAGGAATAGTCAGCAATGTTCTTGCTATTATCAATATACCATTCACAGGAATTCAAAGGAATTACAGTATGTTTCCTGGAATACTTTTCTAGTCTGATCTGTTCATTTCAAAGTTGGCCTTTCTTTTGTTAACTTCTCCCACCACAACAAATTTGATCCCTTTAATTTTCAGCTTTGAGTCAGTTAACTATGTGGAATGACAGTCAAGAGTTTCAAGCACCTTTACATATATTTCTTTTCAGTATTTCATTAGCTTGGAAAAATAAGAATGATAATAGACAGTGCACTTTGATTAGAAATCCTTGTATCTCATGTAAAAAAAAATCCTTTCTCTAGGACAAAGAAATGCAGATAATGCAGTTGAACTTTAATTAAGGGTATTTCTTTCTGTAAATATGCTTGTTCTGTACTGACAATTCTAGAATAATTTGTGTCTGATGAGACATGCAGTTTAAAAGGGCACTTACCTATTTCTTCTGTAAAGACATTTCCGTTGCCTTTCTTTTAAGATGAATAATTTTGTAAAGATAATACAAAATAGATAACAACTACTATGGATTTCTTCTTGTTATACATGTATAATATGTGGATTGGGCATTGATAGAGCAGTGAAAATAACGTAAGTAATCAAAAACACATGTGACATTGATTCTCTCATGATTAAATGGTAAAATAATCATAGCAACTTACTGTTCACTGGTCATATTGTAGCTATAATTGCCAAGCCTGAGAAACTCCTGCAATAATTTTATTAATCTCTAGTGACTGAGATTATGATTGGCAAAGACGAAGCAAAAGTCATTCTGAAATTAGAAGTTCAATTTGACTTATTAGAAGTAAATTGCTACTACCACCCTTTTTTACCATTTGACAGTACAGTATAAGGAATAGTCATTCATATAAGAAAAATGAACTTCTGCAATTTCTTAAAAATGTTTCATGAAAATATTGTTCAACTTAGTAGACTAATAAAATTGTTTCATTTAATGAGTTTAAATTTGTATACTATTTAGTTATTTATGGGTATTTTGGTATCTACTCTTTACAATATAATCTGTTAAGAAAGATCTGTTTTATGTGCAGTGAGAACTCAGTATATATAATATTATTGTCTATGTCAGCTGTCAAACTCTGATGCATCACATGCGGCTATGGCCACGCCCGGTTTAGCAAAGGGGGAAAAATTCCTGATATGTCACGTGACACTACCATGATGACATGAGTTTGACACCCCTGGTCTATATGAAGAATATTATACTTTGTGTCAATTGAGTTAAAAGTAATTTGTTTCTTCTTGCACATTTGCACTTTTTTTTTTAAATTACATTTATATGCCGCCCTTCTCTGAAGACTCAGGGCTTACAATTTTTTGGATACAACCCAATGTGCTCAGCAATAGCCTTCATTCCATTTTGAGATTGCAGTAATTAGTGAAGCAGAATGGAATGATTTGTTGTGCACCACACTACACTTTTATTTATTTTTGCCGGCTTATTATATTGTATACAGTAATTGAATAAGATATGCCCAGAAGGAAAAACATCATATTGCTGCCCAAAATCTGTGTGAGCATAATTTGTATAGAATTTGATTAAGTTTTTAATTTTTGTTAGCTATTTTTTCTGCTATGTTTTAATCTTCATACATGGTGTCTACATCAAACTGCAAAGTATGCAGTGAAGTAGTCAGGATTGTCATCTTTTCTTCAGCAACAGCTGCTAATGGGAACAGTTCAGGCCTTACATTTTCTGATTTGGAAGCAATTTATATTACTTTCCTGAACTGGGGTCCCCTGATTCTCATTTACCTAAGCATTTCTAGAAGATGGTGGTTCATCCATTGAATCTTATAGATTTTGACTCATTTTGGGTTAATCATAATTCTAAATATTATTGCCCCCAAAGTAATTCCTTTGTTCTCATCTTGTCCAACAAAATTAGACATTTTAATTCTGTTAAATTGTTGTTAAGTGAACCGCTGCAATTGTTAAGTTAGTAACGTGGTTGTTAAGTGATTATCTGGCTTTCCCATTGAGTTTGCTTGTCAGAAGATCACAAAAGGGGATTTATTTATTTATTTATTTATTTATTGGACTTATATGCCGCCCCATCTCCGAAGACTCGGGGCGGCTCACAATTAAAACACACAATACAATAATTATTTAAAAAAGAATTAAACAATTTAAGCCCAATAAAACCAAATTAAAATACTTAAAATTATCCCATGGCCCAGGTGAGGTAATCACAGCCCGATTTGGTCAAACAACCAGGTCTTTAAGTCCGGGAGGAAGGTGCGGAGGTCAGGGGCCAGACGGGAGGTCCAGAGGCAGTTCATTCCATAAGTCGGGGACGCTACAGAATAGGCTTGCCGCCAGACCGCCAGCCAACATTGACTTGCCGCGGGACCCGAGGAGTCCTTGCCTATGTGCCCGCCGGGAGGCGGTGGCGCTTCGATATCGGCAGGCAGCTCCCTAAATATTGTGGACCCATGTCGTGTAGGACTTTGAATGTTAAAGTCAGAACCTTGAATCTCACCGGAGCGCAAACCGGTAACCAATGCGACCGCGCGGAGGGGGGTAATATGGGAGAATTGGGTAACTCCCATCACCACCCAGCGGCCGCATTCTGCACCAGCTGCAACCTCGGATGGTATGCAAGGGCAGTCTAAATAGAGAGCATTGCAGTAGTCGAGTCGCGAGGTGACAAGGGCATGAGTGACTGTACGCAGGGCATCTCGGTCCAGAAATGAAGCTGGCTGGACCAGCGGACCTGGGCAAAGGCCCCCCTGGCGGCGGCCCCCACCTGACCCTCAATTGGAGCCGTGCATCCAGGAGGACCCCCAGGTTCGCGCCCTATCACAGGGGCAACACCACTCCCCTATGGTCCGCTGGACACTCCTGACTGGACGAGATGCGGTATGTACAGCCACTCAGTCTTGGCTGGATTGAGCCGAAGCATGTTTCCGTCCATCAGGTCCATACCGCATCCAGACAGCGAGTCATCACGGAGAGGGCATCACTGATCTGGCCTGGGGTGGAGATGTATAGCTGAGTATCATCAGCATACTGATGGTATCTCACCCCAAAACCACGGATGATCTCACCCAGCGGTTTCATGTAGATATTGAATAAAAGGGGAAGGACCAGCCCTGAGGGACCCCACAGTGAGTACCCTAGGGCGACCTCTGCCCCCCGTCAACACCGATTGCGACGCCCGAGAGGTAAGAGGAGAACCACGTACAGTGCCCCCACTCCCAGCCCCGGTAGTCGCAAAAAGGATACCATGGTGATGGTATCGAAAGCCGCTGAGAGGTCTAATAGGACCAGGACAGAGGAAAATCCCTGTCGGGCCCTCCAGAGATCATCCATCAGTGCGACCAATGCCGTCTCCGTGCTGAAACCAGGCCGGAAGCCCGATTGGTACGGATCTAGGTAGTCCGTTCATCCAGGAAAAGTGGAAACTGCTGAGCCACCACACTCTCCACAACCTTCGCTAAAAAACGAAGGTTGGAGACTGGACGAAAGTTATCTAACACGGTCGGGTCCAGGACAGGCTTCTTCAGGAGGGATCACATGACCCTTCACCCATTATAGATATGAACCAGTTGCTTGGCATCCAAATTTGGAATATATGACCATGGAGATGCTGCAATGGTCATAAGTGTGAAAAGTGGCCCTGTCATTTTTTTTCAGTACCATTGTAACTTTGAATGGTCACCAAACAAGTTGCAAGTTGAGGACTACCTGTATAAAAATGCTGGTATATTATTATTTGTGGATGAGGAAAAGTTGTACATCTCAACAGTGATGTGTGCTGTAGTATCAGGAGAACATTGCAATACAGCCCATCCTGGTGACATTTTTTGGTGTATAATACAATACTGGCCATAATGGTGTTTTCAGAAGGCTTGTAGCTGGATAGTATTCCCCCCCCAAAAGTTGAATTATCTAACAGCTGTCAAATTACAAATGTTTAAAATAGGTGTGAATAGACCATATATTCTTACTCTGTGGCCCTTAAGTAGGAGATCAACTTGATTGGGGTTTCTGAGCAAATGATTGATTGATTGTGATGTTAGATCAGTTTAGATATTATACAGATAGACTTTTTTCCAGTTTTTTTTAATTTCCTGGTCTTTCAGTGGTGTGCCTATCATTAACTGTAATCAAGTTGATCCTTCAATTTGAATCAAGTTGGTCACCATCTTCTCATTTCTTTGACATCTTTCAACATTTAGATATCTCAAAGGGACCAGAAACTTTGTGCAATGTACCCAAAACATGATAACTGAGCTTGATCATTTATGATGCAAATGAGAACTCTGGGTTGATTTGTTCTATGATTTGTTTGTTGTTGCTTTTTCTTGTATATCCACAGTATTCTCAGGAGTCTAACATGAAATGCATCAATACTCTTTCTATCCTGCTCTTTCTAAGTATAGTTTCCATTTGCACAGAGCATCACAGGCAAGACTATTGCCTGCATGATTATGGTCCTTTTATAAATAGTCACAATATGAATATTTTTATAAGGTCTTCAAGGCCTTCATTGCTACACTACTGAGTGCTAGTCTGTAATGTATTTATTGAGTATTGTTATTGTTAATAGACAATATTAAAATGAGAAATTATTCACTACTTCAGTAAAATCTTTTATCAATTCTAAGGCTAATGAATCTTCTGTTCTTGTTTTGGTCTTCTTCATCTTTAATCACAACCCCATTTTTCATTAGCTTCTTGATTTTTATTTAGTTGCATATGTTGGTTATTCATGTTTGTTATTCCAGTGTGAAAGCCTGGCTCATCTTCCTATCAGAGCTCTTTCAATATATATTTTGCATATGAAAGGAATGTATAAAGAAAGAACATAGTGCCTTGTCTCAATCCTATATAGCAGGGATCCCCAAATTGTGGGCTGCGACCCACTACCAGAACATTGCCTGTTTGCAACCGGCCCATGTGGGGTGGTGTAACAAATGAAGATGTGCGCTCTCCTCACAAAACCATCCTCTTCTCTCTCTCTCCCCGTGCTGGACCGTCAATGTGGAAAGATTGGGGAATGCTGCTATATCAATCTAGGCTACTTTG